>OX122917.1:11200000-11800000 GCA_944738685.1 Synanthedon myopaeformis | reverse complement strand
AAGTGAACACACAAACTCCCGATCGCTGAAATGGCTAGTTACAAACACAAACAACGAGGCCTAAGTCAATTTCGTGTAACAACAATACCGTTTGTATTTCTAGTTAACTTAAAGCTTTCACTAATCCCTTGAGAACTTTACATCTGGTACCATGACATTTATAAACAAAGAAATATTATTTATTAATTATGACGACACGTTTGGTCTAGTGGCTAGTAACCCTAGCTGTTAACCAAACGGTCGCTGGTTCGAATCCCGCTAGGAGCGAATGTTTATGTGTTAACATTTTACCTTTGTATCTGAGTCATGGATGTTTTTTATTTATAATATGTATGTATTTACAAAAAAAAAAGTAATCTATGTAGTATATCAACTGTCTGGTATCCATAATACAAGCATTAGTTGCTTAGTGTGGAACTAGATGGTGCTGTGTGGAATGTGTGAAGATATTTATTTATTATTTATTTATTTATTTATCACGTTAAAACCATTAAAAGAACACCATAGTTGTACAGTGTAATCTTTATATTAAACTCAGAAGAAAGAATAAGCAAGAAGGAACTATCAAAATTACATGTCGTCCAAAAAAAGGTTGGATGCGTCATTTAAAATAACAATATTATCATCTAATTTAAAAGTATTAGAACACAACTGATCTGACGGCAGTAACCACCCTCTTACAAACAAGTATATGTTTTGTTGTGGTTCGGCGAGTGATTAAGTAATGCCAAAGCTCTTTTCCTTCTTTCCTCCTGTACCTTTACCATGAGTTTACAATAACCGCACTCGCTAGCGAGTACGTAAAATTGTCAATGTGACATTGACAGTTGACAGCTTTTCATATAAATGTTTTACGCTCTCGCTAGCGAGTGCGTTCATTATAACTCATGGTAGAGGTACTGATCCCTTAACCTACTAAGGTCGAAAGTGTACTTGCAGCATCTATGGCGTTACTTGTGTTAATAGGCCACAGTAGTCATCTACAACCAAGTGGAAGTGGATAGTAGTCATCTACAACCAAGTGGAAGTGGACAGTAGTCATCTACAACCAAGTGGAAGTGGACAGTAGTCATCTACAACCATCTACAACCAGCTCGCCGCCTTTTTTATTATTTTACAAAATATACTCTCGTCCCATTATTGTTCGATCGTCGAGAAACATTTTTACTACGCAATTGACACAAGACTAGATAGAACTAAATAAAATACTAGATACTTCTTATATCGCGTGTTTTGTGGATAGAATTACTCTTCCCAAGTGATCATTCTAAGTAAGGGTTTATCTTATTACTAACATTTGTTTACATCGGATACGTTCCTTATTCTGAATTGTTAGATTACTTAAATTTTGAATCTTTTAAATGAAATAGTTAAAGAAAATCACAATGAAATTAATTAAGTCTTACTTAAAAGCATTATACGGGAATGTTTTAGCATCTTTCAGAAAAGCAAACTTCTTAAGTATATAAAAAAACTTCTTTTAAAGTAAAGCCTACGCTACTCCCACGTCATCTTTAATCGGCGAGTCTCCTTAAAAAGTTTAATATTAAGTTATTTAATATCAGAAAGAAAAGAGGATTTGTATATTAATTGAAAAATTTTTAAAATTAAACCTAACAGTTTAATCGTAACTGCGTTCGGTGACCAACATTGAGTGATCTAAATAATTTAACATATGTATAATAAAATTGTAAGATTATAATAGAATTTAAGGATTCACATAGGTTAAATATTTCAATAGGGCACCAGCTATCTAAAAATAAATATCTAATGCTTGGCAAAAGTATAATATAAATAAATAAATATCCTCACGCATTCTATACAGCACCATCTAGTTCCACAGTAACCAACTAATGCTTGTATTATTGATACCAGACAGTTGATATACTACATAGATTATTATTTTTTTGTAAATACATACATATTATAAATACAAAACACCCATGACTCAGAACAAAGGTAAAATGTTAACACATAAACATTTGCCCCTAGCGGGATTCGAACCCGCGACCGTTTGGTTAACAGATAGGGTCACTAGCCACTACCTATATCCGCTGCCTTCCACCCTGACCGGGACCGGGGCGGTTGTCTTGGGGGAGACTGCCGCCCGTCGTATGGTCCCCCGAGATGGCCGGCGTACCTTCACTTCCGGGTACGCCGAGATTCTGACAGGGAGCACAGGCCTCCACGCGCTGGATAGCCGTGGCGGGGCACCGAAGTCGTGTCATAACGTCCCCGCGACCCCGAACATCAACGGCCGCGTTGATAGAAAGTCTAGAAAGTCGTAGAAAGCCGGTAGGAATCCGGCATAACCCGGCAGTGTCCCCTAAACTGCCGGGTATACAAGAGGATTTCCCAACGTTAAAAAAAAACACTAGCCACTAGACCAAACGCGTCGTCAAATATCCAACCGTCAATGTATGTCAGCAGGCGTTAAATCTTTTATTATCCAAAGCGTGCAAAGTCGCGGGCACCAGCTAGTAGATATGTATAATTTGTTTAATGTCTTATATAAATACATTAGGTTGTTGATTTGGTTGATGTACGCCCATATTTAGACGAGCCCGCCACGTTTTCGCGATATAATGAGTTACGCGGTTCCACCGTTGCGGTAAGGCGGGACGAACGGCGGGACGAACGGCGGGACGCTTTCGTCTTTCCCTTTGTTTCCTTTTAAATAAATTGATGCGAGGACGTCCCGGCTGCCTTGAGAATGTTATTTATTTTGTTTGCCCCAACACAAAGGATTTATTTAGGGGTTTTCATAAGACAACTTGCCTGGAAATTGTGTTGAAACATTGTTAATTATTTTAACCTGCTTGTTACAACTCATTTTGTATAGTTGTTTATACTGTAGATAATATTCTTTCAAAGTAGATGATAATTGGAAATGTTATATTCCTAATTAGATACCTAATAAATATACTAGAATTTGTTATATATCATATTGAAATGGTTAGTTCCACTGGGATTATCTACTTCCATGTTTCCAAATAAAGTTACGTTCTATTGAACACTTAGTTATGGGAAAAGACGAAAAATATACAAAACATATTTCAACTTTCCTTGACATGCTTGACAAGATGAAAAAGAATTTTCTAAAATGGAATATTTATAAAAAAAAACTTTAATTTTGAAATAATTAAAAATACAATATATAAACACGACACTTGTAAATTTAATTGGATTGGATAATTGAAAGGTAATTTAAGAAATAAATTACCTTTCAATTATCCAATTCCTTTCCACGAATAGTCTTTTGTCCACTATAACATTATACACTAGAATAAGTTAAATATAAACTAGTTTAAAGAGCTGTTTAATTGAGGTGAGGCGAGGTGTGAGATTAATAGGGATGGGACACATTGAGTAACATTTAGGAATTATTTTTATTATTCGGTATTCGAATTAGTTTTGATATTGTGATAATCAGTTAGTTTCTTGAAAAGATATATTATTTCGATGGTTAGTTTATACCTCTGTATGTAGAAGATGTAGATGTTTTATTTTATTGTTAAAAAAAAATAAGCATGTTTAGAGGAGATCATTTTTGTTAAGGGCAGAAGGAAAAACGTTTGATCAAATGAGTTTATTGATATATTATATATAAATTTTTTCCTTAGAATATTATGTATTATCTGCAAACATATTGAAATTTTTTTTTTTTGAAAATTTCGCAGACAAAACTTTGAGCATTTAACAATATTCCGCTGTTTTGTGAATAATTATTTCAAATTACGAAAATTAATAAAAGGCTGACTTTATTTTATCAATGCTAAATAATTTATGGTATATCCGTTTTTTTTTTATAAAAGATGGGTTTGCTCTTGACCAACAACCAACTGTGTAGCAAGGATGAGGCTTAAGACGGAGCGAACCTCATTCTCAACCCAGAAGATGCCTATTCACTCGAACTTTCAAAAGATTTTGAGTTATATGAGCTCGAAATACAGACGCAGGGAGGGGTGGAATACGTTTTGCTATCTGTATTCGGTATTCGGGTCTGCTCGTCACGTCTCTAATAATTTAAGGAATGAATGTCTGTCCCATTGACCGCACCGTGAAATCTGACCACTTGTGTAGTGTCGACCGTCGACTGAGGTATCATTAACTGAAAGTTTACCTCGCTTGGGACGAGGACGCGTTGATGAACGTTGTATACATCTACGGCAAGAATGGAACCACGAAATGGCTACATAAAGTGGTTAAATTTGTTATATATTTTATATGTATATTTTTTTTAAGGAAATATGACCGTTCTTTGATGTTTTTCTTGAGAACATCAAAGCAACATCAAAAAGAATGCCAATACGTTGCCTTTTATATGTGAGGTTATATAAGGGTGGAGTAACATCCTTTACTCGTGCATTGAAACACAACAGACTTGCTTTTATTTTTTAGCTGTATTCTGTAAGGTGGTGGTTACTGCAGCCAATAGGAGTACCCACTTTATTATGACTTCTGAATACGGTCTGATGGTGTACGATCTTAGAAAACCTGATTGTATCACCTAAACAGTAAGACGATATCCATACTTCCATACTTACTAATATTATAAATCTGAACATAACTCTTCTGTCCGTCTGTTACTTTTTAACGTTTTAACAACTCAAACAATATTCATAAAGACTTTGCATACACATTGTTAGGGATACAGAAAAGGACATACATGGTGTGCCTTTCATCTTAGAGGGAATTAAATTAATAATTAAGATTTTAAATACAGAATAGATAGAATATTAGTTTACGCTTTAATAGTAAAATACACTTGTTTTTTCAACGTATACAAATGATTTTGAAATGGGTAAAATGGTCGTGTAGGAGCTCGTTTCAGCGCTTTTAAAATAAATGTGTTCATATAGAGAATCACTCGTATTTCTCAATTTAAATTCACTTATATTTTTTTATTGTAAACACATTATACATGTATTAAACATAATAATTATGTCAAATAAATATTAATGAGTGATGTGGTCAATTTAAAAAAACATCTAATATATTTTGAGACAATTTTAATCATTTTTGAAATTAAAGCTATGTCGTCATGAACTAGGTCTTTTTTCCAATTGATTTACACAAGTAATATAGAATTTATACGTGAATTAACATTCGTCCGTTATGAAAAGGTTTTTTTTTTCCATGATAATATATACATAGATACTTATTGCGTTAGAAGTAGGGTAAGACAAACAGCGGCCCAAAGGTTGAATATCATAATATTACCAGAGCGTTGAGCACTAGTTTTGGGCTCGTATATGCAAAGGGAAACTTTCTTACCAACCTTACACTTCTGCATAATGTAAGAGGTGTGTAAACAGTGGAAGATAGATGTGTATACATCATCTGATATTCATGTTGAAATGTGATTTTAAATAGACATCACTGAATTGAAATTCTAGTCTAATGATTGAACTAAGCTCTGTGCTCTAATGACGACATAATGACGTCATAGTGGCTGTTGTGGGCCCCTTGCAAAAGACCACAGACCGTGAAATAAAACCACGAGAGCCCTAGAGTTAAGAGACCAGCTTTCCCTTTATCGCATTAGGGTCGACAAAGTACTTTTAGACCCTCTGATGTTGTTTGTATTTATAGCCTACCATCAAATGACCATCAAGTTAATATATTCCATATAAGACACGTTATGTCATATATGTAATCATAAAATACTTGCTCGTTGGTTGAACCAACGACTATTCAACCGCTAGCAGTATTGACAAAAATATTTAATAATACTATAATTATATAGAGTGAAGTAAAGAAAAACAGTTTACAAATTAAATTAAATATAATTATAATAAATTTCGCCTAACCAAAATGTGTAATTTAACGAAAATAGAACATAAAACTGATTGCAGAGCTTCATAAAAAAGTAAGTCTAAAAGGGGAATCGAGAAAAGGCGTTCTGGAAAAAATCGTTAAAAAGGGTAAGGTATAATTTAATGGAATCGAGAGCGATGACAATTGGAAAGTTGTCCCCTAATGACCCCACAAGCGACTACCTATCTATCTGACTCACCTTTTGCAGACGGAACGCACATAGTATAACTATTTGACAGTTGTATAAATCACTATTATCAACAGATTGAAAAAATACTGAAATATTGTGCACATGTTCGGCATAAGGTTAAATTTAAATGTTTTACACATAATAAGTTCTGAAAACTGGCCAATCCATCTGATAACAGTATAGTATAGTCGTTATAGTGCTTACCGGAACTATACAAGTTATATCCGTACTTTTTTTTTTTTTTTTGACGAGGAGTAATCCGCTTACAGATTCCCTACCGCTGGCTAGGCGGAAGGGGTATGTGGGGGTCGCCCAGCACCTGATCATAGCGGCACTGGGAATACCCACTAAAACTCCCCGGTGCCTCCTTGCCCTTTGAGCGGGGTGGACCGGGCTCTGCCGAGGCAACAACTCCGATCCACCTCAGGGCGCCCTAGACATTGCTAGGCTAACGCCAATGGGGGATTGCCCGGAGACACCGGGGCAATCCCCAGGCGGGGGGGACCTTGTGCAGGCACACACAGCTAGCCAGCTATGTGCGCAGGTCCCCTAGGACATTTGAAGACGGGCTAGATATGCCCGCCTTCTCCTGCCCAGCCGCCTGCGTCTGAGGGAAGCGAGACCGGCCTCTTCCTCTCGCTCCCTCTCAGCTGCCTCCTTCTGCGACATTACGGATTCGCAGAAGGAAGCAACTGCTTTCCAGGTGGTCACACTGCCAAGCATGGCTTCAACCATGCTTGACAGTGTGATGTCTCCACCACCCAGCGCCGCCCTCAGCTCCCGGCGCTGGGGTTTCCAGGCCGAACACACCTGGAGTGTGTGCTCGGCCGTGTCGTCAATGTCGCCGCAGTGGTGGCACCGCGGCGACTCCTCCCTTCTTATACGGTGCAGATAATGACCGAAGCACCCGTGTCCGGTCATTATCTGCACCATGTGGAAGGTGAGGCCACCTCGTCGGCGCCTCACCCATTCTTCCAACACCGGACGAACCGCGAGGATTGTCCGGTGGCCAGCGGCAGGCTCTTGTAGTGCCTCACTCCAATCCTGGATGGCCCTCTCCTGTGCCTCTGCACGGACCCGTTGCACGTCCGCAGCGACGGGTCTTTCTCCTAGGGCCCTTGAGGCGACCAGATGCCGATGTACCTGGGACAAAACCAGGGCATCGACATCCCACGGGAGCATGCCCGCGAGCACGCAAGCCGCCCCGTGGCTGACCGTGCGATAGGCCCGCACGGCCCGGATCGCCATGACCCTTTGAGGCCTCCACAGGAGGGCACGGGTGCGAGGAGTGAGGCACTCAGCCCACACCGGGGCTCCATAGAGTGCCATCGACCTTACCACCCCGTGGTAAAGTCGACGACACGCCGAATTCGGTCCTCCCTTATTCGGGAGGAGTCGTCCGAGCGCGGCTGCGGCTGCAGTCAGCCGTGGAGCGAGGAGCTTGAAGTGCTCCTCGAAACTCCAGCGGGGGTCCAGTGTTAGGCCGAGATACTTAATATGCCTCCCGGCCGGAATCCAGACCCCCTCCACTCGGACTCGGAGCCCCGGTGGCATCCTGCGGCGTGGGGAATGGAAGCCCATGGCCCTAGTTTTGTCTAGGGCCACCTCCAATCCAAGCAGGCGGATGCGCCGGACGACCAAAGAGGTGCCGACCGACGCTAACCGCACTGCGTCCTCCCACGTAAGTTATATCCGTACTAATATTATAAATGCGAAAGTATGTTCGGGTGTATGGATGTTTGTAACTTTTTCACGCATAAACTACTGAACCGATCACAATGAAATTTTGCATACATGTTGTCTGCGACACCAGAAAGGACATAGGGTACCTTTCATCCAGAAAAAAAGGACTATTCTCGAGAGATCAATAAAAAAATAAAAAACTAACGCCTGGCCAAAGTGTTATAGCTACACGAGGTCAAACGTTATATTGCTTTTTTTTTAAATTTTCAACGCGGACGAAGTCGCGAGCACCAGCTAGTTCCTTCTAATCGAATAGACACTTGCACAAGACGTATCACTGGCTGCCTTTGTCTGTGGTGTAAGAAAAAACTTCATACGTCATCGTTTAGTGGCCGATCAGGGGGCGAAATTCACGGGCCATTTGCTGCGACCCGGTTATCGAGAGGATGTAGAGGGAAAGTTTCGTTTTTCGTCGCCGTTGTAAGTGCTGTGTAACAAATGTTTGCCAAATGTTTATGGGATATGTTCTGCGATCCCAATGGATGTGAGGTTTATCCCTACCAAAACATTTCCTGGATACGATGTTTACTTGGTTAAAATGTTCACTTTATTACGATCTTTATTAGAAAATGTGTCTTTTCAATTCACTTTCGGTTTTGCCTGTTAGTTTATGCTTATAATTTTATCAGTCTTATCGTGAATATTTAAAAAAAAAACTCAAACGATAAAGAAAAACATCTTTAAATTCTAAAAAAAGGTTTTAGCATTAAGCTATTCCCAGAACAGAAGGCCTACATCATCTCGTTTAATCTCTACGGGTTCAGGACTAAGTTTCTAGTTCAAGCCTCCGTACCGTAATCTCTAGCACTGTTCAAAGACACTTTAGGAGGCGCAGGTCACTTAGATTTTTATACGATTTCTCAATCAGTGTTTCTTGTGTCTAATTTTAATTAGATTTAATAGTATATTTGTTAAAAGATGACAGCCCACTTGATGGTAGATACCAATAAAAACAAGCAAATCCAAAGTTAATGCTAATGCTCTGCCACTCCAAATGCGAAGACGTGTGTGAATACACATTTTCAATTTGAATACCAATTGGTTCCCAATAAACTTCATAACTTATTCACTAGTAATATTGTCATAAGTTAAACCGATGTTAAAGCTTATGCTAATAACATAATCTTTTCCATGTTAAACAAACTCTTAGCAACTACACAAACTTCCTCGAGTCGGTTCAACAAGTTCTTAGGGACAAACTGTCTACGATCCACAAACATTGTGTATGGATTTATAGTTTCATATCTATCTATCGTTGTTTCAGCTATAATTTATTAATTTCAATTGCTACACAAATTTTTCCAGCTCTAGACATTAATTAATAATTAATTAATAAGTTAATATGAATCTTGTGTGAAGACTACCCAACGGACTGAAAACTGATAATAAGAGTACCCAGAGCAAATTTGAAAGGCTAGTTTTCATAGTTGCCAATGATAATCAGCCATCAGCCAATTATTTGGTCATGTTATTTATCCTGTACCTGTTCAGATTTTGTGCCTGTAAGACTGCTTTTAAAGCTTGGTAACAAGATAGCGAGGGCCAAAATTACAAAAATCTATTTCTGGAAAGTGGAAACGTTCAATTGTGACTATTTACTGACCAAAATAGTTTGTTATGATTTAATATTTTAATATGAGACTACAACTTCAATAGATATGGATAACCTGTGGAAGGTAATCATTTTTAACCACTCAAAAACTAGAAAAAGTAATGGCTGTTCACTTTCTAAATTCCAATCGCCACATTATCATTTTTTTATTTTCATTTTAAGGTTCAGGCTGAAAGCTGTGGCGTTGCTTGTGGTATACATCGCGAACATATTCTGACATTCTATGAATAAAAAGGGCCAATTCTGATGGATTTATCAAAATGCCAGCAACAAAGCATCTTAACCTTTGGTTTCGGACAATAAGACGGGTCAAGGTGAGGAGTGCGGGATATTGGGAGGGGTGTAGGGACGCGGTAAGGGAGGTGTTATCCGATTACAGCGTATGTTGCCTCTGGGAAGAGCCTCGACAATTGTTTTGGTTACGTTCACAATATAATAATTTATGCAGTGAGTGGCTTATGTTATGTGAATAATCCGATTTTTAAACCGCCTCTAATGTATATTTACGTAATTTAAAGTTGGACAGACAAACTTTGCAGGAGTGGAAGTCGGTGGAACTCATTGGTTATTACGTAAGCAACGCCGGATGATATACAAATGCGCTTCAGATCTTGATAGGATAAGGATTTATCCTTTAAGTGCGTTACTCATGTTATTTTACGGTAACTGTCGAGATGTCTCTATTTTATAAATGCAGTGTGCACCTGTCAAATTCCTTGAAGTAATATAAGATTATTTTAACAGTGCCAGGGCTCTGTTCTCTATCTGACAAGTAGTTGTATATTGGCTAATCACACTGCGTTTCGCAATCATTTGGGAAGCCCGTCTAGCATCAGTAACCACATACTTACAGAAGACCACCGTGATGTGACAGCATGTGTGCTGTTGAGTAATTGAATTTAAATACTGGCTGGTTTTAAAAATAAACTAGTTTAAATTATAAAAAGGTAGAAATTGAATTTGATTGACAGAGAAAATTTAGAAATCAGTTTTAAACACACAAGTCAAGTTTAGAAATTTTATGTTATAAAAATGTTTATTGATTATATTTGTATATTAAAATGATATTAAGTTGTAAATTGATTTCAATAACAATGATTATGTGCACATGAGAATCAGAAATTTTATTTGATTATCCTTCAATGGATCAGATAAGATAAATAAGAAGAAAGACAATCCTACTATGGATAGCATAGCATAGTCGGCAGCGAACTTGACGTTGCTCGTGTCACAGGCGACGGCAGCCACCTGCCATTAAGTGGACTTTTTTTTTACTAAAGTGGCCAATTAATCAATATTTTAATTATTTAAATAAAATTTTTGTACACTGATACAAACATATTAAAAGATTGTCTTCTGTTGATCTATTGTATTGTGTATGACGTGTATATACCAAGTATAAGTTGGAAATTCGGGTGAGAGAGACCATATAACAAGTTTACGCACTATACGCCAATTTACAAAGTAAATAAATTGACATCATTACATATAAACAGACAAGTGTTGTTTAGATATGATTATTTTCAGGTGACTGAAAAATACAATATTTTCAATGAGTTTTACGTTAGAATTTTTTTTAAACACAATCTTTTGTAGGTATGATGTTATCTCTGTTTTCACGTGATTTTCAATTATATAATATATAATATTATTTTTATAAAATTATATGTCATATATTTGGTAAAATAATGAATGAATTCATTAATTTGTGACATAGGAGTGCATGTGAGCGAAAAGTCGAAATTCACATTATTCTAATATTCATTATAGATATTATAATAATATTAATATATTATATATTATAATATTATATAATAATAGATATTATAATATTATATAATAATAGAATTAAGTCATACATTATAGAATAAAGTCGTTGTCTGTGTGTTTTTCCGCTAACCACGCAAAGGATTTTGATAAGGTTTTCATCAATGGAAGGAGCTATAACATACAAGGAAGGTTAGTGTTTAATTTACAAAAAAAATGAGACCGTGTGAAGACGGTGGCGGGTAGCTAGCGTGGGATAAATCTAGCGAACTTTTGTCAAAGTATCAATCACTTTTTATACAGCTATAAAAACAGTCAGATTCGATTTATAGGGAATGTAAAAATGGAGAAATATTTATCTTAGCAGAGTTTATGGGCTATGGCGGTACTTGGAAAGTAATATTATAACAGAAATTTATGAAATATCAATTGACCGAATATAACAAGATATTTTTTTTTCAAATCATGTCTTCGGTAGATTTTTGGAGTTTACTCCTTGCATATATATATATAAGTCCGTGGTATGAAAATTTATGGGTGTAAAATCAAAATTATCACACGAATGCGTTACGTTCTATTATTATTTGAATATTTTAGAATATCTGAAGTTTCAAAGATATTGTGCCATCACAACACAATATTATTTAAAAAAAACCGTTAGATTACCACAAAAATATTAATCAATAAAAATATTGATCAATAAAAAAAATGCCGCCATTTTGACGCGCTTTTTTTCCTGTCACGATGACGTCATCGTCCGCGACAAAAAAGCGCGATTTTTCAATATCACAAAGATTATCAATATGATCAATTTATAAATGTTATTAATTTCTTTTACTTACAATAAACCATTTTATAAGTACTGTATTTTAACTATATGTCAAAAAATACATTAAGAAATACGACAGATAAAGTATTTTTTCATATCCCGCGAGACACAGCCTTAGAAAAAGGTAGTGTAAATCCTTGAGAAGAGACGACTACGTATTTTCAAGGAATTGTTTATTTATTATTGTTGTGAAGGTTACTTTACCGTGTAACATTTGTCAAAATATATACAAGAATTCGTTTTTATTTACAAAATTGGATTCTGGAACATAACCTAAGTAATTTTCATAAGTTTACCTAACTAACATCACAAATTCATCATAATCGTAAATTTAAATTTCTAATTAAATCAAAACCTACACATGCTATTTTGAAACCTACAGACTGTTATTAATGTGTGTCTAAAACACTATTAAATGCACTACAAAGAATATATAATAGACTAGAGTTTGCACGCGACTTCGTCCTCGTAACTTTATAAAATATAGCCTATGTGACTCGCTGATAATGTAGCTTTTATATAGGTGATAGAATTTTTGGACTTTGGACAATGGGACGTATCTATATCTATATAAATAGAAGAAGTCCAATTGCGTCCTGTATACTTTTGAGTTTTTCATTTGAACATAGAACAGGTATGTCAAAAGGAGTTGAAATTGCTTTCTTTGAGTTGAGGAAACGTAATCGATGTTAGACGTTCAAATGATTGATTATAATTTAATATTTTCCCCAATTTTACCGAAAACGCACTGCTATACTATTTTTAAGATACATTATTACATATTGGCATACTTAGACTTTTTATTACTCCCAAAATTGCATTCGAGCGAAGCTGGGGGCTTGTAAGTAATATCTTACTTAGATTACTTAGACATTACTTAGACTGGGGGGCTTATAAGTAATATAAAACTACCAGCATTACCGCCAAAATTGTATTTTGTGAATTTCATTGTGCTTAATTATAATCCCAATATACCAATTTGTAATAAGTGCATGTTGGCACACATTTGCAATATTTTGGTAATAAATTATTATTAGACATTAATTTTATTTAATTTTATTTAGATATATTAAGGAAACATACAATATCTCGCTACACATTATACATATATGTACATACAAGAAAAAAACATAAATCATCAAAGTTTTCACTAAATTACTAAAACATATTATAAATTACAAGTCACTATAGATTATTGTAGCTGGGATAATAATATGACATGGTTATAATGTTTACAAGATGGCTTCCGTCAGGCTTACAAAGGATACTGGTTGTAGACGCCACACAAGGAGAAGCTTGTGTCGTGAATATTAATTATGAATAGGAATTCAATAAAGCAGCAGTTGCCAATGAAATTTTTATAAAACGAAGGTTATAATCTTCAAGAAGATACCTTTTGAATGCTTTCCAATAAATATGTGCATAAGATTATATGGGATTTTTATTCACTAAAATCCTCCTCTGCATAGGATTTCCTCTAGTACTGAAAGGCCTTTGAAACCGACACCGGTCTTTTCAGCACGTGTGCTGTTATGTTGCAGTCCGTGACACAACAGCTTATATGTTAAATTCAATATATAGATTTTTGATCACTTAAAATTAATGTCGATAAAAAACTTATTCCTACCAGTGAATATATCTTAGTACAGGAAGCTATACCGGAAGCGACTATGTTTTATACTATGTAAAGATATTATACTATTTAGGAATTTTGCAAGGTAGTCGTTTTAATACCATGTTATTTTGAGATATAGGATTTCTGCAATTGTGGTCGTTTTGCGATCCCCTCCTCATGCAGAACCGGTCATTTTGAGATCCAATTGTTTTGATACCGACCATGGCACATGTTGTAGAATAATCTTTGTAAAATTGGCCACAGAATAAGCTTGAAAATATAGATGCTACAGCCTCTACACTACACAGCACATTGAAATTCTCCTTGCAAACTTCCTAAGACTGTTAGACGGTACATTTCGGTCGGATAAGTATGCGGGCGATCCGCTCCGCAAATAAAGTGTGGAATTCACTACCTTTATAACGTACCCGCATCACACCAGACACTCTTCACCTATTCACCACACATCACTAGATTTTCAAAGAAATGAATGAACAAATGAAAATTTTGGTATAACTCAATTATTACAAGCAAGCATGACATGCAGGTTCTAATTCCGCTAAAAACAGTAATATTCAATTTGATCTGTAGATGATGCTCTTATTTCATGAAGGTTTTTTAAAGTTGTCGGTAAGGTTAAGCCGCTATCTATCCTTTTAAAGAATATCCTTTTCTTTCTTTCTTTCTTTCTTTCTATATTAATTTGGATTTCGTAATCGTAATCGAAATGGTTAGTAGCTATAATTTATGAAGATATGTTCGGGCTTTTTAAGGTAATCAGCTCATTTCCTAGTTGACGAAGCAATCACACAAACTTCCGCAGTTTTGATTGGTATAAAATTTGGTGTTGGTTACTTCGGTGGTATTTCCAAGACATTGTAACTATGGTGTGATGCTGCAGCATCAAGTGGTTTGCGGGATACTCAAGTCCTCAGCAACTTACAGCAGATATAACACCTAGCGTGTTCGGGCTCATTAAAATAGTCGCAATAGAATGTCGGGGGTTAGTTTATACTAGGTGGTACTTCGTCCACGTTGAAAATTAAAAAAATAGCAACATAACGCTTAACCTCGTGTTGCTATAACACTTTGGCCAGGTGTTAGCTTTTTATTTTTCATTTATCCCTCAGGAATAGTCCCTTTTTCTGGATGAAAGGTACCCTATATCCTTTCTGGTGTCTCAGACAACGTGTATGCAAAATTTCATGGTGATCGGTTCACTAGTTTTTGCGTGAAAGAGTTACAAACATCCATACATCCAAACATACTTTCGCATTTATAATATTAGTACGTCGGATTTAATGCGTATTTCGATGTCAAAATAATAAACGCTACGCTTGAAAACCAATAGAGAAGACGCATACATATCGAATAAGTCAGCGATCATGATTCGATTTATGAAATATATTTCGTTCAAAAATCGATTTACGCTGTCGATAAATAAGCGAATATTGGTCTCATTCGTTGTGGAGCAAAACGAATTGTCTATTTGGTGTAACAAAGCGGGTGATCCCTGTGCGAAGGCAGCGGATGGATGACCGCATCGATTCACAGCAAATTGTAGTGTCGACCTAGGCTTTCACGCGACCGCCGACCTCTTGTTTCGTGTCAGCCTACATTGAAAATTTATTCGTAATATTTTAAAACTGTATTTATGTTATATGTAATGAAATGTTATTTCAAAATTGCAAAATAAACGTACTTATATTCTTACATACATATTATAAGACAAAGTCCTCCGCCGCGTCTGTCTGTCTGATAAACTCGCGAAAAACTCAAAAACTACTGCACCGATTTTCATGCTGTTTTCACCAATGGATAGAGTGGTTCTCGATGAAGGTTTTAGTATGTAATTTTCACCCGGGCGAAATCGCGGGCATCAGATAGTATATTATAAATGCGAAAAAATGTGAGAATGGATCGATGTATGTTACTATTTCAAGAAAAATCACTTAGGGGTATAAAAATAGTTTACAACCTATTCTTAGACCTACCGAATATACAAATAAATGCATCGGTGATTAGGTAGGTACATGAAAACATAACTTTTATAACTAAAGTCGCACGACCAATTTTGTTTCGTACCTGAAAATCTAGCGAGGTTCATTAGCTGATGGATATAAATGGGCCTATTAGTGGCTACTCGCAGCCTGGATCTGACAATAGTTGCTCATTAGTTAGTTCGCATTCGCTCCAAGACCTACTAATAATTCCATTTACCCATTTACCCTCAATAAGAACGATACTGTTTTCATTAGCACCAGCAAATATGTACGAGTAACGTATATATGCTTCTGAAACTGGAGTATACTCAAGGACTGACATCTAGAGAAAGATGATACGCAGTCTCTGCAAAGGACAGTAGTTTTTATGATTGTTTTGAAAAAAAAATCTTTGAAAAAGTAATACCTAATTCGAAAAACTTTCATTGAAAATGTATTAAAAGTGTGTAATAATTAATTTATAAGTATGTACATATAGAAAATAAATTAATTATATTTGATAAATAAATGACAAAGCAAAAAAATAAGCTTATAATCATTAAGTAAAAATAAAAAATCTAAAAACTTTTTTTTTAACCTTCTTAATTAATAATAATAATAATAATAATAATAATAATAAATAAATATCTTCACACATTCCACACAGCACCATCTAGTTCCACAGTAAGCAACTAATGCTTGTATTATGAATACCAGACAATTAATTAATAATTACTGTCGAAAATCATAAGTAGGTGATCACTAGTAACAATAAATTAGCCAAAATTATTACTAAAAGTGTTTGTGCGTGTTTTATATGCGATGTTTTAATAAGTGTCATATCACATGAACGCCTAAGTTTTTAAAATGAAAATTAAGGCTTGAGTTCACCAACAGACGATTAGTTTTTAACAGCTGTTTAAAATTTAAACAGCCGTTTAATAATATTTTGTTGATCATCATCGCTAAACTGCGGATTAAACGCTTAATAATATTTTGGTGATCAACAAAATATTATTAAACGGCTGTTTAAATTTTAAACAGCTGTTTAAAATTAACCGTCTGTTGGTGAACTCGAGCCTAAGTTAATCAGATGTTTAGGGCGTTTAACCCGCATTTTAGCGATGGTGAAAAACAAAATATTATTAAACGGCTGTTTAAACTTTAAACAGCTGTTTAAAATTAACCGTCTGTTGGTGAACTCGAGCCTAAGTTAATCAGATGTTTAGAGCGTTTAACCCGCATTTTAACGATGGTGAAAAACAAAATATTATTAAACGGCTGTTTAAATTTTAAACAGCTGTTTAAAAACTAACCGTCTGTTGGTGAACTCGAGCCTGAATAAATTGGAATCCAATTTTTTGCACCGTTCGCTTAAAACACAAGCAACGCCACATGTGCTGCATTAGGATTAAGAATAGAAATTCCTATTGAAAAGTTCATTTTCAATGTTGATCATGTCGGAAATAGAACATTATCAAACATTGTAATTTTTTTTCTATTAATTAATCATCACAAGAAATATTTAAAGGTAACCTACTGTCCTAGTGATATTGGTAGGTATCGCAGGCAAGTTTCAAGGTAGAATTTGGCGAAGCCAAGCAGCACTCGGCTGGAGTGGCACTTCCAAATAGATTCCAAATAATATTTAGGGATCGATAGCTTTCAGTTCACGGTTCGCTGTTTACATTCAGTATTAGATTGGTTTAATGCGAACTTGAGAGCTTTTAGATAAGAACAAATCACTCTATCTATCTATCTACCTATTCATATATAATAATTCATATATAATCTGGAGGAACAACTATTTTATTTAAAAAAAACTATCTGGTGTCCGCGACTTCGTCCGCGTTTAAAAATAAAATTATGGCACATGAGAAAATACATGCCGCCACAATTTTTTATATTTTTAAATCCTCAGGAACAGTACTTTTTTTTTTGATAAAAGATATCCCATATCTTTTCCTGTATCTCTGACAATGTGTATGCAAAATTTCATGATGATCGGTTAAGTGGTTAAGGCATGAAAAAGTAATAGACAGACAGACAGAGTTACTTTCACATTAGTATTAGTATGGATTTATATAAAGCTTTTTTTATGTAAAGTTTAGCTTACACAAAAAAACTGGAATAAGTTGATTACATTAGGTTACTATCGTCGCTTATAATCACAAGTATACCACAAGATATAGAAATGGGCCCCTTACTCACTCTCCGAAACACAATAAGGGAGTGGATAGGCTTCCCAATTTATTATTGCGTAAATCAGGTTGCTTTGCTAATACTAATAATATAAATGTTATTTAAAGTACCTCTGTCTGTCTGTTTTGTGTTTGTTATATTTCTCATAATATATTTTGTCAGTCGTTATATTTTTTATTTTTCAACGCGGACGAAGTCGAGGGCAAAAGCTAGTATATAATAAGAAAGTTTCGATAAAGACAGTAAATTAATTTAGTTACATTTATAATAAATTATAATAATAATAGAGTTATTAGTAATTGTTATCATTGGAATAAACGATGTTGTGTGTACGAGTATCTCCCTCCCAAACGATCCCTATTCGAGCTGAAGAGGCTCAAGAGGTATGCTCCATAAATTTATGTAAGGACACGAAATATTAAGGAAAGTGCCTGTAATAGATCTATCATATCATATTCCTTTTTTTGTTTTTTTATTTATTTAGATTACATACAGCCATAAATTTAAAAAATATATATTATTATAGATTATATACAAATAGGCCTAGAGAATCATAAAAAATATATATTTTTACATTTATTTATTAATTAAAAAAATAATAATAATAAGAAAAAGAAAAAGAACTGAACATTCTATAAGTGATAAAAATTATTTTTTCAAAAGTAATTCGCCAATTATCTTTTTATAAGAATTAAAATTGTTGTAAAATATGTGAATATCATTCAGAATAATTATTGTAGTGATGCTTAGAAAGATGAAAGAAGGAATTTTTATTGCAATGCAATGCATGCATGAGCATGCATGTATGCATGCATGCATGACAATTAAACGGTCATGCATGCATGACAACACGTAACGCATGTCATGCTGCATGATCGTTTAGGGAAACACAACAGCACATATAGTATTAATTCACATTGATGGAACCTATATACCTAAATCAAAAGCCATCAATCAAAATCAATGCATCAATTGATGCATTGATGGAATCCATGTTAATAAATTTATACGAATCAACGGTAAGTATTAGAAACCATTAACAACTCTTTCGTTTGTCTCCTAAAATGTAATTTTTTTTTAATTGGTTTATTTATTTATTTTGTAATTTGTGTATGTAATGTGTTCCTGTTTTCGTCTGAAATGGGTTAAGTTAATTTCAGAGTGATGTAACCTTAATGTTTATTACGCATGTTTGAAACTACCACCTCGTTAAAATATAACATGACTCCATCTTATAATGATCTTAACATCATATTTTTATTTAGATATTGTTTTTTTTTATTATTAATATGCATGCTTTTACAATAATCTGTGCATTAATATTTTCAATAAACTTTATAATTACTATATTAATTTTTAAATTAAATTTTGTTGTCTTTTTTTTTTAATTTAAAAAAATAAAGCTAACAAATAGAAGCTTTAAAGCCAATGAAAATTATTAATGATATTGCTATAAAATATTATTTTACTGATCAATCAATCAAGGAATAAAAAATCCTTGGGAAATAGATCATATACATTTTGAATTAGTGATATTTGAATTAATGATAATAAATCATTTATTGTTCTACTTATTTAAAGTAAATTAAATTCGAAACTTGTAGAACTAACATTATTATAACATATTAAACTTCTGAGAAAATTCAGACGTCAAATTCAAATAGTAACAAACATAATATAATGTCTGTTGTTAAGAGAACAGAAAAATATAAAATTCCTTTTGATAGTTAAACAGCCCAAAAGACATAAAATTTAATATTACAAAAGCAACATGAATATAAAATGACTTACGTGGTCTGAAAATCTTACCTTTAGCAATAAACCTTTTCCTCATTGTACAAAATTAATATATTAATTTAATAAATAAAATTTAATTGCTTTTCAAATGTCAAAGTGTACCGCACTAATGCACAACGAAAAAAGACGCGCCATTATCGAAATAAATATTTCAAATTTTCGTCTTTTTCAAACCGACGCAAAGTGAGACTTCCAGCCCCTTCAACGCCCGAAAGCCTACTGCAGAACGCGAGATCGTGTCCTGACACATCCCGCATCGTTCCTTCTGGAGCGCGCATGCGTAAATTTCAGGAACCGAACGGGGGATACAGTCAGCTGATGGACGGTACTTAAGGTCACTGTGTCACTGACAGAGCATTCTTTTTGAATCGCCTTTCGAAGCCGTTGGAACTATCGCTGAAATTAACTGCAACTTTAACTCAGGGTTGCTTCGAACATACATTGTCACAAGCATTTGCCCGCGTCATCGTCGGTGCCTATTTTTTTGTTAAGTGTTAAAACATTTTTGATCATATTTTTTGGATTTTTTTCATTTTATTTTTAGATGATCCCTATTATTATTTCTTTACACATATTTATTTCTTTTTTCTGTATAATAGTTATACGACTTACATACATAGACATCAATTGATGTTTAGACATAATTTCTATGCAAATACTGAATTTTGGGCAGTAAGGTTCAATTAGCTAATCATAATATTAATTAAAATTAATATAGAATTATTTAAATAAATAAGTTATATTATTAAATTTGTGCACTTTGTTATTTTCTAGGTACACATTTTTATTTACGTCTTTAAATAAAGATTTATTGTAGCATAATTGCATTTTTTTAAAAGTGATTTTCTTTGGTCAACTTTGGTCGTAACAGCATGCATTAGTCAATTTTGGGCTTTGAGCAAATTTAAGCAAATGAAATTTATCGCTTAAATAGCAACACACTATACATATATTGAGAACTTAACAGCATATTGTCCTTATAGAATGTTATTGATATTTTAATACGATTTTATAACAAAATATACTATAAGGGCCTCTTTCACCATCTGTCAAGTAGGCTAACCGTCATTTAAAGTCACCTATCACCGGGATAAATGGAGCTGATATACCTTTGTTTGTACAGTAAAAGTCCTAAACACTAAAAAGAAAGAAGGATGCACAAAACCGAGTGCATAATTTAATAATACATAAAAATATTTCTAAAAGTAACTAATCAACACTTTACTTGTAGTTGGTGAAAGAGGCCCTAAATAAAATAAATTAATATACTTTCGGCTTGTAGTGTCGACATGAGCGTCGCTACATCGTAGCACATGTACGAGTAGCTGCTACGTGTGCTACGAATGTGTAACATGCTACAAGTGCTACGATCCTGAACAGCTACGAGTGTCGTAGTCCTGTTTGTCCTTTAATTATTTTAACATGTTTTCTGAAAATGTATATTAAAATATGGAAACAAATTTTTTTCATTCTAATTCTTTTTATACGTCACCAAAACATTTTTGAAAGCTAATTCACATCACATTAATTTAAGCATTAACATAAAAAAGAAAACTTTGAAGCTGTTTATTTAATACTAGCTGATGCCCGCGACTTCGTCCGCGTTGAACGATGAAAGGTACCCTATGTCCTTTCTGGTGTCCCAGACAACGTGTATGCAAAATTTCACGGTGATCGGTTCAGTAGTTTTTGTGTGAAAGAGTTACAAACATCCATACATCCAAACATACTTTCCCATTTATAATATTAGTATGGGTGCGATAGCTAAGAACAGAAGAGTTTCATATAAATACCTCGTATCTGGTACAATATCTATTTTTGAATAGAAACAGGATTCCGACTCTAATTTTATTGGTAAGAAGATAAGACGAGATAACATCCCATTTAATGACCGTCTGCTTGTCTATTAAACATTAATATAAATAAACAACTTTGAAACTTTTTTGCCTATGCTTTAACTAGGCGAGAACACAAAAGCTTTATATTTATCTTAAATCAGGTAGTTTTTCTCGTGTTTAAATAGAAAGAGGACCGTCTCTAATTATTGGTAAGGAGGTCCTGCGAAGAGTCGTAAAAACGCACTTAAAACGAGTTTATAGCTCCGGCGAGATTTCTTTCGTTCGTATTTCCCTCAGAGCCTGTATGTCGAGTAGTCAATATTGAAGGTTCACTTTCCAGGGAAGGTAATGAAACGATTGATGATTTTGCAGACACAAAAAAGGGGAACGAAACAATAATTATTTTTTTTTAAATTATTTTCAGCAATAGATGGTAAAGCAGTAATTGCAAACATTGATAAAACTTTAAAGAAAATTTAATAAGTTTAATGTTCTGATAGGTTTTAATGTTTAAAAGGAATACGTTACTTTCATAAAAGTACGTATATACGAAATTTTCAAAAAACATTACTAAATGAGTACTTATCTTGAAAATAGCAAAAATTATTTTGTATCATTTTTTTTTTTAATTAATGTACCTTAACCAGTTTAAGAAATTTCAAATTATGCTCTTACTGTTTTACAATAAAAATACAGCAAGTGTACAGTTTTATATAATATTAATACAAGTTCAAAACTGTTTCTACAGTCGATCTGACAATTCTAAGTACTCGCTGACAGAAGACTATTAGAAATTGAATTTTAAAGAACACTGGTTGTTTTTAAAAAGAATATATATTTGAACTAGAGTTTAAATTGAGAAAATGTAGAAAATTTATTGACATAGTTTTCATGAGATAGTTTAGTAAGTTGTTTTGTTGACAGAGAAAATTTAGTAGTAAGATATTTTGTTTGAGATATTTAGAAGTAGCGAGTTTTAAATATATGTATTCAATAAATTAATAAATAAAAATTAGTGCACTAAAAAAAACCTTTCGTTGGTTTTTCAAATAACCTTTTCTAAATTATGTTTCTTAAATTTTACACCAGTGTTTTTTAAAATTCAAATTTCTCAACAATAAGATCACGTATGCTACATTGTGTTTCATTTTGTGTGCGATTTTTCCAATTTCTTTCCTACACGTGTTTTCCGTTTGATCATCAATTCCATTGCCATAGACAAGGTCTTACGCAGATCTATAAACTATGTGTACACGTAAGAAGCATCTGAGTAACAGTAACGACTTACGAAAGAAACCCAGTGGGCTTCAAACCGTGGGTGACTTATATATTGTATAAGGAAAAACCATGACTTATGTTGTATTAAACTACACTTGCCAACCCACATACTAGCCAGTATTGACATGAACGTAATCAGGCTTCCAGGCTCTGGATACTTCGCTATTCTTAGTTACATTAATGATCAAGATAACGGCAATGTGAAAGGTTCTAAGGTTACATTTTATATAAAAACCTAAAATTTTTGCTCAATTAGTGAGTTCGTCTTAAAAAGCAACTTTGGTCTGAAGTTTTTGAAATTATATTATTATTATTATTATACAAAAATAATAACAATAAACCGTCTCATCCGCGATAAAGTGTTACGACCAGTAAAAGCGAGTGAACGGCGTGCTAATGAAAAGTCCGGACTCCGGGAAACGCTATTAAGGCCCAGCCACATTAAGCGTTGTAGTTGACATTGGGCTTAATGAAAAATTTCATAACGATCTGCACCAGTGGAGACGTTTGCTGTAATATCTGTAATGCTGTAAGTGTTATTTGTATACCGGGAGATAGGGACATTGTGTTTCTAAAGAAGGTCCTCACATCATATGTAAATTGAGCCTATTACTTAAATAAATAAGTGAAGATGTAAGCAAAATTCCTTATTTATTTGCTAATATTTTGATTCCTGTGACATAGAAATTTTAAAATAAAAATAATCCAGGAATAGAAGATGAATAAAAATATTATTTTCAAGAATTCTATTATACCTGCTCTAATTACGTCTTTACACATTTTGACAATAAAAGAGATTCAATGGGATTTATTTTTTTAACAATAAATAAGTATAAGTACTACATGTGAACTTATATTTTTATCCAAGCTCTGAGAAAGTGTTAAAGTCTGTTCCGTGAAAACTTAACTTTGACCCGAGTGGAGGACAATTACAGGGGAACATTTAGAGTCCCTAAACACGTCATTAGTTTCCCTTTAGCAGAATGCTTGAGGTGACGATTTTGCTGCCATAAAGGCCTCTCCACACGGCACTAGACTCGATGTACGAGCGAGGCTTTGAAACGTTGGGCGCCAATGAAACGTTATTATAATAATTGAACTAAGATAACGTTTTCGGCTATGAAATTAACTAAAAAAATTGGGCGCCAGCTAACTAAAAAATGAAAAAAATCATATGTTAGCACTTAAAATATATTTAAACAAAACAAAAAAAAATACACAGGGGGTGGTCCTTAAGCCCGTACGTTATTATATATATATATGTGAAATTTAAAATTTGATTCAATAAACCCGGCTAATAAAAGTTAAAAACTTAGCTGGATGTGAATAAATGGCTGGATGTAATAATATAGTTTTCCTTCTCGGCAAAATAAAGACACGCTGCTCATCAGTGTCACCAAAGAAAAATGAAGAAGGCTCATCAGAATGTAAAATGCGGATAAAACCCAGGATTCATTATATATTAATTATATATCTCTAATTAAATCCATGAATGACAAAAAAACCAAAACATAAAAAAAAAACCCTGAAATGAAAAAGAAATAATTAAACACAAATCTAAAAGAAAAAATATGTGTGCCTGACCGTGGGAATCTAAAATTTAGATATAAGATCCCTAAATGTTAATAATTTATTCAATAAATGGTCAGGCAAAAATAAACAAGAGTAAAATAAAAAAAATACAATTGCATAAGGATTAAAAATAAACTGCAAAAGATAATAGAATTAAATGAGTAAATTAACAATAAATTTAAAATGAACTAAAACACAAATTATAATAAAAAAACATTAATCAACAATCTATCATCAGAAATAAGATGAAATACGTACCCATTTATAAACCGGGGTTTTTTTACATAAATATTTAAAACTGAATAATTAAAATTTTAAAAGAAAATGAACTGGCAAATACAGGCTATTATCAGCACAAAAACTGTACCGCTCTCTGCGAGCGACAGAGAAACAAAAAACGCTCTCTGACTGAAAATTTTGAATATTGAACGTCAAATGCAATTCTATATATTTAAAAAAAAAATAATAAGTTTTTAAATACTTAAATAAATAAATAAACAAATAAGGTAATATAACTAATAAAATAAATAAAATAAGTAACGCTACGTTACATATCCCCTCTTCCTACAGAAGAATTTTTTTTTCCGTTACTAGGATAAAAAAAAAAAATATCTTTGTGCCCATACACAAATGCTATCACTTTCATCCTACGTTCAAAAAATAAAACCTTCCATACTATTAACAGTGAGAATTGCAGCACTAGTTATTAAAACTGTGTTGTGGTACTCAAATGTTTCCTTTCAAAAAAAAAACTAATTCAAGATATTTTCTTGAAGAAGTAACTTGCATAAGATAGGGCAGTAGTATAAAACTGCTGACCTTAAAGCAGAAGTGTTTAAGGAATAAGTGAGGAAGAGTATAAAAAGAAAAAGAAAAAAAAATAAATTAAAAAAATAATTAATTATTAACATAACTGAATCCTAACTAGAGGAAACAATTAACACCAAGCGAACAAAACGCCCAAACAACTAAGCACTCAACCAAAGAATACTTAAACAAAATAGATTCCTTAAAAACAAAAAGGAACTACATTGTTAATAATAACAAACGCCCAGACAAATAACTAGACGATAACTTCAAGGCTTAAATTATTTTATTTAATAATCCGCCCTGCTTATGAACTTTAAGGCTTGTTTAAAGAGTTGTAATCCGCTCTGCTTATGAACTTTAGGGCTTGTTTAAAGAGTTGTAATCCGCTCTGTTGGTATAATAAAAACTAATTAGTTAAATAATTAAATAATAACTAATAAACTAAGGAATTAATAATATTAAGTAAATATGTACATAATCAAGAATTATTTAGGCCTGGCAATTTAATATCTTTAATATGCCACGAACCTAAGTTCTTACCGTTCATATCTTTAAGTAACAAAACAAGAGGTGAAAGCTTTTTAACCACTGTACACTTTGTGAACTTTGGAGCCAGCTTTTTGCTGAATCTCTTTCCTTTGTTACTAAGAAAATAATTTCTCTTCCATACAACATCACCAACATTAAAGTTTACGGTTTTACGCCTTAAGTTGTAATGTTGTAAATTCTTTTGGTGAGCTTGCCAGAGAGCAGCTTGCACCTTGTTAAAAATAGAGGCCAAAGAACCTAGATTTTCTGCGTATTTGTCTCTAGGAAGAAAAACTATTTCGTCACTATCCTCATTATTAACATAATGAGAACCACAATCTACTAATTCCCTACCATGAACAAGAAAGGTTGGTGTAAAACCAGTAGATTCATTTACTGAATTATTGATGGCAAAATTAATTTTTGGAATTAGTATATCCCATGACCTATGATCATCATTAACAAACGTAGAAATACAAGTAATAATAGTTCTATTGTATCTTTCAACCGTGTTTACTTGCGGAGTATACTTAGGCGTACAGTAAACTTTAGGAATATTATATTTAATAAATAGATCCTTAGTACTTTTACCAACAAATTGACTACCATTGTCCATTAAAATAGTTTGTGGTATACCATGAACTAAGAACACAGAATCTTCTAAAATCCTATTAATAATTAAAGATGTTGCTTTCTTCATAGGAAAGATTAAGCAATATTTACTAAAACAACAAGTAACTACAAAGATATATGAATTTAATTTGCGGGTAAGAGGTAAAGGACCCATGATGTCTATTGAAATCATCTGGAAAGGTCTGGAGCATTCCTTAGGACGTCCCATCTCTCCCAAAGTTAAATGATTTTGTTGTTTATAAGCTAAACAGGTATTACAAGAAGTAACAAAATTAACAACGTCCTTATATAAACCTGGCCAATAGAAATATAATGCAACACGTTTATAAGTTTTAAATACCCCTAAATGAGCGGCAGTAGGTTCACTATGATATTTTTCTAAAATAGCTTGTCTTTGTTCACTATTAATAACTTCCTTCCAAGAAAATTCATTAGTTAATTCGCATTTATTTTTCGATAATCTGAAAAGTTTATTATTTCTAAGGATAAAATTTGGAAATTTATGAGGTTCATTAATACAACCATGCCTAATTTTATTATACCAAGAGTCATTAGTAGAAGTAACTCCAGATGATGTTGAAATATTACTAACAGGAAGAGCACGTGAGAGAGCGTCAGGAATTACATTATCTACGCCTCTACGATGTTTCATCACAAAGTTAAAAGTAGATAAACGAACTCCCCATCTAGCAAGTCTGCCTGTTGGATTAGAAATAGACAAAAACCATTTAAGAGCACTGTGATCAGTGTAAACAGTGAATTGCTGACCATTATCAAGATAACATCTCCAATGTTCTAAAGCCGTAATAACTGCAAGAGTTTCACGCTCAGTTACGCTATAATTTCTCTCTGTAGGGGAAAGAGTCCTACTCATATAAGCTACAGGATGCTCTTTGCCTTCGATAATTTGTGTAAGCATAGCACCGATACCGAAGTTACTGGCATCTGTATGAACCTCAAAAGGTTTACTGTAATCAGGACAGCGTAAAACGGGCGAAGAAACCAAACATTCTTTTAATTTAATAAAAGCTGCATCAGCTTCGGGCGTCCATAAAAATGGAGGAGCAGATTTCTTTGTTGAAGTAAGTCTATTTAACGGACCAGCTATGGTAGAAAATTTTGGTACAAACCTACGGTACCAAGTAGCAGTACCAAGGAAACGTTTAAGATCCTTCCTATTCTTAGGCGTAGGAAAATTAGTTATAGCTTCGACTTTTTCAGGATCTGTTCGAAGACCAAAGTTATCCACGACATAACCCAAATATTTGAGACTATTCATAAAAAATTGACACTTGTCGAAATTAACAGTCAAATTTGCCTGTTTTAATTTATCCAGGACTTTGAGTAGTAAGGATACGTGTGAATCAAAATCATTACTAATCAAAATAATGTCATCTAAGTATCCGAATACTTTGAGATCAAACTCCCTAAAGAGTAAATCTATTAAACGCTGTTGAGAAGCCGGAGCATTCGTTAAGCCAAACGCGGTCCGCTTGAATTGAAAAGAGCCTTTACCAGGAACATAAAACGCAGTTTTCTTTCTATCCTCTTTAGCAATAGGAATCTGCCAGAACGCTTTTGACAGATCAATGGAACTCAGAAATCTAGCGTCTCTAAGATTGTCAAGAATCTCTGAAATGTAAGGAAGGTTATAAGCATCCTTAATAGTAACAGAATTAAGTTTTCTGCTGTCCAAACAAAATCTAGGTTCACCGTTCTTTTTACTGACAATCAAAACAGGAGAAGACCAATCACTTACGCAAGGTTCTATGACATTTAAGTTAAGCATCTCATCTACCTGTTGGGTAATGATGCGTTGTTTCTCTGGAGAAAGACGATAATAACGTTGTCTAATCGGTTTCGAGTCACCAGTATTGATATGGTGTTTCATGAAACTAGTCTTACCTAAACCCTTAAGCTTAAATGAAATATCTTCAAATTTCTTAATAACCATAGTAGCTATATCGCGTTCATGTTCAGAAAGATTATCAAAACCTTTAACGATAGGTTCTGTGCTAAATGGTTTCTTATTAACAGCAGATTCTAAGGAAAGAACACCTAAATGCTTAGGAAAAATATTAAATTTATTCCAAAAATCTACACCAAGTATAAGATTACTATTTACTTCTGGAACAATATAGGTTTTTATAATTTTAACTGAACTTCCAAAAGTAATAGGTAAATTTAGATAACCTAAACAGTGCAAACGTTGTCCACCTGCAGCTGTAAGAAAGTCTAAATCATCCTTGATTAGATCTAATTTATTAAAATCTTTAGGAAATAAAACTAAATGCGAGTTATTACCAAGAATCGTCACTGCAGATCCCGAGTCCAAAAGACCAGCTAAACAAACACCATTAACGATTACATTGATATAAGGTCTGTAATCATTAGCTGGTTTAATATCGAGGGTAGCCACGTGTTTATAGAATTGGAAAAAATTCTTAATAATTGATAACCAGCTAGACCAATCGTTCTCCACTGAGTAATGTTCGATTAATTCTTTGTGATTACCCTCCGATAATTGCTACTTAGAAAACGACTTGGAACACTTAGAACATTGAGGAGTCTTAACACCCATAGCTCCACATCTAAAGCAAAAAATTTTATCTTTTAAGGGGCAACTATTAATATTATGTTCCCTTGAACGACACTTGCGACAAAAATTAACAGCATGTGTATTAGTTTTAACAATTTGTGAACTAATAGGAGACTTTACTCTATTAGTATTTGAAGTGACATCACTACACTTGTCAAGAGAAAAACTCTTTTTAAAAGGCTGTCTAAAGTTATCAGATGAATTACTACACGATGGCTTAATGCTAAGGCGAGTGTGGATATCATCGAAGTTTTTACAAATGGTACGGAGAATCTCTAAAGATTCTATATTTGTAAATGTAGCTAGAGTTGGCGTATAGCAAGGTTTAATATTGTTAAGCAAAATATCTAACTTGGTCTCTTCCGACATAGGCTTAGAAAGTTTGGAAAAAAAACTAGCCTTAGTTGACATAAAATCAGTAAAAGATTCTTCTTCCTTCTGTTTATGAGAATAAATCTGTTGAATTAACCTAAAGTCACAACCAGGCTCGTCAAAAGTTTCTTTAAGAGAAGATAACAAAATCTTCCACTCTGTAAAAGTATTTCTAACAGACCTAAACCAATTTAATGCATTGCCTAAAAATATTTCAGAAGCTAGAGAAAACATTTGAGAGTCTGAAACGTTTCTACTTGCTTGAATTTCTGTAATTCGTTGAATAAAATTACGAACACAAGACTTGCCATCATACTTTAGTTTAATAAGATCACTGATTCCTTTATCGCAAGTTACATTAATCTGTAACTGTTGAGGTGTAATACTAGGACTAGTAGAAGGAAAACTAGGTAAATCTTCACATACATTAGTTAACTTCAGAGTCAAATTATTAATTAAAGATACTACTTCTTCTTTAGTAGACTCTAGTAAAACCTTCATTTCGGAACTTGTAGGTAAAATTCTAGATAATCTATGGAAGAGGTGGTAAGCTAAATTAAGTGATCTGTTAATACCCTTACTGTCAATGTCTTCATCCTGTAAGTATAACTTAATTTTGTTTAAAGTTATAGAAGAGTCCGTAACATCCTTGGTCGCTTCCATATTCGAAATTTTAACCGATTCCGTAGGCAATGTCTTCAATAATTCTGACAATTGCTTTCTCATTTCCTGAACAGTAGAAGCTGGTATTTGGTTACGAATAGAAATTTCATAACCTAATTCTAACTTATGTAACGATGAAACCTTAATCGGATAAGTAGACATGTTGATGCCCTAATGTCACAAAAAAATAATAATAATAATAATAATAATTGTTATTAATCAATAACAATAAGCAACGAGAGAAAGAAATATATATATACTTATAAATAACAATAATTATTTACTAATTTGAAAAATAGAACGAGGTCAATGAAACGTATGATATGACAATAAAATGTCAACAACTATCAATGAATTAAACTAAAGAGTTTCTTAACCTCATTATACGTAAACCTAGATGAAAATACTAATTCTTTTTTTTTTTTAAAAAACAACATCTTATTTGTGACGATAGTGACAAATTAAATCAATAACCTATTTGCCTGTTACAACAAAATAGCGAATGACATTTTAAATATTAATAATTTATTAAAATAATTAAAATAAATTAACATGAAAAAAATGAAAATTAAGAAATAATCATTCTGAAATAACAAATTAATTAAAATGTCATTCTGCAACAAAAACAGGAAATTGAAGAAATTAATAACTTACAAAAATTAAATCAACAGAATTAGTGAATCAAATATTGAAAAATAAATAAGATAATATATATATACAATTTCACGTACTTTACAGTAACAACAATATATGTTATCTGTAAAAAAACAAGTTGGGCGCCAATGAAACGTTGGGCGCCAATGAAACGTTATTATAATAATTGAACTAAGATAACGTTTTCGGCTATGAAATTAACTAAAAAAATTGGGCGCCAGCTAACTAAAAAATGAAAAAAATCATATGTTAGCACTTAAAATATATTTAAACAAAACAAAAAAAAATACACAGGGGGTGGTCCTTAAGCCCGTACGTTATTATATATATATATGTGAAATTTAAAATTTGATTCAATAAACCCGGCTAATAAAAGTTAAAAACTTAGCTGGATGTGAATAAATGGCTGGATGTAATAATATAGTTTTCCTTCTCGGCAAAATAAAGACACGCTGCTCATCAGTGTCACCAAAGAAAAATGAAGAAGGCTCATCAGAATGTAAAATGCGGATAAAACCCAGGATTCATTATATATTAATTATATATCTCTAATTAAATCCATGAATGACAAAAAAACCAAAACATAAAAAAAAAACCCTGAAATGAAAAAGAAATAATTAAACACAAATCTAAAAGAAAAAATATGTGTGCCTGACCGTGGGAATCTAAAATTTAGATATAAGATCCCTAAATGTTAATAATTTATTCAATAAATGGTCAGGCAAAAATAAACAAGAGTAAAATAAAAAAAATACAATTGCATAAGGATTAAAAATAAACTGCAAAAGATAATAGAATTAAATGAGTAAATTAACAATAAATTTAAAATGAACTAAAACACAAATTATAATAAAAAAACATTAATCAACAATCTATCATCAGAAATAAGATGAAATACGTACCCATTTATAAACCGGGGTTTTTTTACATAAATATTTAAAACTGAATAATTAAAATTTTAAAAGAAAATGAACTGGCAAATACAGGCTATTATCAGCACAAAAACTGTACCGCTCTCTGCGAGCGACAGAGAAACAAAAAACGCTCTCTGACTGAAAATTTTGAATATTGAACGTCAAATGCAATTCTATATATTTAAAAAAAAAATAATAAGTTTTTAAATACTTAAATAAATAAATAAACAAATAAGGTAATATAACTAATAAAATAAATAAAATAAGTAACGCTACGTTACAGCTTGTTAGCCGTGCCACGAGTGCTGAGTGCTGGTTCCACTCAAAATTGTGTTTGAACGCTGCCATCTACATCACCGATTTACGGAAACAGCTGTGTGGCTATTTCAAATGATTACGATTGTCATTGAGGTTGTGTCGATTTAGACAATCGACGCTATGGACAAATCAACTTTAAAAGTTTATCACATCAATTATCGTTTTTGAAAGCATAAATTTTATACTTCCAATTCTAAAGTCAAAAGTTAAGAGCGTATCCCAAAAATATCGAAAAGCATATTATTACAATTTCAAGATTCACGCTTAGGATTTAATGTTTCTAATCATTCTGTTATAGCAAAATTATTTTTTACATGGTTAGCTATGAAAAGTCTAAGAAAATATTAGATGATCTAACATAAAACTAGACAAAATATTTTTATTTTTTATTTTTATCAGTTCTTATCTCATATTTTCAATCAATCAATCAAATCATTTATTTGCCTGTACATTCGTTTTAAACTAGATAACATAAATACTATTTAATACATGCTGGGACGCATTTGGTGTGCAAAATATTTATATCACGTGTCAATACAACTATTACACAAATCAAAGTCAAATTTAAAATGCATCAGAACACTATTTTAGAATGTGTCATTTTAAAATTCATCCAGACCATAATAAGCTTTCTCTGACAATAAATCCTTTAGTTATTTAGTTTTTTAGTTCATTCCTCAAGAAATAAATCAATAGGTATAGTGAGAGTGATATTTTTAAGAAAAATATTTTTTTTTTCTAAAAGACTGGTTGCTTTGTTACAAATCACACCTAATTTAAAGCGAATGCGAAAAAAAAAACTGAAAACCGAAATGACGTTTAAATATGATTGTAAATTCCTTCCCACTCGTGTCATACTCGTATATTATGGTTTCACCGGTTCGTTCTGACGTTATCTCTCTCCACAGTATATTTTGTTTTATTTATATAGTTCGGACATATTCACAGGCGAGCATTACGCGGCCTCCCACTAAAGCCTGCAACTACTACCTCATATACATATATACTTACTAGCTTCAGTAATATTTAAAGTATGTAATATTGTACGACACGTTTGGTCTAGTGGCTAGTAACCCTAGCTGTTAACCAAACGGTCGCAGGTTCGAATCCCGCTAGGGGCAAATGTTTATGTGTTAACATTTTACCTTTGTATGGATGTTTTGTATTTATAATATGTATGTATTTACAAAAAAAAAAGTAATCTATGTATTATATCAACTGTCTGGTATCCATAATACAAGCATTAGTTGCTTACTGTGGAACTAGATGGTGTTGTGTGGAATGTGTGAAGATATTTAATTATTTATTTCTTTATGATTTATTGTGAACGTATCATTTTTTATGAATTATCTCTACATATTATAACTAAACTAAATTCTTCTAAACCTCCCAAAGAAATACGGATTTCCTGATGGAAAGAGTGGAGAAAGTTTGGGTTTATCATTTGCAGAAAAAATTATATTGCATCCGTGCGAAGTCAGGTCGGGCTGCTTGTTTAATATAAATGTATTGTAATATATTGTAATATATTGTAATTACTGTTTTGCAGACGGATTGCTATATATCCTTACCCAAACTTAAAACAACTTTAGTTTATAACTTGTGAATGTTTTCCATAAAGGTAAAATTAAGTTTCAAATATTAATATTCGTAATTCGAAATTGATATATTGTTAATCGACCACCTATTAAGAGTTAAAAAAACTGAAATAAACTTTGATATTATATTTGGATTTATTTATTTATTTATTTTCCAAAAGGCACACCAACAGCACAAACAAAAAACTTACAATAGGTATAGGTAACAAAAGGCAAATTTAAGGCATACACAGATAAACTACAAACTAGAATTTGAGACGATCGATAAATAAATAATAAACGATTCCTAAAATCATTAGATTATAAAACAGGAAATATATTCACTGGCTATAAAACAAGCGCTTCAAGACACAAACTACATTCTTTAAAGGATAGACGATCTTATATTGACGCAGTCTTCTTTTATATTAAATAATAAATAATGACATCGATTCTTCTTCACTTTTAGAATGTATTCACTTGAATGTACCAAAATTCAGAACAAGATCAATTGATACATTTCATATTCCCTATTGTAGAACTAATCATTGTAAAAATTCCTTCTTTCATCGTTCTAAGTATCACTACAATAACATTCTGAATTATATTCACATATTTTACAACAATTTGAATTCTTATAAGAAGAAAATTGGCGAATTACTTTTGAAAAGTACTTTTTTGAAATTTACTTTTTTTTTTAAATTAAAAATGTAAAAATATAATTTTTATGATTCTTTAGCCCTATTTGTATACAATCTATAATATATATTTTTTAAATTTATGGCTGTATGTAATCTAAATCTAAATAAATAAATTTAAAAAATAAACAATAAATAACTGAAAGCAAGCAACAAAGTTCAAAATCAAAGGCGTATATATAAACTGTATATTTAAGATAAAATGTCGCCTTAACAGTAAATGCTGTCAGTTCACAAGTGCGTCTTATTATACGTCTCGTTCTAAGATAGGGTAAACTGGTACATACGTGTATATGTGAATACGTGTATATATATAGATGACGCCGTTGGAATAGGGTAAAGGCACTAGAGTCGGGCTCTGCGTTGGACACTCGATGGCCCTCGTCACCCGGTCCGTGCTGGCCTTTGTTGATCAGCCTCCATGTAAAGTGCCTCCCGAACGTCTCATCTATTACACACCATAGCTACGAGTATCTCCCAACATATCACTTTGTAGGGGAACTCATTTTGTAATATTGTCACATTAAATTTAATTTTTAATTAGTTTCTTTAATAAAATTTAATTAAATCTAAATTATTTATTTTAATGTTTAAGTAGACAGACAGGCTGACGGTCCACACAAACCATAGATGGCTTCCGTCACCTATAACACAAGTGACGCCATAGATGCTGCAAGTGGTCTGCCGAGCATAGAAGACCATAGGATTAAGGATAAGGGATAAGGATAAGGGATGGGGTATTGGCCTCTAACAAAAAAAAAGATAAAGCTGTTTTTATTCATTCATTAATTAAATTTTACTATGATTTCGAGCAATAAATTAAGAAGTATCTTTAATAACATATGAAAATATTATTTCCAACCGGCCCGCTTCTGACTTCGCACGGATGGAATTTTTTTCTGCATATTAGGTACAGTTCACAAACTTTCCTCGTTGATCGCTCTTTCCATTATTGAAAACCGTATTAAAATCCGTTGGACGGCTTAAAAGAAGTTAGCGAGAGATAGATAGACGTGGATAGCGAATACCATTTAATAAAATAAATAGTTACTGTGAGTCGACAAAAACATAACAGTTAGAGATATGCCATCGCGGAGTTTTCTTTAGGATTTTAAAAGAATCACAATTCTCTTCAATCAATTTAAAAGATTTTAAATAAATTTACATAGCTACGTAAGCTATGTAAATTTATTTTTGGGTGACTTTGTTGCAATATATTTCTACTTAGATAAAAATTATCTAACTCATAGTGAAAATCCCATTTAAATCCGTTGCCTGTTTTAGGAGGAGTTATCGGATATAATATGTGTCTAATATACAACGTATACATTCCACACAGCACCATCTAGTTCCACATTAAGCAACTAATTCTTGTATTATGGATACCAGACAGTTGATATAATACATAGATTACTTTTTTTTTAAATACATACATATTATAAATACAAAACATCCATAATACAGGTACAAATGTAAAATGTTAACACATAAACATTCGCCCCTAGCGAGATTCGAACCCGCGTCCGTTTGGTTAACAGCTAGGTTTACTTGCCACTAGACCAAACGAGTATAGAATAGATAGATAATGTAAAATTTGTAATAGCATGTGAATGATTCCTGTTGAACGAAATGAGTGGATATAAACGGATGTGGTTGGTAAAAGTTTAAAGTAGGTGATATCGAATGACCTCTCCGCCGGAGCTTACGAAGCACTTTGACGAGTTTCTGTTGTTAGTGCTGTGTTCAAGTTTTAAACATCTTCCCCTTACAATTGCTTAAAGGAAAGCTTTTGTGCCGAGTTCATTGTTTCGGATTGCTACTTTACGCTCATTTCACTTCGTCATTGTTAACATTTATTTGCGTATTCATTGGACAACCGCGCGATCACTCACTCGAAACTTGTTAATTAATCAATTGACTGATTAATTTACGCTATACTGTCGTATTGAGCCAAAATTTATCTTCTGAGACGTTTCCGAATGTCTAACATCGCTTCAAGTGAGCTGTAAGCAAATTCCTGCATGATAACATTTAAAATTGTGTATACAGGTTTTACTAAATCCATTGGAATTGCTTTCGTATGTTTTATTATTTTTCACAGCTACTTCGACACACACACTAACTTCGATTCAACCTATTACTAACTTCCCACACTCGTACAGCGTGTCCTTAAGAGATTTATTCGAAACCGAATCACATAATCAAGGTTCTGACAATATAGGTTATAACTAACAACAACGACAAGGTTATAGCCCAACAAGTATATTTTTAATAATTGTTAAAAACTTTTAAAAATAATATATAGTATTTGTTAAAAAGTTCTTAGACCCTTGAAAGACTTAATTGAAACCGTATTACAAAATCAAGGCTCTAACAACCTTGAACAGATTATAACAAGGTTATAACTTTTTAATAACTGTTAGGTTGTCAGAAAATGGTGTGTATCATGTACTTAAGTAGATTATTTTTGTTCGTAACAACGTCTTATGTATGCGGACAACAAAGCCCACGTTGAAGAGAAATAACATTTTTATTTAAAATCTGGTCACTTTAATTCGTCATGTCAAGTTCGCATTTACACAATAAAGAAAGTTGATCGAGTGATGAGAAAAGTGAATTTCTTGAAGTGACATGACATCTCCTTATATTGGACGCCTTAAGGCTTTTGTATACGCTATCGTTATTTTTCTTTTAAAAACTTTCCAGAGGCGGCAGCTCCCGGAAAATTCACACTGGCATGGTGGCGGGCATTAAAAATATATTCTGAATTGTGCTCGGTGTCACTTTAAGAGAGAAATTAAATACTCTTATAACGGTAGAGTGGCGTAACTTTTGATAGAAAAAGTTGAGGGGGCAGTCGTAAACACAATTAGGGTGTCGACTCCGTATTGAAATAATTGATAATCCCTTCACATTTGAATTAATAAATCATGTTCTGAGCATTCAACAAGCGTTCGAATAAAAGAACAGAGTGGTCTGGATATGGCAGGGCATACTGCGTTATCAAATCATTTGGGCGGCCCGTCTGGCGGCAGTAACCACCCACTTCCGAACAGCATGTGCGCTTTTGTGTTTCGATGAGTCGTGTGGTATAGTCGGCAGCGCACTTGCAGCACCTATGGTGTTTTTTGTGTTGTTGGCGGCAAAGCCTACATCAGACAGGCAGAGCCTCTGCCTGTCTGATGACCTTTACATAAAAAAATTATATTATTTACACTTTCATTCAAAAAAACTGCATAAAATTGTCCACATTTAACATAAAGGGCCTCTTTCAACAACTACGAGTAAAGTGTTGATTGGTTACTTTTAAAAATAATTTTATGTTTTATTAAATTATGCACTCGGTTTACTGCATCCTTCGATATGCAATTTTTTTTTTATTATTTTCTTTTTAATGTTTTGGACTTTTACCGTATAAATAAAGGTATATCATCTCCTTCATTTCCGGTTACCGGTGACTTTAAATGGCGGTTAGCCTACTTGACACATGGTGAAAGAGGCCCATAGAATTATTATTGGAGTATATTGAACAGAAAAGATATATAAGTGGGTAAAAAATTTTTTTTTTTTTGAGAAATAAACTTCTTAAATCAAAATTACTTGATTAAAATCAATTGTAAGTGCAGGTTAAAGTTTAAAACCTTTGAGTGTTCGACCGGACTAACTAAAATGTAAGAGTTGTCCATTGATTTAATACTGTCCAAAGTTTAGGTAGGCCACTCGCACTCGATTGGACAGAAACTTTTTAAATTTCCCATGCTCCCTCCCCTTTCCCTTTCACTGGTAACCCTGATACCTTTATTAATCAAAAACTCAATTAAATTGGCCTTTTATAAAGCTACTCCTCGTATATTTTTGTTTATTTTTTGGAGCGTAATTAAGGATACCTTTGGAATAAGCAACGATGTAAATTAAGGGTGATTAGCATATTTTAACTCGAAACGCGCCCTTGCTAATTTTTTTTTTACTATATTATAACATTTATAACATTTGTTCACTAACTCACATAGACAGTCACAGTCTCAAACGTGCCACGTGACCATGCGAGCCATCAATGGTGGATTAGGTGGGAGTTAGTTGCGATGTGGAAAGGCACTACAGTATCCCTACAATTCAATGGTTGGTTGGTTAAGAAGTAAGCGAAAAACAGACAGAGGCGGACAGCGATTTTATTCTATAATATGTATAAATGATCTAATAATAATATAATTATGTAAATTTCCTTAATGCTTAGGCACCTGCCATCGAGTGGTCCGTGGACCTGCGCTGCAACCCTTTTTAATTTAAATAAAATCAACACAGGATGTTATTAAATAGATTTAGAATTTATGAAACGTGAAAAATTTCATTTGTCTCAATGCAACTGGGTCTAAGGTAGAATAATATCGTTAAATAAGAAGTTGAATGAAATAGTTGTGTGGCCATGGTCGCCGATCGAACCGGATGCCGTTGGCCGGACGCCGGATATTCGATTGACCGACTCGTGCTTTGGAAAATGGCAGATGTCAGGAACTATCCTTGTGCAAAGGACGGAGTGCAGAGCAAATACGATAACCTCGTTGAACACTAAGTCATAAATAGTTTTGTATTTAACTAAATTAAATAACTATCCCATAATAATACTGAACTTGAGATGAGATTTCCCTTTTGATCGTACAATGTTTAAAAACCGTAACCGAAAAAGATGAAACATCAAATTGAAACATTTTTTTTAATATTCCAAAGTATGCCACACAATTTTTTCAATTCAATTAATTCTTTTAAGATCTATTAGGATAAGGATTGCCTGATAGAAAGCCAACCTACTGGATCTGAAAACGTGGGACACAGTACACATTGTATACTAGTATATTTTGTCATTTTATATATTTAATAATAAAATTTCTCGTTCGTGTTTCGTACGTAACATAAAAGAAAGAAAGGAATAAATTCGACAATGTTTACCGGATCGACGATAAGTATAAGTTAAACAGAGAATTTGTGAGAAGGATGCAGAGTAATCCAGGGACCAAAACCGTAGTAATTCCGCCAACTTACAGAGTATAAATCCGCTTTCGGAGCGAGTGCTCCGCGACGCGTATGTTCCGAGGGAGGCCGCATAAAAACTTCCTTCGTGGAAGGCCACCGAATTACGCCAGATATTAATCACTGTTTTTCTTTACACACTACACACGGCCACTGTAAATCACATTTTTATAGTCAACCACACAACGTTTAATATGAGCTGCCGTCCGCTACTGGGATATGAGTCTAAGAGCCTCTTTCACCGTGTGTCGAGTAGGCTAACCGCCATTTAAAGTCACCGGTAACCAAGAATGAAGGAGATGATATACATTTGTTTGTACAGTAAAAGTCCCAAACATTAAAAAGAAAATAATTTAAAAAAAATCGCCTATCGAATGATGCAGTAAACCGAGTGCATAATTTAATAAAACATAAAATTATTTCTAAAAGTAACTAATCAACACTTTACTTGTAGTTGGTGAAAGAGGCCCTAAATCTAGCGGGCAGTATATTCTGTTCGTTGTTCGAAAGTTACAAGGGCGCAGTTTTTTTACTAGTTAACTTGTAGTTAATCTATTGACACGTTGTCATGTAAACATCGAAATAATATATTTTCATATAAGTAATTAATATATAAAGTATGTCAATAAACATTTAAATTAAATGTAGATAAATTGATCTACACTAGATTTGCCTTAAAGTTATAAAGAGGTAAAGTTTGTTTGTGTACTTACATATTATATGTAATTGGTTATCTGATAAAGCATTCAATTAAAATATAAACTCATTTTTATTTCATACACGGCCCCGGCTACGCATGGACAATTTTCGTATTTTTTTTTTTCATCTGAAAAAAAAATCACAGGAATTTTTGAATATTTGAAAAAAAAATTAGATCAATTTGTCTAGCCATTCTCGAGTTTTGTGCTTAACAACATATTGAATGATATTTTTTTTATTATTTGTGTAGATTATAAATGGTGGTATGAAAGGGTGGTATGACGGTAAGTGGCTACCGTCGCCTAATAGCACAAGTAACGCCGTAGATGCTGCAAACGCGTACCGTCCTTTTGTCGAAACCCAATAGCACTCATGCTGACATAATTATTTTGATTGTACAACTTGGCAATTTGACATACACAAACTTGGCAACCTGTTCGCAGTAACCAGTTCCAGAAAACCTCTATAAAATAAGTATACTAAGTAGTAAGGGATGTCAAAGCTCATTAGCCTATATCAGCTTGTAAATTACACATAATCTTGCATACTCAATGATGTTGTCAAACAATTTATTATTTATATCGAAATAAAGATTATTATTACTCATAAGGTGTAAGTTTTTTGGCCAATTTGATTCCATAACTTGCTGACATTGCCACCTGTGTGTATATTGAAATCTCGATAAGTAAACACAACCCTTTGCAGCCGGCTTTAAACGAAAAAGCATTCTCAGTTGACCCACGTTATTAATACGGAGCACTTTGCGAGCCCTCGCAGAAGTTACGCTACACGGCTCTTTGAGAAAATTATGCGTGAGCATAAATTACAAAAATATAGCTCCGACCACTTACGGTACTTAAGACTCGTTATGAAAGGGTTACATATACTTTTTGTTCGTAATCTGTTCATTGTACCATTTCTAATTTAAAAAGAGAACATTAGAATTTTTAGACACAGTTTTGTATAAATTTTTAAATGCCCATCAGAAACCAGAAACCATAAATTGTATATCGTCTTTGCATTCACTTGATGGTAGGTGGTTACCGTTGCACATTGACGTCTAGACTGCCGTGTAATAACAGTTCAATTGATGTGGTGACTTAACATGAAGTATCTAGTACCAAGTACCTTTACATAAAATTTAATTTAAAAAAATATTATTGAATAGGCTAACCACAAACCACAAACAGGTTAAAAGTGTATTTTCTAATTGGCTTCATGTGTACAGCTGAACAGCTGTAACACATCCGTACTAATATTATAAATGCGCAAGTATGTTTGGATGTATGGGTGCCCGCGACTTCTTCCGCGTTGAACGATAAAATGTACTACAGCTGTCACCAACCCTGGTACAGGTGTTCACGGGTCATGGTGGGTTTGCGGATTATCTGCACAGAATTAAGAAGATCTCCAGCTCGGACTGCTTGTGCGGACATGGGGTAGCGGAAACCGTTCCGCATTTATTAGTGGACTGCCCCAGGTTCGCGCGAGCAAGGTTCGTGCTGGAGCATGAAATTGATATGAATCTGAGTGCAGATAATCTGCACCTAATCTTAAGAAATAAACAAATATTGAAAAAATTTTTAGACTTCTGCCACAAAGTGGCAACGGTGTCGATCAGGGCGAATAAAAATTAAATAGTAGACACTAGTCTCACTAGAGATTATGATGAACAATAGATGAACAAGGTCCCTTGCCTACGCAAGGGGTAAATGAAAAAAAAAAAAAATCTCCGTAAACTAACGATAAAATGTACCCTATGTCCTTTCTGGTGTCCCAGACGATGTGTATGCAAAATTTAATGGTGACCGGTTCACTAGTTTTTGCTTGAAAGAGTAACAAACATCCATACATCCAAATATACTTTCGCATTTATAATATTAGTATACGGATTTTTATAAAACAATATTTTCGCAAAAGCATTCTCCTATTTCTTAAGCCGTATTGCCCTCTCAAAAAATATCGAAACTCCAAAGGCATCCTGTCAAGTGTAAAAATACCCCAATTTTCAGCACCACTGACTACACCTTCGCATATTGAATTCCCTTTAATCTACTCATACCCAGATTATTTCCACAAAGAGCCTCAGTATAAAGGCCTGCAAGCCTCTCCTGAGAACCACAATTATAGCAACCAGTACATACAGCCTTTGGATGGAAAACCAAAAGTATTTTTTAATATCAAATTTTCTTTCTTACACCATTTTGTATATATAAAAGAGGGATATTCGAGATTATACGTAATTAATAAACTATTGCTTTTTTTATCACAAACAAAATATTGTAACAAATATTTACTAAAAAAATCTCTTGCAAATATTTACTAATTGTTATTACCTAATAGTTAATTTTGATTATAAATAAATAAATAAATAAATAAATATCATCACACATTCCACACAGCACCATCTAGTTCCACAGTAAGCAACTAATGCTTGTATTATGGATACCAGACAGTTGATATACTACATAGATTACTTTTTTTTTGTAAATACATAAATATTATAAATAAAAAACATCCATGACTCAGGTACAAAGGTAAAATGTTAACATATAAACATTTGCCCCTAGCGGGATTCGAACCCGCGACAGTTTGGTTAACAGTTAGGCTTACTAGTCACTAGACCAAACGTGTCGTCAAAATATGTATGGATTATGGATTAGTAGTTATTATTATTAGGGCCTCTTTCACAAACTAGAAGTAAAGTGTTGATTAATCACTTTTAGAAATAATTTTATGTTTTATTAAATTATGCACTCGGTTTAATGCATCCTTCGATAGGCGAATTTTTTTTATTATATTCTTTTTAATATTTGGGACATTTACCGTACAAACAAAGGTATATCATTTACATCATTTCCGGTTACCGGTGACTTTAAATGGCGGTTAGTCTACTTGACACATGGCGAAAGAGGCCATTATAGTTTTTAATTTGCTAACACTGTTATGAATTTATACTGTGCAAAGGCTGAACACTCACAGACAGATCAGAGTGCGGACCATCGGCAATATTGAACGTATAAGCGAGCAAAATTAAAAATTCCTTCACTCGTTACGTTTTGTCCGAAAGCGAAAAAAAATTTACCCGAAATTGGGAAATATTTTGCACAAAATTGATCGTAATAAAGACACTTTGTAATATCTGTTTTGAAATTGAGATTTTCACATTTTTCCATTGAAATAATATTATTATATATATGCAATTTTCACATCGCCTTTTGAAGCCTTAGGAAAATATATGCTATTTGTTCTATATTCAAAATTCACCTTCAACAGTGCCTCCATCTCAGAACAAATGTAAATTATTACAGTTTTTCCTGGAAAATCGGGTCCAAGTTGATTGCTGCCTACTTAACCGCTTTTTCTGAGTGTTGCTTGATTTAAAATCTGAAATCCTAACTGGAATTAATTATGATTACATTTATGGTTTTTAATTTTTTACGAAATGATTTTTATGATTAAATTTATGAGTTGTTATTTTCAATTATTTTTCATTCAAGTGTAATATTAGTTTTACACCAAAACTAAATTTAATTTTAAGTTGTAAAACCATTCCGATATTTTCGTAATTGGCATGTCTAAAACATTTAACAATTTCTATTCTAAAAACAAACTTCATAAACTGTCTTTCTCTTCCTTGCTTATTCTCCGACAGCGTTTTATTTTTGTGACTGTATTCCTTTTATATACGGCATAAGAGGCGCAATTACCTCCATATATACTCTACTAGCTGGTGGCCGCGACTTCGTCCGCGTTGAACGATGAAAGGTACCCTATGTCCTTTCTGGTGTCCTAGACAACGTGTATGCAAAATTTCATGGTGATCGGTTCACTAGTTTTTGCGTGAAAGTGTTACAAACATCCATACATCCAAACATACTTTCGCATTTATAATATTAGTACGGATAGTAAGGATTTGGTACTCGTACGACAACATTTTTTCAAAGACTCGTTTAATTAGTGTATGTATCTCGTTTGAGTATCTTAAATCGTTTGAGGTTTTAATTGGCTCGCACTGTTACGAGTTTAAATGGTTTCTATTTTGCAAACTCATTTTAATACAGAGCTATCATAGTCATAGTTGAATGTGGAAGATGTTTAAAATAGACTAGAATGACGCGGGAGTATTGGGAGAATGAATATACATAATATATAATATATACCCTATGTCCATCTGGAATAATGTGTCTTTCAATAAGTGAAAGAATTTTTCAAATAGTTCCATGCAACGCTATAGGTGCTCCAATTCGCTGCCGACCTTAGTTGGGATAGAGTGGACTATACATATTTTAAATTAGAAATGATTTGCGATTATTAAGAAAAAATGTATGTTTCAAACGCTGACTTAACAAATCACTCTGCTTAGGCATGACATATATTATTATATCCTTGTCGAAACAACATCAATACGTGTAATCTAAAAATGTCTAAAATTGGACGTGTAGCGACGTCTAAATCACATTTCAGTGCTAATCCTCTGCGACAATGGCTGACAAATCCTACTCCAGTCAAGCGGGATTACCGTGTGTTTGTTAATTATTTATCAGCTTTGAACGAAATCTCTTGTACGTCTTGTATCCGACAGATGATTAGCTGAGCTCAGGTGTTGCCATCATACTATTTTTACAATTCCTAATTATTTTCATTCATTCCAGTGTGTCACATGTCAATTAAATTTAAAATTCATTAATTTTCAGCTACTGCTACTGGACCAATATTTTATTTATTTATTTATTCAGCCAAAAACAGTCACACACAAATTATATTACAAAAAATAGAAACAATAAGAAGTATATTAACCAATGGTGGTTCCGCGCGTTGGTATCCCTCGCCCCTCTCCCTTTCCTACCCCCCGGTACTCGCAGCAAAAGACAAAAGGACAATTACCTACACAGTCCACTACAAACCGCCGCAGGGATAGGTTCGCTGTTTTTTAATTAAGACAATCGCAGTAGCAGTTATCGGAGTCGCGAGTGAAGTGACTGTGGTGGTGCCCGTCCCAGGGACTGGAGTTATCGAAGTTGCTGCTCGCCGAGTGAGTACTCCTTTCACTTTATCCTCCATTTTTCTGGTCCAAACGAGCCGGATGGTGCTTCCAGCTACCATCTTTCTGGTCCTTAAATTTAATTCTAACGGAATCGGACTACTCCCTCAGACGTCCTATAGGACGTAACTGACCTTCCGTCCCTATAAGGGTTGCCTTACAAGACAATATATAGCTATTTCTATTAATAATACGTTATAATCGCTGTTGAAAAACAATTCAAAATATTGTAAAATTAATTTTATTTACATAGTTTTACATTCATATTCATAGTACGCCGTAATCGCATTAAAATCAGTTAAAATATTATTAAGTTAAATTCGCAAGTCTATATATTATAATAAAGTAAAATATAAGTGGGTAATTCATTTTTTATTTTTTTTATTAATAAATAAATTGAGCCGCATTTACATATCGAGCATTTACATATCTAATCTACCTACCGCGCAGTTGTTTCACAAATGAATGAGTTACCTACATGCTTAATATATTGTAACTAGCTGTATTGGTATTTCATGGTTATTCAATTGTTTAGCCAAACATACTTTGTAAATAATAATAGTATAATTTTAGTTATATTACATAAGTTATCGGATCTAGTTGATAAATATGTCTCGCCAAGGGGATGCGTCGGACGATGGTGAAAGTAATACAAAGATCAAACGCGAAGTAAGACGATTAGAAGCAAAACGAAATGCCCTGTTTGAACGGGTGCAAACTATTTATCAATACGCAAAAAAGGCTCATCACAATGATGAAGCAAAAGATAAATTTCTCAGATCGATAGCTACTATTGATGAAACCCGCTCGAATTTTCAAAATATTTTAGACGAATGGATAGATAAACAACTCACTATCGACCCGACCGCAGCTCCTAATTATCAAGCTTTGAATTCAATGGACGAACTTATTTGTCATATCAAAAGTGTGCAATCTGAACTGTCTATCCAAAAACCAATGGTGGAAACCGCATCAAAAAAGGTCGTCACTTTGCCTCCGATAGAAATAATGTCATTCGATGGAGACATACGAAACTGGTCCTTATTCTATTCTAGTTTTAAGGCTATAGTTCACGACAACCCATCGCTGACAGATTCAGAGAAGCTTTATTATCTTCTTGGTAAGCTCTCCTCTAGGGCTCAAGCAGTTTCCGCAGGCATTACGCCATCCGCTGATAATTATAAAATTATAATAGATTCATTAATAGATAGATATCAAGACACACGCACGCTCGCATCTACATACCTAGATCAAATATTAAACTTTAAATCTCAAGGTCCAGCTTCTTCGCTAAAGTTCCAATTATTTATTGACAATTTCATAACCGCTGCAAACGCTCTTCGAAATCTTAAACTTGATAATTTGGAAGATTTTATTCTGTTACATATTGGATTAAAGAAGTTAGACGAAGAGACCATTCGCGCATTTGAAGCCCATTCGCGAGATATCAAAATTCCCGCCTTTCAGAATCTCATTGACTTCATTAAAAGTCAGAGTAAAATATATAAAAGCGCGCAATCTAGTAGTGATAACAATATTTACAATAGATTGAAGAAACCGGTTAGTGGTCGCCTCGCTCCCCACCCGAACGCTTATGTCGCTAGTACATCACAGTGCAAAACATCGTCTCGCAAATGCCTCTGTGATAACGCTTATCATATGCATCTATTTAAGTGTAGTTCGTTTCATAACTTATCACCCGCTGATCGATTCAATTGTGTAAAGGATAGAAACGGGTGTATTAATTGTCTCAGCCTAGAACATAGAACGCAATTATGTAATTCTAAAGGGAAGTGTCGTATATGTAATAGTAAACATCATAGTTTGTTGCATTTTGATAAAATTAAATATAATCGGGAGACGCGTGAGTCGCAAGATTCACAGGTATCTTCCGTCCCTGTCACGCACGCAGAGACACCGCTATGTACTATATCGCTTGCGTCCTCACGTTCACTTCAAACGAAATGCGACTTTAATTGTTCAGGAAATAGTACCGTTCTACTTTCAACTGCACAAGTTATAGTTTTTGATATTAGAGGAAAGCAACATATTGTACGCTGTTTGTTGGATAGCGCATCTCAAACAAATTTTATTACTGCCGCATGCAGTAAACGTTTAGGTTTAATTAGCAATAAGAATACGCATTTAATAGTTAAGGGCATTGGAGGCGCAGAAAAGAAAAGCACCGGTTTAGTAAATTTTCGCTTTTATTCTCGATTTAATTTAAATATATTTTTCGACGTGTCGTCTTTAGTCGTCGATCGCATAACGGACAACTTGCCATCCGCTCCAGTCGACTTGTTCGGTCTTTCGCATGTACATAATTTGCCGTTAGCTGATGGTGAATTTTATACGCCTGGTCCTATAGACATACTATTAGGCGCTTCGATATTCCCACATTTATTATTACCTAATATGGTACATAGCAACAATATTAATATACCGCCCGCTGTACAAACTATTTTAGGCTATGTTATTATGGGAGATGTGCCCGCACTCCCGCGCGCTCGCAATAATAATACTATCGCCTGCTGCTGCTCAGTCGCAGTAGACGATTCTGTAGACAGTCTTCTTCAACGTTTTTGGGAACTTGAAGAAGTCTCCGCCCCGCTCGCCCACACTCAAGAAGACAATGAGTGTGAGAATCACTTTCGCGCCACCACTGTTCGGGACGACAGTGGTAGGTATACCGTGGCGTTACCGTTTCGTAAAGATGTCTGTTCTTTAGGAGACTCCTATAACGTTGCGCACAGACGTTTCTTGTGTTTAGAACGTAAGCTAGAAGCGTCGCCCAATATGCGTGTAGCTTATAACGCTGTTATCCGCGAGTATGTTGATCAGGGCTACTTGTCCCCAGTCACATTTACTGACGCCGTAGATACTCCCACTTACCATATCCCGCATCACGGCGTCATCCGCGAGGATAAGTCTTCAACGAAACTTCGTGTTGTTCTCGACGCAAGCTGTAAGACCAGTACGGGTCTTTCACTAAATGACATCCTACATACAGGACCCAATCTACAGGGTGATCTTTTTAATATAATTTTAAACTTTAGATTATTCGCTACCGCTGTATCCGCCGATTGCCGGCAAATGTTTCTTCAAATCGGCATGCGTAAAGAAGACCGCAGATTTCAACGCATATTGTACAGATTTCATCCGCAAGAACCAATTCGTGTCTACGAATTTAATCGCGTTTGTTTCGGACTGCGGTCAAGTCCTTATCACGCGCTCCGCGTTGTACAACAACTTATCACAGATGAGGGACATAAGTATCCAGCTGCTGCTACAGTCGCTTCCGCAATTTATATGGATGATATTGTATTCAGCATCATGGACGAGAGCCATGCTATCGTCACTTGCAAAGAGTTAATTGCGCTTTTTAAATCTGGACAACTCGAGCTAGTAAAGTGGACCAGTAACTCGCCAAAGGTCTTATCAGCCATTCCCGCTTCTCATCGCGCTTCTCCCGACATCGAATTCGATAAAACCATACCGCAGAAGATCTTGGGATTACGATGGGATATATCTAGGGATTATTTCTACTTTCAAGTTTCTATCTCTAAAGAAACTTGCTCTAAGCGTCTAATGCTTTCTACAGTAGCACGCCTGTGGGACATGATGGGCTTTGTGGCTCCCACCATTTTGTATGCTAAACTTCTTATTAAGGAACTTTGGCTGCTGAAGTGTGACTGGGATGACACACCCCCATCCCATATAGTCGAGAGCTGGAATAGGCTGTGCTGCGAACTTCCGAAGCTTAACACCATTCACATACCGCGTCACCTGGGTGTAGTGCAAGGTAGTATTGTCAACCTTCTAGGATTCGCTGACGCCAGTGAGCGTGCCTATGGAGGCGTCGTCTACTTACATGTTAGTAACGAGAGCAGTAGCCTAGTCAGGTTGGTGTGCGCCAAGTCAAAGGTCTCGCCAGTGAAGCCTCTTTCTGTAGCGAGACTGGAATTATGTGCTACCGTGCTACTCTCTAAATTGCTTCGTCTAGTATACGACAACTATTCCGTTCGCTGTAAAATTAATAAGACTTACGCCTTCACTGACTCCAAAATAGCGCTTTGTTGGATTCGCGGTTCTCCAACTCGTTGGCAAACATTTGTCGCAAATCGCGTTGTCAAAATAACTGACAACATACCCGCCACCTGTTTCCATCACGTGGCAGGTGTCGATAATCCTGCTGACTGTTTATCGCGAGGCTTAACCCCAAATAAATTAGTCGATCACCCGCTTTGGTTCCATGGACCACCATGGGCATCACTTAGTCCCACAGAATGGCCTATCGAGGAATTCGATGATAACTCGTATAGTGACGTCCCAGAACAGAAGGTTTTCGCGCACCCCGTGTGTACGCCTATAAAGCATTGCGCTTTATATGAGCTTGCTCTCCGCACCTCCTCATGGAGTAGGCTCCTACGTATTATTGCATACATTTGTAAGTTCGCAAAGTTACTGCCACGCCGCAGCACTACTGCAGTGACTGCTGCTGACCTTCAGTTCGCTGAAATCAAAATTCTACGCGCCCTGCAAAGCCAGCACTTTACAGAGGAATATAATAATATTAAAAATAATAAATCGTGCTCGCCAGCTTTCAACCGTCTGAGGGCCTTCGTTGACAACGGTCTGATCCGCGTAGGTGGTCGCCTCGTCAACTCCGCGCTGGACTATGCACACATGCATCCAGCAATCTTACCGCGCAGTGATCATGTAGTGAACATTATCATCGACTACTATCACGTAAAACATCTACATGCCGGGCCAGAACTATTAATGTCGCTGCTTCGTCAAAGGTTCTGGATCCTATCCGCACGCCGCATTGTGAGACAAAGAGTCCACATGTGTAATACTTGTTTCCGACGAAAACCGCGTCCCACTTACCCGCTGATGGCCGACTTACCTGACTGCCGTACACGTCAGGTCGCCAAGGCATTTACGCATACGGGCTGCGACTATGCCGGTCCCGTACCCTATACTCCTGTGCGCCGCCGTGGTATTCGCAGTGAGAAGGCCTACCTATGTATATTCACATGCCTTACGACTCGTGCTGTGCACATTGAAGTCGCCACAGACCTCAGTACTGCGAGCTTTCTCGCTGCGCTCAAGCGCTTTCTTTCTCGTCGAGGACCGGTGCAGTACTTACACTCGGACAACGCGACAAACTTCAAAGGAGCCTCTTCGTACCTCCGCGATTTATATAAATTTCTCAAGGCTGAGTATTATCCGAAGCTTGAGCAGGAGTGCGCTGAGAGTCGCATAACATGGAGATTTATCTGTCCCAACTCTCCTCATTTTGGAGGCGCTTGGGAGAGCATGGTCAAGGTCGTAAAATCATTTTTTCGTGTATTGGGACAACAGCTTCTCTCGTATGAGGAGCTCTGTACTGTTCTCACTCAGATTGAGTGTCTACTTAACTCACGCCCTCTAACAGTATTGAGCTCTGATCCAGCTGAGCCTTCAGCTCTGACTCCGAGTCACTTTCTACATACGGCTCCGCTAAGTTCACTACCCGCGCCTGAAGTCGAGTCCGGTCCGGTTGGCTTGCTTCATAGACACTCACTACTGGACAAACTAGTTCAGTCGTTTTGGAGACGCTGGAGGGTGGAGTATCTGCACAGTTTACAGGTTAGGCAAAAGTGGAACACTCCTACCGCGCCTATCACACCTGGAACGGTTGTGATAGTGATAAATGATAATGTGCCGCCCCTAGCCTGGCCGTTAGCGATATTAGATAAGGTTCATCCCTCTAAAGACGGAATCGTGCGCGCTGCGACTGTGAGGACCGCCAGGGGAGCTTACCTTCGCCCTGTAGTTAAGTTATGCCCTCTTCCCAGTCAATAGATGTAAGTTTAGTTTGTAAGGTAATCTATTTTATAAGTTAGAATATAAGTTAGAATATAAGTTAGACTATAAGTTAGATATATATATATTTTCATTTTCGCAATTTGCAATTCGTGTAATACTTATTGCAAGAATCGCATTATTAATTTTCGCAGTTCATATAAGTTAATGTAATGTTTGTGTAGGTCGCTGTTTCTCGCTAACTTACGCGCTAGGATATATCATTTGTTAAAGGCTACCCTTTAAGGCCGGGAGGATGGTTCCGCGCGTTGGTATCCCTCGCCCCTCTCCCTTTCCTACCCCCCGGTACTCGCAGCAAAAGACAAAAGGACAATTACCTACACAGTCCACTACAAACCGCCGCAGGGATAGGTTCGCTGTTTTTTAATTAAGACAATCGCAGTAGCAGTTATCGGAGTCGCGAGTGAAGTGACTGTGGTGGTGCCCGTCCCAGGGACTGGAGTTATCGAAGTTGCTGCTCGCCGAGTGAGTACTCCTTTCACTTTATCCTCCAAATGGATTAATACAAATATTTACAAGCGGTGGTACAAATCGACACTTCAACTGTTACAAGTAGGGACAAATAAAAACGTAATAGCAAAGTTTCCAATTTCTTCCTGAACTTCGCCATAGAAATGAAAAATATGTCTAAATCCTTTAATGTTTTGTTATAACACATGCATATCCGCCTGAAAAAGGTATTCTTTACGTACTTAGTGCGAAAAGGGGAGATATAAATGGTACCCTTCAAACATGATGAGGGAGAATATGGAATTCTAAAAGGTAGTTTTTCCAAGAGGGGCACAGAGTTAATATGATTATGAAGAATCCTAAACATGTACATATAATCCAGAAATTTAAGTCTTTCGTGTAAACAGTACATAATACTCGTATTGATGTACTCTCCACACTTTACATATGGTAAATTGTTATACATTACAATGAGCAAGCTTATGTCGTTTTGTAGTTCATTGAGCACTTGTGGGAAACAGAATTGATGACATGGATAGACTTCCCAGTCAGCTGCGTTTTTCTTGAGCTGCATCATCTGCTGGTCATAGGCTTTCTTCATAATTTTCCAATAAGACCGATCAGAAGCAGCCTAGATCCATGTATTTACATAATTGTAAACTATATTATATTAATAGTATTGTGTGTTATGTATACTTTCAACTGTGAGTAAGCTATCGATCCAACGCTGCGGACCTATTCTGTGGTTTTTAAAACCTATCGACTCCAATGTCGACATTAAATTGGTAATAATAACTTTGTCAAAAGTAAAAACCACACAGTAACGCGCCAATAACTTCATCGACATGTATAACCACGATAAAAACGTCATAGACATTTTGACAGGTGCTTAGTGAACTGAATACCAAAGTATACAATTGTCGAGTCTATAAACACATCGAGTCGATAACCACAGCAAAACGTATTATACATATCGTTATACATGTCGATGAAGTTATTGGCGCGTTATTGTGTGGTATTTAATTTTGACAAAATATTATTTCCAATTTAATGTCGACATTGGAGTCGATAGGTTTTAAAAACCACAGATAGAGAATAGGTCCGCTGGACAGGAAGACTATTGGGTCTTCCTTTCATTGTAGATTAGATAGATTCTTACGGCCATTGCACCTGAACTACAATCCTATTCATGTAAGTCCTAATACTTTCAATGGTGGTGGCGATTCGCACCGTTTACATCGACCCCTTATCAAGTGTCGGACCAAATGTGGTTAAAACAGCGGTTCTTTTTTGACCTACTTGGATTTCTCACCCTGTACAGTCTGATACATTATTTTTATGATACGAATTAAACTTGTAATCCCCTGTAATTGGAGATTATCTTGGAAATGAGGAAGGAAGGATTTGAACGCGTGAGGTCGACATTTACGCAGAGATTATGTCATCTTAGCACGTCGTAACACTCCAACGTCTAATAACTTTGCCACCAAAGTATTACATTTTATAGTGTGTTGCAAAATAAGTGTCTAACTTAGTATTGGCTCGCTATTTTATTAACAAGTTATTTTTGGAAAATATATCCCTTAAAAATACCTTCATATTATCGTAATGTGTAAGATTAAGTTTTCGCATATTTTTCCGCTAGCCACGTACAAAGTTGACGCTGTTTAGGGGTAAATCAAATCGAACTAAGCAAACTTAAGTTAAAACTTGTTGTATACACTGGTACAAACTTATTTACTGTGCATTACGCATGCAGATTAGTTCGCAACTTCGAACAACTTAAAGAAAAGCTCCCGGCGGTTATCCAAATTTTCAACTTAACAATTTAAATTTCAAATTTAAGTCTTTAACATTGATTTTAACTAAATAAATAAAATATATTTTAAAATTGTGTTACTAAATTTTAAGACCAGATTCTTTAGAAGATTATTTTATCATAAAAAAAAATGCCGAATAACATTTACTTCGTTGTGTGCGTTTTATGTGTAAATAATAAAATGTCTTACATAATAAGAACCTTGCGATTGGCCGTTACTTAAATATAGATTCACTTTAAACTTAAGTTGTTTTTTTTTTTTAATAATTTTTTTTTTTTTTATTGATTTGTGTGCCTTTACTACATTAAAAATATTCCCCCATAGATATCACTTTTGTACTGTACTGTACTTTTGGTTCAAGTTTTTTTATGAAAATTATATTTGTACGAAACAGCGACTAAAAATATATTTAATTTTAAAGTCACCTCTTCGCACAATTCGTACGAAACAAAATTTTGCGAAACCTCTACTAAACCTGTAAATTAAGTTGAAAAATAATATAACGCTACAGACAGTTAATGCGAAGCGCTGAATCGCAAAGGGCAGGTAAGTTAATCTCATGAATATTCCGCTCAACCATTTTATCATCACACGTAGAGCCATGCTGGCCACATTCGGATAACTGCTAAAATACTGAATATACGTCAACTCAACGTTTTTAATCATTGCATTCTTTGATTTAAGAAAAAAATCAAGAACAGACACACTCAGACATCCCAGACACTCAGAGTATATACACATTATTTTTACGATGGCAGCAGGCGGGCAGGCTGACGGTGCATTTGATGTTAAATGGTTTTTTTTAAGGTTTCCCCCTTCCCCCGGGGATTACTCCACCCCCGCAGGCCATATATTTCAGTTCTGCAATTCCTCATACAATTAGTTATGTGATACCTTATTATATTTAAAATTATCTTATTAGTAAAATATTCAAATTCTATTTACATTTCTGTGTGTTTTTGTTCGTTTCAATCGTCACATAATTTTAATAAAACTAAAAATTAAGTTCACTAATTAGTATTAGGGCCTCTTTCACCAACTACAAGTAAAGTGTTGATTAGTTACTTTTAGAAATAATTTTATGTTTTATTAAATTATGCATACTTTTTTATTATTTTCTTTTTGATTTAAATGTCGGTTAGCCTACTTGACACATGATGAAAGACACACCCTAACTCTCCAAAAATTTATGTGTGAGGGAAGAAGTGAAAATTTGTGTTTTTTTTTTTTTAAGATTGAGTGAATGTTGTCTCGTAGTCTATGTATTTTGCTATCTATACAATTTCTTATCTTTCTTAAATTAATATAGTATCGAACATTTAATGTGATGAATAGAACCAAGAGAAGAAAAGAAAAAAAATCACTTTTAAAATGTAACACAATAAAATATCAAACATAGTCAGTCCTCGTACGAGCGATTATTGTAATATAATATATTCGTATGACGATTGATATGATCTCGCAAATTTTCAACTGTTCGCTCCAAATTTATTATTAATTAAACTGCCATATCATTATGATTTTGAATAATTCACATGCCGATAAATTACAATTTATTTCCATGATAATTTAAATTTAAATAGAGTATGTTAATTACATTTCAAACTTATTTATTGGTATGTGGCAAATTAATTGTAGATAAATTTACCAATTTATAAATTTGATATACATTACATAGCAAACAACATTATTAAATTAAAAATTTAATACGAATATATTAATAATTGAAACTGTGTGAACATATGTATAGAGTATATATTCAACTATAGTTAATGAACTTGAGTTGCTGCCATGATAAGGGATAGGAAGGGATAGGGAAATGGACTTCGATGAGTAAGTAGCATACCTTACTTACTCATCGAAACACAAAAGCACATATGCTGTTATTTCACGGTGATCTTCTATGTCGTCACTGTGGTTATAGCTTTCAATTGTCTGCATTAATTTTAAGATTCTTATGTGAGTTAGGTTACTTACGAGTAAGTTATGTTTGTATAAATATGTTGGGACCCAGAACTGTTCCTTGAGGTACGCCGTAAACATTTAGTTGAAATTTTCTATTTGTATTGAGACTATTTTATGGTATACTAGCTGGTGCTCGCGTCTTCGTCCGCGTTGAAAATTAAAAAAAAAAAAAATATAACACTTGACCTCGTGTTGCTATAACACTTTGGCCAGGCGTTAGTTTTTTATTTTTTATTTATATAGGAATAGTCTTTTTTTCTGGATGAAAGGTACCCTATGTCCTTTCCGGTGTCTCAGACAACGTGTATGCAAAATTTCACAGTGATCGGTTCAGTAGTTTTTGCATGAAAGTGTCACAAACATTCATAAATACAAACATACTTTCGCATTTATAATATTTGTACGGATAGTTATACATATCCTTTTGAAACACCTTTTTAGCAAAGCCGTTTTAAGGCTCTTATTATTCTCCTACCTGCCGGCGCTTTCGTTAATTCGCTTGGCCCATTCCATTTTACGATACGGCCAGTTTATTCACATTTACTTACAGAACGCGATCATCACCATCACACTTCTTAATTTCAATATCTCTTTACACAAGCTATTTTTTTTTTAATAATTGTGAATTTTTAAACAATTTTTAATGATTCACATTAAATTAATAGGACAAAGCGCCTTATGCTCGGTGTCGCTATAAAGGTGTTATAACTAAAAGGTTGGATCGAAAATAAATGCTTCGTTTTCATTGATAACACGGTACAAATACATTTTTTTATGAAAATTAAACTTTTTTTGTTGTAACTAAAAGTTAGCACTGTAATCTATGCAGTGTAACTCTTAATGCAGTATAATGCGGTGACGTCTCTTAAGTTACTGGCTAACTTGATATAAGGATAAGAACTTAAAGCTGTAAAGCTTAGTGGTTATCATTAGATGATCTGTCTAGTTTTAATTTGCAGAACTCAATTACCTTGTAATGGTTAAATTGTTTCTTAGACTCAAATAGCCACTGAGCAGTTGTTAATGGAATTTGAAAACGTTTATAGAAGGAATTTAGCCAAGTCCAAGCAGTGGATAGAAAACCAATTTCAAGTAGGACACAATTAACTGTTTAAAGTCCCTGATAATGTCTATCGCAGGCCTAATTATTCTTCTTACAAACTAATTGGGAAGTATTTGTTCGTAAGGCCGAATGGGTTGTTAATGTGGTTCAAGTTACAAGCTACCATATAATTATTAAAAAAAAATTTTGGCAAAATTTCTTTAATGACTATTAGTGTTGTGGATTTAAAATTTAAACAAAAAATTTCTGGTCTTTTTTTTAATATAAATATTGTAATTGCATGTGTTTTCATAGAAGTACTAGTAGTACCTGGTATATGTGGAATAATTGCATGATAGGAGTGCATGACTTAATAGGACTTAATAGGAGGCCCTCTACACAACCTTTTTTTGTACATAGGCTTAAGAATATTAATAAATTATTTTTGTATTTTTGTACTTGTATATTATATCAGTATCTTGTCCCTTACAGTTTATCCTGTCAATGTCATCAATGCACTTGTACCCTTATATGTTACTTATATATGTTTATACAGGCGACACTAGTCACCTATTATCAATAGGATCGTCAATATGCTTGCCTGCATTCGCAACCACGAAGGTCTAAGCCACAAAAACGCCACCGCCTCTACTTAATATGCTTTAAACTGTGATCAAAGAGTTCCCAAGATAACCCTTCGCAAACTGTGTTACCCCGAACAATTTATATTTTTTTGTCAGTTTTATTTTTCCTGTTTCTTCCGCCTTATCGTTCCGGCATTTATAGATTTGATTTGAAATTATACACCGTTTATTCGCGTTCGCGATACCGTTCAATGCTTGTTATATCGTAAAATTTTATTCATTCTGAACTTCGGAATATTCTCAAGTTTAAATCCCTATTATTTTCATTTGTAAGTACATTTTAATATAGAATTATTTTGTTTATTTATCGCATAACACATGGTATAGAGATGGTTAAAATAGTTTAGAGCTTAAATGTTTTGCCAAAAATTAGCTTATTACAAGTTTCATAAGTTACAATTTATCAACCAGAGTTTCAACATTTTAGTATACCATCAAGTGGACAGTCAACCTGTCTGACGACCTTAACATAAAAAAGGGAATTTAATTATAGATAAGAGAAATCATATAAGCACAAATCACTTGATAGTTTAACCTTGATTAACATACATGATACTTTTTATAGCGAAAAGATGATAGGTTCTAAAGGAATCGTCTAAACATATAAAAATTTGAGCGCCACCGTCGCTGTCGTGTATTCTATATTAGTAATTATCAGTATCCTCACACATTCCACACAGCACCATCTAGTTCCACAGTAAGCAACTAATGCTTGTATTATGGATACCAGACAGATGATATACTAAATAGATTACTTTTTTTTGTATATACATACACATTATAAATACAAAACATAAATGACTCAGGTACAAAGGTAAAATGTTAACACATAAACATTCGCCCCTAGCGGGATTCGAACCTGCGACCGTTTAGTTAACAGCTAGGGTCACTAACCACTAGACCAAACGTGTCGTCAATTAGTGTTTCTATATTTAAAAAAAAATTTGTAGTTGATTGTAAAGTCTCTGATTTTCCAAACTCGAAACGTAATCAGTGCACACCTGTACTATACATCAAAACACAAGAGTCGAGGTTGAATTATGCAAAAGTGTGAGTGGTGGGCGTTGGACCGCAACATCAGTCACCTGTCGACCCAACTCAGCCTTTAAAACATTCCCACGCTTATCTCGATCCGCAACATGTACTTAACATGTCGATATATGCAAGCCTCTCACAGTGGCAGCGTATACAATCTTAATGACAGACTTTTTTATATAAGTGATCGACAGGCTGACCGTCCACATGATGGTAGATGGCTTTGCCTTTAACACAAGCAGAGCCTTCAATAGGTGCTTAGGTGCTTAAAGTGAACGACAGGCAGGCTGACCGTCCACATGATGGTAGATGGCTTTGCCTTTAACTGAAATGAAATGTCACTGTAATAACAGCTGAAGTTTGAGTGTGAAAAATCTCTCATGTGTGTTAAATGGTGCTAGTACGAGTACAGTACAATTGGCAATAAATCGCACTAGGTGGTTGTACTGAAGCGACTTTTGCCGCAATAAATGTAATGTTTTCAAAATTTATTGAGACAAGAAAATGGTGCAGTTGTAAAATTGGTGCTTAGCTCAAGATATAAGCTAAATTGCACAATTGACCTCGTTACCACTGTGTATAAAGAATTGCTTACTGTTTCTATGTAATTTGTTAGATAAGATACTCTTATTTCTATTGAGAACGACGGTATATCATTTAAATCTGAATTACAGACCAGACCAACAGCCTGTTGGAAGGCTTATGTCTGATTAAGTTAATAAAAGATATTACCACCATCTACACTGATTCATCCCTCACAAATTTTCATTCTTTATACAATACTAGCTGTTGCACGCTATATTAGTGGAAACCGCATTAAAATCCGTACATACAGAAAGACAGACGGTGGGAAGCGACTTTATTTTATACTATTTAAACAGGATAAATGTACCTCTTTTGAAGAGAAAATAAATAATTTCATCCTTATCTTATATGTATGATATTCCTGTATATATGTTTTCTGTATGAAAAGTACCCTATATGTAAATACGAGTATGTACCCCAGTGTCTACTATATTAATAAAATATAATAGTAGCTTATACCACAAGAAAATATGACATGAACATTTACAAAAAATCGGAGCAAACCACTTGCAGGAAATAAATGGGGCCAAATAATACGAGTAATAGCGAGAAAGTTGTGCACCGAGGAATCGGCCATCGGGCCACACAATACTGATTACTGGCGAACATTGTTCGACGAAGTTATTACGCACATAATACCACAAAACGTCTCTCTAATAGCTGTAATAACGGAACGCGAATCCAATAAGTGGTGGGCAACTGCCGCCCATGCTTCTATGGCGGCACAATTCATAAGATATAGCGGGTATTTATCTTAATTATCTATCTATTTGTTAGTACTATAATAGTTTAAGATATTCTTATTTTTACATGTCGGTCCACTTGGTAGTAGGTGGGTCCCGTCGCTTATAACACAAGCAACGGCAAAGATGATATTTTTTGACGAGGAGTAATCCGCTTACAGATGTCCTACCGCTGGCTAGACTGTAGGGGTACACTATCAAGCATGGCTTGAAACATGCTTGACAGTGTGACCTCTCCACCACCCAACGCCACAGATGCTGCAAGTGTACTGCCGTACATAATGGGTTGAGAATAAGGGATTGGGACAGTTATTGGAAGTAGGTTTATTTTCTATTCTTTAATGGTTTGTTCGATTCTATATTATTTGGATTATCATTGTTATTAAGAGGGCTATTAGATCACTAAATTACATGTTGTGAATGGATTTTGTTTCGATTGCATAAACGAAAAGAGAGATTTCTGAATATGTTATTTATATTTGTTGAGTTATTACGGTATTCGACTAAGAATTCAGTAAAAATATATACAAGACAATAAGTAATCCCCACGCGGTTATTTGACGTTTTTGTAAGGGTGGTTATTGCCGCCAGACGAACTGAACTCATCAAAATAATAATCTATAAAGCTACAAGGCTCAATAAAATCAGTAATTTTACAATACTGAAGAATTCATCCTAGACGTCGCATCTCTTGTGACTTGTACCACAGCAAAACAACCAGCACTAACTCATTGTCAGCGACGACTTTGCGGTCTCTCGTACTAATTGTTGGTGGACACACGCGATGCCGAGGAAACAACACATTTGCCACTGGGAGCTTCAATTTTAACACAAAATTACAAAATATTTTGTCTCTTTCATGATTAAGGTCCTACGTAACCTCTTCGTTACACTATACTGCGTTTTAACTACCACAAACAATACTGCAGAAGCATTTTTCTTTTTGAAGGTCTCGTATTTGCAGGATACATAGAGTCTCTTACAGAATATTTTATCAGAATGTTTGAAATACATTTGAAATATTTTTTTTTATTAATGAAGCTCACCCAGAAGATAGGCATCAGGCAGAAAATTCACTCGCACTTTGAAAATATTTGTTTTATATGAGCACGGAAACACAGACAACATTTGAAATAATAAAGTATTTATTTGAGCGCCTTAAATAGGTGCTAACTCCTATTTAAGGCGCTATTTAGGTTAAACAGGACTTGTCTCTTGTCCTTGTCCTTACAAGGACAAGAGACTAAGTCCTTATCATTTAGCCTATTTCAGTTTCTAGGCGGCCAAATATCAGGTGAATATGAATTTGAACATTATATTTGACCTTACATTCTAATTATTCTGAAGTGTTTACATTTTCTATATTTTAAAATTTATATATATATATATATATATATTAGTTCTCAATCAAGACTTTTGTAATATATAATCAGTAATCCATGAAAATGATTTACATGAATGAGTCGACAGTCGCTACGACCACGCAATCCACTCATCAGTCAACCACTAACCCTGACACTTCGGACAAAGCGTTAAAACGATAGTGATCACTGCATAAATGATGAATTGTTAAATATTACTGAACAATAATTGTTACTAATTTATTAATACTCATTCATATTGCTTAATAATTGTGTTGTCGTTACATTTTCAAGTAAGGGGCGTTCAAGTATTACTTAACGCAATTTTACGTAACGAAGATTTTTGGCTCACACGTCGAACAATTCTTGATGGTAGTTTTATACCATCAAGTGTGCCGTCAGCCTGCCTGCTCACTTATACATTTAAAAAAACAGAGATATTCTAATGCTTGAACGTGGAAATAGTTAACTACGACTGTATAACAACTTCGCTCATACAATCAATAATAATTATTCTCAACTTACATTTTCTAAGTGTAACATGTTAAGCGCTTGAAGCGCTATAACTGCGCTGCCTAAATTATCTTTATTAGCACCGTCTATTGAATACAAAGCTATTGTGCGCTCTCAAATAGACACACAACAGCAATAAACGTTTACGATAACACTCCAATCGAATCCTGATTAAACGATAAACTAGTGCGAGAGGGATAGAAGTGTGTTTCGTCCTTTTCTGACGCGCAGGTTATCCAATCAGAGTGAAAGCAGTGAATGGAAAATGAAATTTGTAATATTCGAGGTTACTTTAAAATGTTGTCAATTCAAATGTAATAAGGAAGTTGGAACTGAATTTTGGAATGCGTATTTACCTATAATGGACTGTTTTGTTTTTATTTCTGTTATATACATATACCCTAGTTTATGTCAGAGCAAACTTTACTTCACAACCTGAGGATAGCTTCAGGTTTCAATTGTACAAGGATACTCTATTGAGAACTTTTAAATATTTATAAACTGTAACTTTGAGCCAGCAGTCTCGAACTTATTTAGACCTCTTTATAAACATGCAATTTTTTTAAATATAATTTTTATTTAATTTTTAATATTTAAATTTAATTTTTATTTATTTGAATTAATTTAAATTTAAATAAATTAATATTTAAAATTTAAATAAAATTTTAGTATGCCAATCGTGAACATTAAGGTAATAGGTCAAACTAAAAATCTATTAAAATCAACTTTAAGGCTCATCTAAAAAAATTTTTTTAATTTATTTATTAAACAGCACGTATATAATACGGTATGGTATTTATTTTAGAGAGAAGAGAATCTCTGAAATGAAAATAAAATAAGACAAATTCAAAAATAGGAAAGTAAGAAGTCATGAAGGAATGTTTAGGAGAGTGGAAGTTACGTGTCAAAGTAATTGGTCAAAGTTAAAGTAATTCCGATGCAAATAACAATTCTGCGAAAAATATATCAGCGAGAAGGACTTGAGGGTCCTTTTACGCCTGTTATTCACACTGTCAGGTTTGTATTGTACTTGAGAATGTCTAAGGTATTGTACAATATACAATTTATTTATACACTAGCTGGTGCACGCGACTTCGTCCACGTTGAACGATGAAAGGTAGTGTATGTCCTTTCTGGTGTCCCAGACAACGTGTATGCAAAACTTCATGGCGATCGGTTCAGTAGTTTTTGCTTGAAAGAGTTACAAACATCCATAAATGTATACATCCATACATCCATACATCCATACATCCATACATCCATACATCCATACATCCATACATCAATACATCCATACATCCATACATCCATACATCCATACATCCATACATCCATACATCCATACATCCATACATACTTTCGCATTTATAATATTCATCCCAAACCCCTATGTATAGTTAAGGGATGGGAATACGAAAAGAGAGTCCAGCACTCCACAATTTTAGCACTAAGGCTAGTGCCAGCAAAGGGTAGTGTAAAGTGACATTATACGAAAATTGAACTAAAAAAAAGGTTGGGTTAAAAATGTAACGTACTTTCTTAATTATATCAAACAATAAGTATATATGGACGACATTAACGGCGCATAAAAAAGGACAGAAACGCCAAATTTAAACTCAAACAGTTTGGCAGCTTTAAAAACAACGGATTTCACTTTGTTAGGGATTTTATTTGAATTTTTATTGAAGTTTAAAATTGAATTCATTGAATTTTAGTGTTCAAAGTTGTACAGGGATTGCAAACATTCTCGTATTGTTTGGCAGATAGCGAAAGGCTGTTTTAAAATTTGCACCACATAACGATTAAACCGTAAAACAGCTCTTGCTAGAAGATTTTATATAACAGTTATAATATGTTCCAGTTCTGTCTTTTCAACTGTCATTTAAAAATTATTTTAGAAGTTATTTGAATATTACAAGTAGCATTTAGGAGTTAGAAGAGCATTAGAAATTATTTGAATATTACACGCATAATATTTTTTTTATTAATCTAAAAAAAAGGAAAGGAAAAAAAAGGTTGTACTTTTTTTAATTCGTAGTTTGTTTTTAATTATTGATATATTGGTTAGAAACGATTTTATTTTATTTTATATAGATTCAATATGCGAAAACTTGTAAACGGTGTCAAATTAATCTCTTATTTAGTTATTAAGTAAATTTTTGTATAAATGTCACTGTCAGTTTTCCTTAAAAATAAATAAATAAATAATATTACAAGATATATAATTTTTTGTTATTCCTTTAAAGACTTTAAGGTAAACCTTTTTAAATTGCTTCTTTTGCAATATAATATTATCAAGTATATCTTAACTTAAGTGTTATCTAAATAAATGTCAAAAAACTTAATGTTCAGATACATTTTAATATTATTATAGTTTAATTTTATAAATTCGGGTTTAATTTTTAAATATATTATTTATTAAAATGATTTCATGGTTTAGTATTTAGTATACTTTGCCTCCCAGGTGCGGTTAAAAAATTGGAGCCTGTATAATATGTAGTTAGTTGTGTAAAAGGTAAACAGACGTCAAAATTTATTCATTTTCTTCCTCTGACGTCAATTTATTATTATAATTACCGAATGACAATGTTAAATTTCCATATAACATTGACACCTTTTCAGAAATGACACCATTTCAAAGGCCTACACGGTTCATATGGTTAATTAATGTATAGTTTCCATGCTTTATTTCAGGACATAAAATGCAGATATTCAAATCGTGATAGATAATCATCTACGTCAGTTGTATATTTGATTAATATTTGCATAACACGGAATCGAGCTCATCCAAATTTAGTATAATCCTTTATGAACTAGAGCTAACAACTGTTAGCAGTATGTATTAGTTACTGCTAAGTGAAAATTCTCCTTTTGAAAATGAATACTCATCAATTGTTGAGGGAGGCGCAGTTTCATGGTGCTCTGAGACTGGCCGACTCTAAACACAGGTAAATAAAAGGGCTTTTCTTATACTAACAGCATAATACACTATGTTATCTTTTTGATTTTTTTTAAATTTTAATTTTTTTTAACCGTTGAAACCTGTATACGTACATTTGGTTAGAATTATAGACTTAAATGGGAAAATCCGTACTATATTATTTTAATATTATAAATGCGAAAGTATGTTTGGATGTATGGATGTTTGTGACTCTTTCAAGCAAAAACTACTGAACCGATCATCGTGAAATTTTGCATACACGTTGTCTGGGACATCAGAAAGGACATAGCTTTCAACGTTCAACGCGGACGAAGTCGCGGGCACCAGCTAGTATCTTATAATTGGATAATAGGGTTTCATAGATGTTTAAGTTTGAAAGTATTAAACTAAAGGGTATGTAATGAAAGTATAAAAAAGTCTTTTTTATATTATATATTATATTTATAAATAAAAACGTGGTGCAATTTTTTTTGAATCGCGAGGTACGAGAAGAAATTTAAATAATTGACTACGAACGTTTAGTAATTAATTTAAATTATAATGACGATCATAAGTTTTTCTTGGAGAGACCTAATTGATAAATAAATAATTTTGATTTTGATTTTTTTGATTTTTTGTAATATTAAAGTAGTGTTTGAGAAATAAAATTTTAATATTCGTTCCTCTTCTACCTGTATCCACACTAATAATATTATTTATCTCACATTTCAGATGGTACTGGGCATTCTCGTTAATTTTTCTTCTGTACGCGTCTATAACAATAGTTAAAGATATGGTGCGGAGATATTTCGAGATTCCAACGTACTTGGCGAAGATGGAACTATCGGAAATATTCACGGCTTTCCCCACGGTAGCGATCTGTCCAGAAGTCGAGTTCCCAGCGCATCGTATACATTCGTTTTTCGAACAATTGTGAGTTACAAAACTAGAACTATACGTCTTAAGAAAAAAAAACATACTTCAGATCTAGGTCGCTCTTTAGACTTGCGGAGAAAATTAAAAAAAAAAATCTTAATACATATTGAATTTGACCGATCGACCTTTAAGGTTAAGTACTTACTTGAAACTTTTATCTCTGGACTTTCGTCGTTACAATGACAAAGATTATATATAATAATAAAAACTTTATTATAATAATTTGTTCTTGAATAGATTTGTGTTTAAAAGTTTTATATTAAATTTATATCGTTAATAAGTTATAAGTTTTATAATAATTTTTTTTGTGGGCAGAAATGGCAGAAAGGCCACTTGATGGCAGGTTTTTAAGCCTTTCTGTAAAAGTAATATGACAGGTAACATTCCACGTATATGCAGCATACGTATGATAGAAGAATTGTAAAAGCGCTGTTAGATCTTTATCCTTTATTAAGAAAAAAGATAGTGAATAAGGCTCTCACTTATATTAGAGAGTCTTATATTAGAGAGTCTTATATTAGAGAGTCTTATATTAGAGAGTCTTATATTAGAGAGTCTTATATTAGAGAGTCTTATATTAGAGAGCCTTATATTAGATAGTCTTATATTAGAGAGTCTTATATTAGAGAGTCTTATATTAGAGAGTCTTATATTAGAGAGTCTTATATTAGAGAGTCTTATATTAGAGAGTCTTATATTAGAGAGTCTTATATTAGAGAGTCTTATATTAGAGAGTCTTATATTAGAGAGTCTTATATTAGAGAGTCTTATATTAGAGAGTCTTATATATAGTCGTTACTGCTGCAAGTCGAGGTTTGCTTAGTTCGTTACCGTCGACTTCCTAGCGCGGCTGCAGACGTTACGACACGACATCCGTGCCCATTTTAGGGCACGGATGTCTAGTATGTTTAAGCATAAACAGTAATCTCACATTTGGAACATAAAGTATAAACATAACAATTACTTTTTCAGGACTATACCAACGGGCGAAAACGTGACTTACTTGAAACAGATAGTCCAACAATTAAGCGCTTACTTCTCGCCCGACGCGCCATACTCGATAGCAGATTTAGAAAAGCTTCAACATTTGTTAGACTACAACAGAATGGCCGTGGAAACCGCTGGAAGAATACTGAGCGCTTCTTGTGAAGAGACTTTACTCAAGTATGTTTCAAATGTACTAAACTAAAAAACGAATTTTAAGGCAAGCAATTTTTTGAACGATGCAAAGCACAAAATATAATTAAATGAAAACATCTGTTTGTACTGTTTCCTCTTGTATATGTACAATACATTGCTCTACTAATAATATTAATAATAATAATAATAATAATAGTCGCCCTAAACCCCGACCGACTGTGCTTCTGTCGGGGGTAACACCGTCTCCCCCTCATTTTGGCTTTTGGAGGGGGAAACGAGTTAAATAGAGAAATAATAATAATAATATTATTATTATTGATATTATAATATAGATATTATTATAATTATAACGGCCTTGCCCCGCTACTTGCGGAACTCTAGATTTAAGTTTTTTATAATATTTATTGTTTTTTTTTTATTTATATTGTAAAAAATTTAAAACTAAGAAAGAAAAATATATACTTGGATAATAATAATAATAATAATAATAATAATAATAGTAATATTGTTTACTCTTGTATTGTACTAGCTGGTGCTTGCGACTTCGTCCGCGTTTAAATTTAAAAAAAAAAAATATATAACGCTTGACATCGTATTGCTATAACACTTTGGCCAGGCGTTAGATTTTTATTTTTTATTTATCCCTCGGAAATAGTCCTTTTTTCTGGATGAAAGGTACCCTATGTCCATTTAGGTGTCGCAGACAACGTGTATGCAAAATTTCATAGTGATCGGTTCAATAGTTTTTGCGTGAAAGAGTTACAAACATCCATACATCCAAACATACTTTCGCTAAGTATAGATAGATATAGATTTAAGTGTACATTTAAATTAGTTTAATTTTATTTATCTACCCATTATAATTATTAATAAATTGTCCATCTTTCAACTTACATATTTATAATGTACATTGGACAATACTTAATGTAACACACAATTATTTTAAATACATTATTGTAAAGGCCTCTTTCATCATCTTCAAGTAAAGTGTTGATTAGTTACTTTTAGAAATAATCTTATGTTTTATTAAATTATGCACTCATTTTAATGCATCCTTCGATAGGCAATTTTTTTTTTATTTTCTTTTTAATGTTTGGGACTTTTACTATACAAACAAAGATATATCAGATCCATCATTGTCGGTTACCGGTGACTTTAAATGGCGGTTAGCCTACTTGACACACGGTGAAAGAGGCCCTAAGACATTAAACTAATCTTAATACACAGTTTCTACATGTAAGTCTAAACTAAGCAATTCTTTATTTAAATGATTAGATGTCAGTGGAAAGGCGAAATGGTTAATTGCAACAGTATCTTCACACTAGAACTAACCATGTACGGTTACTGCTGCTCTTTCAATGGTAGATCTTTAATACGGTATGTATCAATAATTATTTAATTATTTGCATTATTAGAAATGTAAATGGAATCAATAATAAAGACACGTTTCGATCTTACATTGCGTAATCGACAAATGGGCGTGTTAAAACCCCTCAGGGTGACAACGAGATACTTCCAAAAACTTTTTAGAAAATACTAATCTCAACAACTAAAATTTCTAAAAATACTAATCCCAACAACTAAAATTCCTAAAAATATTAATCCCAACAACTAAAATTTTTAAAAATACTAATCCCAACAACTAAAATTCCTAAAAATACTAATCCCAACAACTAAAATTTCTAAAAATACTAATCCCAGCAACTAAAATTCCTAAAAATACTAAGCCCAACAACTAAAATTCCTAAAAATACTAATCCCAACAACTAAAATTCCTAAAAATACTAATCCCAACAACTAAAATTTCTAAAAATACTAATCCCAGCAACTAAAATTCCTAAAAATACTAAGCCCAACAACTAAAATTCCTAAAAATACTAATCCCAACAACTAAAATTTCTAAAAATACTAATCCCAACAACTAAAATTCCTAAAAATACTAATCCCAACAACTAAAATTCCTAAAATTACTAATCCCAACAACTAAAATTTCTATATCTTTAAATATCTTAACTAGATCTTTAAAGATGTTTTAAAAAATATTAATCTCCAAAAATTCTATATATATATTATATGTATATATGTGTGTGTGTGTGTGTGTGTAAGGGGGTGGTTACTGCCACCAAATGTTCTATCTAGTTTACAACTCAATTCCTCAGCCACTATCTGTCACAACAAATTTATTTTCTAACAGTAAACATATATATATATTAATATTTCCCAAAAAAAAAATTATTTTTATCTTCTAATTGGTCTGTCTTTTATTTTTTTATCCGATGCTGAGTAGGAGTTTTTTTTTATTGCGATGCTAATGTAGTTTCACGCAATCCATATTAAACCTCATATAACATATTATCCAAATCTTGCGATCAGCCTTGTCGGCTATAAGCAGATGTGATGGGAGCTACCCCCAGTGGGGTACAACCCTTTTATTTGTATAGTCAGTCTATGTGCTGACTTTTGTGGTCAAAGATGTCTCGCCTCTTCTTAAGCAGACGAGTGATTTCTGGCATTGTTAGCTGCCCCGCAAGTTGGTTTGGGTGCTTTATCAGTCTTCCTTTGTATTTGTCACCATAAGAAGCGATTTCCTGTTAACATATTATATTAATGCATAATTTTGGTGTTCCAGCGAAATAAAGGAATCTGGATTTCATAAGGTGAAACCTGTTCACAAGTACTTTATGAGACATTACGGTCGCAGTAATTCTTTGCTAGTGGCCGTCAACCAAAGTCAGCTTCCGCTCAATATTGACTTATCCTATAAATGGGTGAGTAGAATATCAAAGCACAAAATTTTATTCTAGCATTTTTTTCAAAAGGAATATAATAACGCCAAACATAGATAGATATAGATATCATCAACTTCAACTTATTTAAAAATAAATCCACTATTGTAATAATTTCCGTTTTAACACTTTGTCTTAATAAACAGTCGTTTTCCCAGTGGTAAGCTGATGAGATGAATTTACATAAATATTGTGTTCATTCATACAATTTATTTTGGAAAAAAAAATATCATAAAATGTGAACAACTTTGGGGCGGAATTGCAGATGATATGATATTGGTTAATTTTTTTCATATATGATATTGGCTAATTATTCTGATGTTTCAGCTTATTGTGATGGGTGGCCAGTCCTATATAGAAGCCTACGTTAATGGGACCGCGCTGTCTCCTGGCACAGAGGAGAGAGCTCAATATTCTTTCCGTCGTCTCCAACTGACAGACGATGTCAGAGGTCTCAGCGAAGAACTCAAAAGATGTCGTCCGGAGAATATACCGCTCAAATACTTCCCTATATATCATAAGTATCGAGATTTAGAGGAGATCCGTATCTACTATTACAATTTTAATAATTTTTTCTAGTATTAATACTTTATAGACTTTCAAATCGACATTAATTTAAAAGCTATATTATACATGCTAAATTATAGAAACTAAAAAAGCAAAATTCCTAAATTCCCTACTGCTCCTATGCGGGTATGGCGATTGGAAATAATATTTACATGCTAAAAAAATAAGAATCTGTCTTATTTTTCTAAGAAGTTTACTAATTACGCCAATGACCAACGCCATTGACGACTCTAAGCGCCTTAAGGTATGCTTCTTCTGTAAATAAATAAAATTTAAATTAAACTAGACTAACCAATTATTCCAAACACTCATTAAATCCGTACTAATAATATTATAAAAGCGAAAGTATGTTTCGATGTATGGATGTTTGTAACTCTTTCACGTAAAAACTGCTGAACCGATCTCGGTGAAATTTTGCATACACGTTGTCTGGGACACCAGAAAGGACATAGAGTACCTTTCATCGTTCAACGCGGACGAAGTCGCGGGCACCGGCTAGATTTACATAAAGAGATGTTCACGCAGGTCTTACTGCCTCCTAGAGTGTGAAATGGAACATACAGTTAGAGAATGCCAGTGCATTCTTGTCGTACATCCGCAGCCACCAGGAGTCGCTTACTGTCGTCCGAGAAATTTGCAATGCGCACGACATGCGGCAGGTAACTTTATTTTTATCTTCTGCAAACTGACAGATAAACATTATAGTGTGGCAGGACATACTGCGTTTCTGAGTTAAACTGGACGTCCGTCTGACGTATCAAAGCACAAGAGAGAGATGCTTTTTTTTATAAAAGATGGGTTTGCTCTTGACCAACAATCAACTGTGCAGCAAGGATGAGGCCTAAGATGGAGCGAGCTCATCCAGAAGATGCCTATTCTATCGAACTTTGAAAAGATTTGGGTTATATGAGGTCAGGAGTTCCAAACGTTGGCAGTGCGCATTATAAAAGATGTTTTAAAGCGCTTGGTCCGAAATAGAGGGATATCGACAAGATGAGGATGATAACCATTTGTATGTCTGTATGTCCGATGGAAGAAAGGGGAAGGCGGTATGAGTTCATGCAGCTCCTGACCACACTCTCCGAAGTACATCTTATAAAAGACATATAGACTGGCAATTTTACGTCTATGCTATTCTTTCAATACTCACCTAAGTTTTCAATGAACCATATCCAAATAATACAGTACAGAACCTGTTTTAGTAATTTAACCGTACGGTTGGTTGTTTGTCAGCAGAATGTATACAGACGGTAACATTTGTATAAAAATAAATATTAGACAACATTAATTATCACTCGTGTATCATTTAGTAAAACATGTTTGCTTCAAACTAATGTTTTCTACGTTTTGTTAGCATGTTTTAATGAAGATTAATAAATTTACAGTAACGTACGATTCACCGTATTGCAACTGTCCGCATACTTGCGACACCGATGGTGACTCCGTCGTCAACCACAATCACAACCTAATCAATGTGTCAATATCTCATCCATTTGATAACTTCTAGTAAGTTTCCAATATTTGATTCATTAATTTACTTAGATATACCATCATTGTGTTCGTACCAAATATTGAAATATTAGCTGATACTCGCGACTTCATTCGCTTTGAAAGTTAAAAAAAACCAATATAACGCTTGACCTCGTGTTGCTATAACACTTTGGCCAGGCGTTAGTGTTTTATTTTTTATTTATCCCTCGGGAATAGTCCTTTTTTCTGGATGAAAGGTACCCTATGTGCTTTCTGGTGTCCCAGACAACGTGTATGCAAAATTTCATGGTGATCGGTTCAGTAGTTTTTGCGTGAAAGGGTTACAAACATCCATACATCCAACTTGGACATACTTTGGACATAATATTATAATAAAATTAGTAAATGGGTAATTCTTCTTATGGTGCCATCTCGAGTAGGAAATCATTATGGTTATCTGCACATTCGAGCCCCTATTGCAGCCCCTATTAAGACCTTAGAGGGCATCATCAAACAGAATCTGATTGACAAAATACTCAATCAGAATAGAGGGTAAGGAACAAGGTGAATGAGAGCATATCGCAATGAACTTTGGCAAACTTTACTCAAACACAACAGGATTCTCAAACTCAAACACAACTCAATTCTTACTTGATGGAATGGTTCAACTCATCTAACCAAATGCCAATTATATTAAAACCAAATGCCCTTGAACATACATCACCTATAAGAGCTACATCAGCCTACAAGCGTCTAGTGTTGGACTTACTATTTAAAAAAACTGCTATAAAGTATTTTGAGGCAAATTCAAAGATCTTGATGGAACAACTATTTATAGTTTTATAATAGAACCATTATATATCGGAAGATCGATATTTGTGTAATTTTACTTGCTCAAATAAACAATAACCTTCGTCAAATGTTCAAGGTTACGTCTTGAGAGTAATAGCACAGTTTGAGGAGGATGTAACCGTATTCAATAGCAGACGGCTCGATGGCCGTCTGTCACATGTCCGCTATCAATCTTCCGCTGACATTTCTACGGAGCCTAATAATTTTAAAATTATTATTTCATTGATGCATACTACCAATATTGTCAAATATATACTATACTAGACTATATCAGACCAATCCAATATCAGACCAATATATATATATATATATATTGATCTGATATTGGATCTAATAAAGGATGGCCAACAAGATCATTAGAATAATTATTGACTAATTATTTGTGAAGAATAGTTTGATTAAAGCTTGGAGTGAACCGCACTGCACTGCGGTATAGCTTTAAAATTGAAAGGCGAGCTAAGAAACTTATTGGCAACGACACCCTTGTGGAGTCTCAACTTCAAAGCCTGAAGCATCACTGAAAAGTAGCATGCCTATCGATTTTCTATCGTCTGCACTATGGAGAGTGTGCGTCCATTCTATACGATCTAATCCAACCGGAACCGTTCCACTTGCGGACCACGAGGCGCGGACAGGGGTTTCATCCCTTCGTGGTTGATGTTCCTCGATCACCTTCCTTGTCCGAACTGCTAGTGAGCGGAACTCACTGCCTGCGTCTGTGTTACCTCAAAATTACAACATCGGGGTCTTCAAATCCGAGTATTGCACGTGGTCCACCTACTTTGTACACTTGGGTGAACCACGGGCAAGAAAAATTGCCCGTGGTCCACCTATGTTCACCTAAGTGTACTACGAGCACTTTTTATTGCCCGTGGTTCACAGGGTAAATGGGCACTTACTAGGTAAACGTGGTCCACCTTTGGCCGCATTTGCACCTTACATCAAGTGAGATCGCGGCCAAACGCTGCCTTGACTCAATTAAAAAAAATGTTTCAGTACCGATTTGAACATAGAAAAGGTGACCGTGGTGAGGGTGTATGTAGCGGAGCGCGACAGACGTTCATTCTCCCGACGACCCCTTATCCATTCATATGATTTGTTCGGTGAGTATTTTCATTTAAGTTCTTTGAATTCAGACTCACTGGATCGATTGCTGGTGAAGTCACTTAAATCAGCCATGTTTACTGATTAATTATTTTTTTTTAAATTTATTTATTTAGATTACATACAGCCATAAATTTAAAAATATATATATTATAGATAGATTATATACAAATAGGCCTAAAGAATTATAAAAAATGTATTTTTACATTTATTTATTAATTAAAAAAAAAATTATAAGACCAAAAAATAAAAAAAAATTTATAAGAATTCAAATTGTTGGAAAATATGTCAAAATTATTCAGAATCTTATTGTAGTGATACTTAGAACGATGAAAGAAGGAATTCGTTGCTGAGTATGAAAAAAGTAAAAAGTTGGAAACATTCAAAATTGCTTACATATTATCCTGTATAACTTATTCCGAACAACTTTTGAAGAAAAGGATTGCTAATTTTTTTTATTATTTTTTTTTCTTATTTTGCAAACAGACAGACGAATCAATTCTCATGCGATTCACTAATTTGAAACATGCTTTTTATTAAATTTTTTCAGCTCAACTTGGCGGCATATTTAACGTTTTCTTCGGCTGCAGTGTACTTACTCTTCTGGAGTTGATGCAACTCTTCTGGTATTACCTTCGCAGTTTATTCACAAGACAAAGACCACAAAAATTGAATCGTATAATATTCAAGAAGAATGAAAAAAAAGGACAAAGAAGGAATAATAGAAAGAAGGAAACAGGGAAGAAGTTGGAACCTCATTTCAATTAGAATTGCTTTTAAGTGAAGGAGTAACTTTGTACCTTGCAATTGTAATAAATATTCAATAATATTATCGTAAAAGTATTTTTACTGATTTTACTTTATTAAGATGATGATGCTTTTACGAGATCAAAAAATACAATATTTTATTTCAAATAATTTAACCATTGGTAATATTAACTTAAAAACTATCTTTATAATAATAACAGAAAACAAAAAAGACTTAATTTTATTAATAAAAAAAGCAATGCAATTTTTTAAATTAAATTTGTTATTACATTTTGTATAAAATATTTTTAAATTTTATCATAATTTTTAATTTGGAAGCAAAAAAACTGTTTCCATAAAATAATTTTTGGAACAAACTCACCGCTGAAGTCTTTCCTATCAGCTACAACTCCCACTTCTTCATGAGAATTGTAAAAATATACTCATTGGTGTTGCTTATTTTGCTTATTCTACTTGAAGGTGTTGCCTACGTTTAAGTAGATCGTCTGTCAGTTAGTAATAATCCACTTCCAGTAGGAGTATACTCGTAGTAGTGAATTAGCGCACCTTTGCGCCTCAGTTGCTGCTGATGACTCTCAGAAGAGAAATAGTTTACCGAACAAAGACGAAGTTCGCAATTATTTTAATTGAAGTAGCGAGTGTCGGCTGCCGCCACCTATCTGATCATTAACTTTATTCATTCATTCCATTTTCCGGAAATTTCGCAACCTCATTACACTTCCGTACTAATATTATAAATGCGAAAGTATGTTTGGATGTATGGACGTTTGTAACTCTTTCAAGCAAAAACTACTGAATTGATCACCATGAAATGTTGCATACACGTTGTCTGGGACACCAGAAAGGACATAGGGTATCTTTAATCTAGAAAAAAAGTACTATTCCCGAGAAATCAATAAAAAAAAAAAACTAACGCCTGGCCAAAGTGTTATAGCAACACGAGGTCAGGAATAGAATTTGTATTTAGTGATTATAATTAATCACAAAATGGAATTTATATTTAATTTATTCCTAAAAATTTTACTGTAATTTTTAAGATTTAGACAATTATAAAATCGCCAAACAGTCTAAATAGTATAAAACTTTGTTGCTCCGTTTACTCTTCTAATGTATCATAAAGAAAAGTTAAGCTTTATATACATTGTAAACATGAATTCTGAAGGAAACACATCGATTGGGTATTGTATCTGTTATAAAGCGCCATACAAGAGCTTTCTAAAGCTCGCGGGTAGTTGACGCCGATACCTAGGGGTTTACCTATTATTCCTACGACTGATAGACAGCCTTTCATTGATTGCTGATAGATTACCCTTCGAATTGGGAGGGTGATTCCGCTAAATTCTAAATTGGATCTCGCTGCCCTTTGTCAGTATACGAGTATCAGTCAAATTAATTATAACCAGCTTGACTGTGTGTATAGATTAACTCAAATTACTATGTGTGAACTTGAGCTTCCACGATTGTAGTATATTCTGATATGTTTATTTTATTTAAATCCACAAAAGCACACGGCAATAGTAAATATTGTGGGAATACACATTTAGTATAAATCCTAAATTATATGGTGAACAAAATAATTTAGGATTGTATCCGATAGGCTGGGGCGTTGAGTTTGAGTTGGCAATTTGAATTGACATTTATTTGACTCTGTGTAGTGTAATTAATTTAGTAATTAAAATAAAGAAATATATGTATTTTTTTTTTAGTAGCAAACAGAAACAGATACATTTAGCCCCAATAAATGTAAGTGATTCGCACTCTCACTATTTTTAATGCCAATAACTACATTGAAAGTTAAAGGAGAGAATGTATGTAGCATATTTGCTATTGGATAATAAACTTGTGGACTCCAAAATTTCATTTCACATATAGAAAATAAAAATAAAAAAAAATTAAATAAATTTTCTTTTAATAATAATAATATAATAATAATGACGACACGTTTGGTCTAATGGCTGGTGACCCTAGCTGTTAACCAAACGGTCGCGGGTTCGAATCCCGCTAGGGGCAAATGTTTATGTGTTAACATTTTACCTTTGCACCTGAGTCATGGATTTTTTTATTTATAAAATGTATGTATTTACAAAAAAAATTATCTATGTAGTATATCAACTGTTTGGTATCCATTATATGTATTATATCAACTGTCTGATGTCCATAATACAAGCATTAGTTGCTTACTGTGGAACTAGATGTTGATGTGTGGAATGTGTGAAGATATTTATTTATTTATTTATTTAATAATTATTTATTTGTTTTCAGACAAATTAGTTCTTTTTCGCATAATAACATAGAAATAATCTACACCAGCATCCGCAAACATTGTAGATGCTCTACAGAAACGTGGGAGTTACATTAGAACCTTGAAAGTGTTATTATATTGGACCCTTAAGTCATTGTAAGCGCTCTGTATAAAATTAGTCCATAGTGCACATGTGTAAAAACCCTGGCAGTATGGTCTGAAAAGCATAATTTTGACATTTATGTTACATCGTGCAAATCTATGTGCCAGCATATTGCCTCCAAGTGATGTCTCGCTCACCTTTTACATTCAATGACAATGTATTTAAATTATTTTAATGGAGCTTATATACCAGTGAATTATGTGTTCAGCTCTAATTGGCTTGCACACTGGACCTAGATGTTGAGCGGTAGGGTTAGAATGATAAGTGTGCTAAGCTGTTGCTGTTTTGAATAAATAAATAAATGTAAAAACACATTTCAGAGGTACACCGTTAAGAAGTATTATTGGTACTGACAATGGTCCTTTATTGTTGCCCTTAAAAGCAGAAATTCACATTTATTTTCGTTGTACCTCAGTCTCTCATGGCGTATGTTTGACATATTGGCAATAATTTTCTCAGTCCCCCAATCGATATGACTCAATAGAACCATCACTATAACTTATATTATTAAAGGACACGTTATCAATGAGGCAAACCAGTATGCATGCTGCTAAGTTCATCAAGATTATTCACAAACAGATTAAACAGCCTGGGCGAATTTAGTCCTCCCTGTCGCACGCCGCATTTAAGGAAATATTTAAGGAAACCAAAATATATTTAAGAATTTAAGTCTTCTCTGACTGAAGCTAAGACATATTATAGTTGCAAGTTAAAATGTTTAAAAAAGCAAAAGTACTTAGATTATAATTAGTTTGCATTGTTCTAGTCGGCGATTAAACAACTTTAAAAGTGTGTGGTAGTTGAGCGAGGCGTTGATGAAGAAAATCTGAATTCCAGTGAATCTCAATTCCTAGCGTTGTAATTAGTATAGATCGAGCTGAATTCGTATGGGTTTGGTGCAATTTATAAGGGCTTAAAGGAATCCGATTCACTGAAATAATACTAGGCACATATTCTACGTAACTTAGCCTACGTAAGAATAGTTCCTTTCTCTAATTTGACATACCTAAATTAATAAATAATTAAATATCTTTTAGTAAGAAATGACTATAACTTGATAACTTAATTATTTGGATATAGTGGCCATTCAGACGCTCGCGTATTTTTAGATTTGCCTAAAATTTTATCTCAATTGGATCCTAAAATAGACCTCATCTTTTAGAAAACTCAATTCTAATAAAATTATAAATGCGAAAGTTTGTATATTTGGATATTTGTTTCTCAATAACTCAAAAACTTCATCCGCATTGAACGATGAAAGGTACCCTATGTTCTTTCTGGTCTCCCAGACAACGTGTATGCAAAATTTCATTGTGATCGGTTCAGTAGTTTTTGCGTGAAAGAGTTACAAACATCCATACATCCAAACATACTTTCGCATTTATAATATTAGTGCGGATTTTTTGAATGCGTACGAAGACGCGGGCACAGTTAGGTGGGCAGTCTCCCGTGATATAAACCGAATCGTATTGTAAACTATTCGAGACTCATTTGCGAGAAACGCGTGGCGCGCGAACCAGTTTGCGAGAGGAAAGATTGAATTTGTAATGTGTTTTAAGCGACTGAAATATTCAGCCGAATATCGATTCCCTCAGCTCTAATTGCATCACGTTTTATTACTTTTCTTGCGATATTCTCTTTTACGACTTAGCTACAACTCTTGATAGTGGAATTTGTGAAATACTTTCCATTTATCCTGAAACCTCTGTAGCATTTTCTCGTAGACTATAGTCCTTGAAAAATATTAATGCAACAATTAACCATTCGAAATTAGAAACACAGTGTCCCCTGCTTATACTAAGTAATACAAATAAATACACTACTATGAAATTCTATTCATTTAAATTTAAATACATACAAACATACAGAAGAGACACACATACGAGTAAAACAGTGGAACACACACTGTTGCTGTGCATAAAACAATATACAGGAACGAGTAAAACAGCTAAACTGCTAGATCGAATTTGATGATTTTTTTGAACAAGACATTTGTCGAGTCCCTTGATATTATTTTAAATAGAAAATTCCATAGGACATTTAGACGTGCAGCAGGTTACCATCCTCATCTTGTTAAAATTCATCTTTCTCTGACCAAACTTTTTAAAAACTCTTTCATAATACACACTGCCAATTAGAACTCACTTCCGGCGTATGTGCTTCCGAGTTCATATAACCCAAATCTTTTTAAAGTTCGAGTCAATAGGCATTTTCTGGGTTAACTCGCTCCATCGTCGGCCTCGTCTTACCTGCAAATCGAGATGCTGGCCATGTTTTGACATTGACAGTTGACAGTTTTTCATATAATTTTTTTACGCTCCCGCTAGCGAATGCGGTCATTATAACTCATGGTAGAGGTACTGATCAGCCAAGCGACGGCTCACTTCCGAGGGGATTACGATATTCCCCTACCAATACGACAATGCCTCAAACAACACGAATCATTTGAACACTAAACAAAGCCCATTTCCTTATCCTCTTCTAATCATTTAAGGGTCAGCATTACAACTGTATTAATATACGATGTTATCCATCTACAACAAAGTGTATCGCCAGGCTATCTCTTCAGGTACAAACGTCTCCCAGATACAGAAGCTATTTACATACGCTTATGATAATGTCAAGTGAAGGGCTTATGTAGGTAAATTAAGATAAAAGCTCAGCGACTATATTTACACGGCCATTACCTATTTAGATTTAGCTATAAAGCTCGCTAGAATATTTTATTGTGCTAATGGGTTTGCGGTAAGCCGACACTGTGCTACCCGTCTACAATTCAGACAGATTTACTCGCTAAAACCAACCCTAAAATGTGGACATTTTGCTGACCTTTGGTACACGATTGAACTGGGAAAACAAGTGTGACATTGTTTAAATAATATGTTGCTTTGCTTGAACGATAAAAGGTACCCTATGTCCTTTCTGGTGTCCCAGATAACGTGTATGCAAAATTTCATGACGATTAGTTGAGTAGTTAGTTGTATATAACCTATAATATATTTTTTTAAATTTATGGCTGTATGTAATCTAAATAAATAAATTTAAAAAAAAATTACAACAATAACAAAATAAATAAATAAATATATGAATTTGATTCTGTTACTGACCGGTCTTGCAAAAATATGAAGGTGGCCTATGTCCAGCAGTGGCTGTCCTATGGCCATCGAAAGACAAACGTAACGTAGGATGTCAATCCACATTGTAGACAGGCGATCTGTACTTTTACCGTGAGTTAACAATGACCGCACTCGCTAGCGAGAGCGTAAAACATTTATACGAAAAACTGTCAACTGTCAATGTCAAATTGACAATTTTCCATATATAAATATTTGACGCTCTCGCCAGCGAGTGCGGTCATTGTAACTCATGGTAAATGTGCTGATAAGGGTCGTGGGTCGACGGTATATAGGAAAAATATAGGAGAAGCCTATTTCCAGCAGTGGTCATCCTATGGTTGAGATTATAATGAAAATGAAGCTTAATTATAAATATTTAATTTATAGTAAATCGCCGCCATTGTTCGATGCGTGTGTAGCAATTATAAATAGGTAAATGGTACAGCAAAAACACGAACGTGAATGTTCTCGATGTTTGCGAACAAGAAACTGTACGGGACTCGCAAAAATCTCTGTTTCGTGGCAAAACAAATCCCGGGTCTCGTATTTGAAACTTGGAAGTTTTCGGTACAAAAAGCCTGCCCGAGTTTTATGCCCGTAAATAAGCATCGCCGGGTGGCTCTTCCGCAGATTTATTTAGACGATATTATTTCTTTTCGAGGACTTCTAGCGAAACAAATAAGTATAAGAAACGGACACATTGTATTAAAAAATTTAAACTTCTCGAATATATTCTAAATTTTTTTAAGTAATGTGAAAAAAAAATTGATCAAAGATTATCTTTAATTTTTGTTATAATCAAAATTACTTCAGAGTAGAGGAAAATAATAACCTTTTAATAACTTTGTCATTAAGGTGATCAGGCATAAAAGTTAATAATATTATTTTATGGTAAATATTAATTGCTGGTAATTAACATTCATTTTAATAGATATTCAAGTTTCTAATATTTTCGTGTAATTTACTATTTAATTTTTTTTTTTTATTAGTAGTACATTTTTTTATTTCCCCATCCCTTACTTGCAATACATACTTATGGCGTTGTTTTTGTTAAGGGTGCCTATACGAAATCCATCAAAAAACAACGTCTTGCGGTTCATTTATTGTGTATACTGTCATTTATGAAAACAAGTTTTTAATTTATATAGGTAATAAATAAATCCCTTAACTACAGTTTATTAACGCTTGAAAATGAAAATCATCTTTTTTACCTCTTCTAATGATCTATTTCCCAAAAGCATTTTTGACAAAACGGCTAAAACAGTGTCTGTTTCGGTAAGTAGATCTGAATTATTAGAGCATTTAAAAAAACAATAAAATTACTTGTACACTGCCTATTAAGTCTATTTTAATTTTTAGTTGCAAAATATTACAAAAAAAGCCTAGAAACTCATTAAAAAAAAATTAAATCATTTTTATAAAAACTCATTTGAAATTTGCCTTATTGCAAAGACACAAGCTCAAAATGGCTTCGCTTTTGTATATTGCAAAACTTGGTCGTACTTGATTTGAATGTTTGTACCAAGCAAATGTACTCGTCCACAACTTCGAGTGTTGAATTTTCAACAGTTAGTTGGTTGGGCACAACAGGGACATTAGACATTAGACTTAAATTCAAATTCGATCATAACATTCAAATCGCAACGTGAGAAGTGTATAGGCGTACCTAAGGCTCGTATATTTCACCGGCAGAGGCGCTGTTATCGCATTTTCTTTAAAGTGAAATGTGCTGCAGAGGCCCTAGCCAAGAACCAAACCAATGCAAACGTTTCGTTGCGTTCTTACGAAACGAAAGAAATAAAGCCCGGTGATTGGTTGTTGTAACGCCCACATAAAATTTTGACCAATCACAAAGCTTTCTCTCAGCGTAGCGTAGCCTGAGAGTAGCGTTTACGACTGTACGTTTGCTCTTGGCTAGGGCCCCTGGAGCTTTCGCGCCAGTCGCACAGAATCGGAGGCTTCTTTAGCTAACACTTTATTTTTAGTTAAACTGCTCGGAACATTGTTTCGACGGGAGTCTGTCGGCCGCACTGCAACTGCACTTTCCAACTATATAGTTATAGTTGTGATTTAAAAACTCTGGCGCTGCACAGTGTGAGCTGTTGCCAAGAACAGACAATAATACTTTTTAAGCACAGAAAATACTAATTTATTAAAATTGTAATTTTATTTTTAACTAGCTATTTTCATACGCGAGCGATAGCGAGAACCCAAACGCACAGACAAGCAGACAACTATTTTTTCATCTCGTTAACATATGTTATGTTTGAAAAAATATTTAATATACAGACACGGCTCGTTTATTATATTATATGTTAATATAATATGTTATTATATAATACAAATAATATTTTATTATATTATATGTATTGATATTTTCTAATAATAAAGTGTACCTACGCGTGCAGAACTTATTGTTAATTTGCTTAATTAAGATCATATATTCCTCAATTGACAATAAAACTGTATTGACTGTTAATTAAAAGACAGTAATTTATTATTATTTCTTATTTTTTTTTTATTATTTGTCAATCGTATGCATTGATATTGACAGATTTTTCTCCATAGAATTAGGAAAGCTTTCCCAAAAAAATTTAACGTAAGATACGCGAATCTCAGTAATGCCTAGAGATACAGACTTAATAATTTTGTACTTCATCTAGATTTTCAAGAATTCTCAAAGAACCATCACCCATGAGAATTCCATGGTCCTGCAGAAACAATTCTGCCATGATTGGTTCCGGATAGCAGTGCGTTATAGTTTTACGGGCCAGTAGCGTTACTAAATAGGTAATTAGTGTAATAAATTGAATGGAATTCTGTCGGCCGATTGCGTTGTTCGCTGAGCCGTGATATTCTCGTTACGAAAAATAACTATGTTCAGATTTCCTTCTATAATACGAACTATTGTTTATTCTGATAAAATAACTAAGCCTCGCGGCTCTCATAATGCCTTGAATTCTGTTACGTCCGTCACGCGATCAACTCACCAAACGTTAATAATTAAATTTGATTGTGCTCACCAACAACCCAAGTTTATGTATTTTGATTTAAATGTATTAAAACATTATCGAAATAAAAATATAGTATTTATTATTCACATTATTTGCTAATAACAAATCTATTTTATTTTACTGAAGAGTTTAGAAAATAATCAATAGTTTGAGTTCTTTGAATTACGCCAAATTTATTCACGCATCGAAACGCAATAGTATTTTACGGTGGTCTTCTGTAATCTAATGGTTACTGTCGCCAGACGAGTTGTTCAAATGAAACACAGTGTGCCCAGCTAATACTAAAACAGATGTGGATTACTTGAGATTGTTGTAAAGAAATATTTCTCAAATAATCTCTGCTACATCGTGTCAAAGAGTAGGTTTATTTATAATAATGATTTTGCTTATAATGCGAGCAACGTGTATACAATAACACGAACTGGGGATTACCGCATAACTTGGGCTAAGTCCACTGGAACCTCTCTCGACTAAATCCTAAGCGAAAGTCCCTAATTCAGTCAGGTATAATGCGGGTGTATTATTTATAATGAAGCTCAGACAAAGGTGCCGAGTGTAATACAAGGAAAACCGGAAAACCCGCCTTATATACAAGAGGCAATAATTCTTATCTCAAGCCTCGAGTTTCGGACCCCGCTTTTTTTGTCTGCTTCTAATGAGCCGTCCCTCCCTCTGCCGACCGAACCCCGCTCCCCTGCGGGATCTTCTCTAATTAATTTACTTCACACGAGCCATTTACGCGATATTCCTATAGAAATTACTGATATTTATACGAATATACACACACATACCTGTATGACGACACGTTTGGTCTAGTGGCTAGTAAGCCTAGCTGTTAACCAAACGGTCACGGGTTCGAATCCCGCTAGGGACAAATGTTTATGTGTTGACATTTTACCTTTGTACCTGAGTCATAGATGTTTTGTATTTATAATATGTATGTATTTACGAAAAAATAATAATAATCTATGTATTATATCAACTGTCTGGTATTCATAATACAAGCATTAGTTGCTTAATGTGGAACTAGATGGTTCTGTGTGGAATGTGTGAGATATTTATTTATTTATTTATTTATGGTGCTGAAGTCAATATATCTTACTAAACGTAATATTGTCAGTCGCTGTTAAATTGCTCGTGTTTTATTAAATACTAGCTGTAGCACGCGACTTCGCCCGCGTAAATTTATAAAATATAGCATATGTTACTCGCTGATAAAGTAGCTTTTTATAAGTGAAAAAATTTTCAAAATTTGTAAAATATTACAATCTTCTCTCTTTATAATATTAGTATAGTCTTCATAGTTTATCGCTCTTTAATTAGTGAAAACCGTATCAAAATAGTATCGGTTAGAATAAGTTAGCGGAGAAACAGACAGAGACGGACAGCAACTTTATTTTATAACTAACTGGTGCCCGCGACTTTGTCCGCATTAAAATATAAATGATATAACGCCTAACAAAATATATAAAGCAATATAACGTTTGACATACATTGACGCCTGAAATTATACTTTTACCAAGCGTTGGATCTTTATTTTAAAATAGCTAGTGCCCTAGTAGTATATTTAGCACATGTCCATAATGAAATTCTATTCTATTTGTTAAAGAATATTTTAATTCGAATGAGTAGTTTTCAAGATTACCACTTACATACAAACTTTACCTATTTTTAATATTATTATAATTAACAATCACTGTACACAGGTTTTTTTCTTATCTTACTGTACTCTTAATAAATATTCCCGAGTATATTTGTGCCGATGAATAAGAAACGAAGTATGTGTGGCTATTCAATGATTAGTTAGGTACGCAATTGAAATGCCATCACGTTAACTGTGTGACAGGTCCCGAGGACAGCTCCTGTATTCGAAAACCTTAAAACATTTGCTCGCTCATAGCCGAGGGATCCGACAGGCTGCTCTGCAATCCGCAATGCCACACATTCCAGTCACGCACCGCCCTCTCCAATTGAAAGGTGTTCAAGATTGAATAAAGATCGCCGGCAGCCGAAGGAGGTTTTATCAAATAACCCTACATCCATCTAAAATTGATTCGACTGGGTGAAAAAGTTCACTTAACACGCCAATCACGAAATGCAGCTTTCTGTAAATATTAAAAACTAGCTGTGACCGAGACTTTGTACGTTTTTTGAAAATCACACAAGAACATTAGGTTCTTAGGCTAGGCTAAAAATTATTCTATATGTTGATTCAGAAAATAAACTAATGTGTGCCTCGTCTTTGTACGTTTTTTGAAAATCCCACAAGAACATTAGGTTCTTAGGCTAGGCTAAAATTTTCCTATATGTTGTATCAGAAAATAAACTAATGTGTGCCTCGTCTTTGTACGTTTTTTGAAAATCACACAAGAACATTAGGTTCTTAGGCTAGGCTAAAAATTATTCTATATGTTGATCCAGAAAATAAACTAATGTGTGCCTCGTCTTTGTACGTTTTTTGAAAATCCCACAAGAACATTAGGTTCTTAGGCTAGGCTAAAAATTATTCTATATGTTGATTCAGAAAATAAACTAATGTGTGCCTCGTCTTTGTACGTTTTTTGAAAATCCTACAAGAACATTAGGTTCTTAGGCTAGGCTAAAATTTTTCCTATATGTTGATTCAGAAAATAAACTAATGTGTGCCTCGTCAAAATACGTTCAGACGTTTTGGCGTGTTTGAGTAAAAAAACATCCAAATATACAAACTTTCTCATTTCAATAAATTTTAAAAGAAATATATAATTCAAGATTTTTTTATTTATATTTTCTTACTTACAACACAATTTTAGATATTTTACTGTACCTAGTATACTAGCTTATCTCAAGAGGGAACTTTAGTACCTAAAGATAAGCAATCCATCTTCGGCAACGTTTCTTTTCTGATTAGTCAATTCCACCGCAGCGTCTGAATTACGACCAAATTCCGAACAACTCCATTTTTTTATCTCCAAACAAGACAACTCCATTTCGCAGTATCCTTTGAGTATTAGCGCCACTTTTTTCCTCTCGTCGCCTTTTAAAAATATAAAGTGAATAGACAGTCTTCTGGATTCAAATAGTTGTCAAAATAATATCACGTGTTTACTTCGATCACTTGAAATCTGTACTTGAAAATAATCGTTAATAGTGATAGTTTTCTTTTCTAGTGTTTTTATTATTATTATTATTGTGTCTAATTGTCTCTTTAAAAGTGGTATTCACCTTTAATTGGTTGCCACACATGTTTGTTAAAGTTTTAAGTTATAGTATTAAGTGGTTAGTTAAGTGTATATGTGTGAGCAAATGTTGGTGGATCTTTTGTAATAATAAAAAAAAATAAAAAAAATCAATAAGTTCAATTGGGCCGTAGATTTCCAAAGATCCCTTCACATGCATTCAATGAGTCATTCAGTTAAAATCAATGAGTTAATATTGATATTAATTTAGTTATATATATAAATTCCTGATGTAGGCCTCTCCCAAGACTCGTCACCACTCACTGTCCTCTGTTCTTCGCATCCAGCTGCTTCCTGTGAATACCTTCAGGTCGTCTTTCCACCTGGCTCCAGGACGTCCCATTCTGCCCTTTGCACCTGTCTTACAAAGTATTAAGTCTTGGTCTTATTAAAGTAAAAATATGACACATTCCTAAAATTTTCAAGTTTATTAGATATTTTTCAATATAAACTTGCACACTGCCAGGTCTTTTTTATATGTTTGGTAATGTAGCTGCCAATATTTACTGAATAATAAAATGCAAAGTATAATTTCAAATGTTTCACAAGCTCACGTAAAGCCCGAAGTTACAATTAGGTCGATGCCTCAAGAATACTAATAGGGTATATAGTGAGTGGAAAGTTTCCCCTTCATCCTGCCGTCTCTGTAGCGTAAGTGTGCAATTCCGCCAACTTTTCGGGTGTTACGAGACAATTGTTACCACATTGTCGAGACGAGGGAAACTATTGCCTTACAACGCCTCATGAAGTGACAAGTACTGAAAATTAACAAACTTTTTGCATTCTAAATAATTGATTGTCATTACAATAAATCAATATATATATATAAGTTCACAATTAAATTACTTACAACGTGAGTGAAACACATGAACATAATAAGTCTGTAGTTTGATAAAATAAAATATTTCAGAAGTCAAAAGTCAATAAAATAAGTCAGAATGCGTTCTGACGTCAATAATCATCCTTTTACAGAAGATTATTATTAGATTAATTTATTTATTTATTTATTTATTTAATAGCCAACCTTACAGCATGTAACATTTTAGAAATACATAAAAAGAGTTAAAATTTTTATATAGCCTATTACAAGGTTATCAAAATGCAATTATCATCACTCAAAATCAAAACAATCTGATTATAAATAAAATATCTACAAACACATGTCAATTTTAGACTTCACGTGAACTCTACCGTTTCACCATCAAGTATTTTAATCCCTAAGAAACATCATAACAATTCAGAGACAATATGCAGATAGATTAATGAGCATCTGCGTCTATTGTCCATGTACTGAGCATGAGTAAAAGTGTATCTTTGACGACACGTTTGGTCTAGTGGCTAGTGACCCTAGCTGTTAACCAAACGGTCGCTGGTTCGAATCCCGCTAGGGGCAAATGTTTATGTGTTAACATTTTACCTTTGTACCTGAGTCGTGGATTTTTTATATTTATAATATTTATGTATTTACAAAAAAAAGTAATCTATGTATTATATCAACTGTCTGGTATTCATAATACAAGCATTAGTTGCGCACTGTGTAAGTAGCAGGTGCTGTATGGAATTTGTGAAGATATTATTATATTACATTATTATATATCTATATTCTTATTTTATTGCATTCTTTTGGGGAAGTGAATTTCAATTTCTACATAAAAATTTGATAAAAATTTAAAAATCCACACACCTCAACTTCCTAATCCCATAGAAGTAAAAGTTGGTCAAATGAAACAAATTTAATTACCGATTGGCTCGAACTCTCGCCACCTGAAGCAAAACTCCTTAATTGGATTTAAGAGCGGATTTTGAAGCTTTATGTCCGAAATAAGACCTGAGGCACTAAGAAAGTTCGCACCCTTTCCAAATGGAACTTTCCCTGTTCAAAGGGAATTTTCTTTTTTGCAGACAATAACTGGAACGTATTCTCACAGGGACAAAAGAGGTTTAAACAAGTTTCTTTGAACAAAAGCAGTGTAAGCAGTGTTTCTTATTTTCCTCAAAGCCTGCTCAAACCCGAATGCAACAAGTTCTACTCTCGTGTTGTTCTAAGCAAATTACTAACGGATTATCAATCACGATTATAATCATATTTCACATTGTTATCGAATGTATAAAACTTATTATAATCAATAAACTTTTTAAGTGATTTCACGCCAATTTCTTTCCATTCGTGTTTAATCGAAATTTTCAAACTCAACACGTAGACGAAACCTCGATCACTATGTGAATACAATGTATTTAAATCAGAAAGTGTACATTTTATTATTATTAATAATGTTAAAAGTGTTTTGTGATGAAAATATTAATAATTTCACTATGGAAATAGATTATACAGAAATAGCTGTAGAAGCGGAACTAAACAAACATGATATTTTAAAATATTTAAACGAAACACCTGTACTGATAAAATACAAGAAGTTTTACAATCGTTTGCTTTTGAAACTAAAAGGTACATTAAAATAAATTACGTAAATCTCTCTTTGAAATAACATGATTAACATTTATATAATATAAATTGTTAATAAATAAATATTTAATTTATTAAATAAAGCCCACGGTGACAAATTAGAAATATTAAAAACTCATATTATAGAACGCAAACGTTTATTATTTTATCTATATCTACTAATATTATAAATGCGAAAGTATGTTTGGATGTATGGATGTTTGTAACTCTTTCATGCAAAAACTATTAAACCGATCACCATGAAATTTTGCATACACGTTGTCTGGGACACGAGAAAGGACATAGGGTACCTTTTATCGTTCAACGCGGATGAAGTCGCGGGCACCAGCTAGTATATTATATATCCGTACATAAATCATGATATATGTTTAATTATGGACTTGAACAATAACAAATAAATCAACAGTGGTTTTTATATATTATCAAAATATAAAGGTTATATCCTCTTAAGAAAGGTTCGATTCAATGTGTCGGAGTGCGCAAAGGTAAGAAAATACTACCTCTCTATTTACAATCAAAAATCATTTATTAAACATTCTTTAAAAGGAATTTCTAAATTATAATTGACACTGACTGTAGGCAATAGTGAACGTACTGTAACTGAAATACATACTGAAAACTGGACAACGTAGAAAATAAAAATTCTTCTCAAAAAAACTTCATAAGCACACTTCATACCGCACTTATAAACTGGTAAGACCTTGGGTCAAAGCTTTAAATAAAATTAAAAAATAATTTATTTAGGATAGCTTGTATCCAAAGCAATTTGTATTTAAACATTCTCTTGAAGCATATAATGCTTTTTTGAAAAAATTTAAGTATGCCATGTCGACTACCAACCATTCATTTGACGACACGTTTGGTCTAGTGGCTAGTAACCCTAGCTGTTAACCAAACGGTCGCGGGTTCGAATCCCGCTAGGGGCGAATGTTTATGTGTTAACATTTTACCTTTGTACCTGAGTCATGGATGTTTTCTATTTATAATATGTATGTATTTACAAAAAAAAAGTAATCTATGTATTATATCAGCTGTCTGGTATCCATAATACAAGCATTAGTTGCTTAATGTGGAACTAGATGGTGCTGTGTGGAATGTGTGAAGATATTTATTTATTTATTTATTTATTTATTTATTTATTTATTTACTGCAATTATACTATTCATTGAATAGGTTGTAGTAACTCCTTTTTTTTTTAAATATAGATGGGGAAACGCGTAGAATAGTCGCCGGCCGAAACACATCCATAACCGAAGTACCTTGGCAGGTGTCACTGCGTGAAAGATCGTATCCTATCTGTGGAGGTTCCGTACTAACTGACGTCTGGTTGATTACGGCGGCCCATTGTCTCTTGAGGTAACATTTAGCTTAGGGCCTCTCTCACCAACTACAAGTAAAGTGTTGATTAGTTACTTTTAGAAATAATTTTATGTTCTATTAAATTATGCACTCGGTTTACTGAATCATATGATAGACGAAATTTTTTATAATGTTTGAGACTTTTACCGTACAAATAAAGGTATATCAGATCCATCATTGTCGGTTACCGGTGACTTTAAATGGCGGTTAGCCTACTTGACACACGGTGAAAGAGGCCCTAAGACATATTAAATAATATATATTTATTTTATTGAATCTTGTTTAAGTAATTATACTATAGCTCCTATAGCTTACTAAAAGTATTTATTGATAAGTCTGTCTAACTGTATAACATAAATCAAAGTTAGTAATAGCATAGAGTAAATAGTACTATTTACTCTATGGTAATAGTTAACTGCGCGCGAGTCACGTCATCACGTGTACTTAGGCTGCGACCAAGACACCTAATAACAATGTAATGATGAACTTTTGTTTTGTTTTAACTCGAGAAAACAAAAATGTATCACAAAAATATATAGCCAATAGCACTCATCATTGATACATAAATTTAGCCTTATTATTATTATGTCTGTAGACTAATTATAGGTAAAATCACATGAGTAGGGATATTCTCCTGCAATGCTCCTCCTTCGGAGATTACTTACCTCCTGCAACAAAACAAAACAAATTTTACCTCTTTATAATAATCATCAATACCATTATCATCATCATCATAACAGCCACAGGAAGTCCACTGACGTAGATACTCCCCAAAATTTTCCAGTGGACAAGTCGAAGCAGCCTGGATCCAAAGTCAACCCACGGTCCTGTGTAGATTAATAGAAATAAGAAAAAAAAACCGTGTTACGTCTCAAAAGTCTATAAAAATTGTTTACCCTCTAAAGTATTGTCACATAAATTGGGATGTAACCAAATTGTCCAACATGTGAGCGATAAATCTGTAAAAAGATTGAACGGCACAACAGCGCAGCAAGCGACTACATCTTTAGGAAAATATATGCGCCCATCTAATACGTGGAATATTGGACAGAAACAAGTCCACCATTTTTCCCGGGAACGTATCGCTTTCCAAGTAGGCGACGATAAATTGTTCGGGAGGCGTCGTAAACTGCGCCGACCTACCTACACGTTCGGCGAGACAAAACAGATGCCCCTGTTTTGCAGCTTTATTTGACTTGTCCCAAAGGCTATTGCTGTTTTGCATTCGAAAAAAAACACAATTCAACCTCTCGAGGATAAATTGAAATTGTGGAAGAAACCCAATCCTACGGAGGGAAGTCTGTAAAAAGGGTGTGCCGATGCCCGATCGAATTTATTCGCCGGCGTATTGTCGCTACGACATTTATGTAACGCGACACGGCAATCCGATTTCCCCATACAAAACATAACCCGCTGACAACTTCATCTCTGAACGAGTTACTATTATTCAGAATCCTTCGGCTCCTTGGGGAAAGGAACCTTTTGTTCACTCTCTACAATGTTGGTATAACCTACAGTTGACCTTCAATTCAGCATTAAGAGAAAAGCTGTTTTGTCCACAATTATTCCCTTTTTAAATTAACGTAAATGTCAATCAAATAGCAATTATAGCAATTCATGCTTTTTAAAGATTAGCCTGCACGATGCGATCCATATTTTGAAAATATGGCTTAAATTATGCACTTTTTTTGCGATGAGAATATACCTCATGACTGCCACCACTAAAATATGTCACCATTACATGGATTACGGAAATATTCACTATAATTTTTTTATAAAAGCGTAAAAAAATTATATGTTTCCTTATTTTTAGCATTCGTTCCACATGTTTTTTGTAAGCTTTTTCTCGTGTTAGAGCGTTAGATAGACTTCTCTTGGGAGTAGCTGCGGGTTTTCGCATTGGATAACTTCAGTGAGTTGAGCTGCCTCCATTTGTCATTTTGTAATGCGATGTAAAATTGCCTTTCACAGACGATATAAAATATGAATCAAGTTGGCAAATAATTGTAGGTAGACTCAGCCGACTAGCAATTATTTACATTAAGTACCTACAAAATTCATTTATATTTATTCTCATTGATTTCAATACTTGAATGTAAAGTCATGTAGATATAAATACAATATATTCTCATAATCATCAAATTAAATTATGTTTTGTGGTAATTATTGAATACGTAATAGGTTTCATGTTATCAAGCATTAGCCAATCTTTTATTCTAGATTTTAGGTTTTAGGGTTTAGTTAACAGGAATCTTGCAGTGGCCATTCCAAAATACCCATCAGAACTTGAAACTTAATTGGAAGTGCAAGTACCGTCCCAATTTGTAGTACAGATCTAATGGCGACATCTTATCGTCATCGTTGGCATGTCTATCGTGAATTCTCATAAAAATTTAATAGAGAATTTTTGCGTCTGTATAGACGTCTATCTCTCAGAGAGATTTTTGCAACATGAATTCACAAAGCGGCTACGAATTCCACAAAATGCAGCAGCATTTGCTTCAGATAATAACTGTTATTTTCCTTTTTTTTTTAAAATAATAAAATTCCATAAATAATAAAATTCCTAGGAATGAGTTATCTCAATAATCATAATTATTTATTTTATTTTTTGTAAAAATAATAACAGTTATTGCTATTTTTAATTGATTTTTTTGTTATTAATTTTTCAAAACTTGTAATCCGTACTTCCGTACTATATATAATATTATAAATGCGAAAGTATGTTTGGATGTATGGATGTGTGTGACTCTTTCACGCAAAAACTACTGAACCGAACACAATGAAATTTTGCATACACGTTGTCTGGGACACAAGAAAGGACATAGGGTACCTTTCATCGTTCAACGCGGACGAAGTCGCGGGCACCAGCTAGTATAACATATATTTTGAAAACAGAGCACGGTCTAGCGATCTGAGCGTGCGGCTGGGCTCCTCTTGGAAAACTCACGGAGGTGAAATGTATGATGTGAAACAAAAATACGTTCATCCTCGTTACGTGAGCCAGAAGAAGGTAAACGACGTCGGTCTACTGCAACTGTACACGCCTCTGCGGTTTTCACCCAAAGTGTTGCCTATTAGAATGGTCGCCAGGGACCAGCGACTGGAAGCCAATCACAACACCATAGTGTCTGGATGGGGACGATTGAAAGTGAGTTAAAAGTATTATATATAATTTTAAATTTGGAAAGATTATGGTGACATTAAAATGGGGGTCCTTATTTCTCTGATTATTAAGGAAGTAATTTAAATTGATTTTTTTAAATATAAATTTTTATTTCACCAAAAATATTTATGTTAAGCGTCCATGAAATTCGTTTACTTTTTTAAAAGAATTATAAAAATCGGCATTGTTTAGTTTTCAACTAAATTCTATGTTGTCTATGTTGTCTCGCTCGCAAGCTGTCTCATTCTCTCCTAACACATTTAACACGACGCATACACGTCTCTCACAAATATAATAAATTTTAATTGTATTTAGATTAAGTTACAGTGAATAAAGTGTCAAGATATGAATATCCTTTATTTATGTGATAATCAGCCCTATAAATAAAAGAAAAACGTACAGGCACGATTAAAGAATTATTAGGATTATAGTCAGGCAAATCCACTTGATGGTTAGTGTTTATCGACATACACAAGCAACCAAGAGGGAGCAGGTGCACTGTCGGCCTTGCAGGAAGAAACCCATTATATTGCTAATTGCTATGCGGAAACAACTCAGAAAGGAGATTTTTCTAACTATATGCGATAGTTAAGTCCACATAATAAAGTTTCTTGTCTCATCTGCTCAATACTCAGTGGCAAAAACATCACATATAAGCTAAAACAATAATTTCTACAATTATTAGAAACACTACAGATAAATATACTTTTTAAAAACAGTACATTTATTCCTAAACAAGTATAATTAACTTATTATCTTAGACCTATGTTTGAATTCTAAAATTTTAAAATAATTATTGAAGAATCAAAAGTATGCTTGAACGTCAACAAATGGTTTAATCAAGCGTAATAGGAATAATTAAGTATGTGTATATATTTATATTATCTGTTTATATTTTGATAATATCTGTCTGGATATATTTATAAATATCTGAATGTATATATTCTTAATATGTGCATGGTCTGCGGTAAAACTCTAATGAGTTTGTGTTTACACCATTGTAAAACTAAACTTAACATTATGCATTAAAACTTAACACTTAACTTAAACTTAACACTTAACAAAAAATAAAAATAAATTTGGGCATAGTCCAATAATTTGGGTGAACTCGGTATCTATTTACTTATTTATTTATTTATTTATTTATTTATTTATTTATTTATTTATTTAATAGCCAACCTTACAGCATGTAACATTTTAGAAATACATAAAAAGATTTTTATATAGCCTATTACAAGGTTAGACATATTAAAGTTTATAAGTACAAAAAAATAGAAAATACTAGTAGTAGCACAATGGCGCGCATTGCTGTGGAAAAAATCAAAGTAGGCATCAAATATATAATTCTTAAGAATACCTAACGATTTGCTATGTATGACATAAAGGAATTTCTGTTATGTTTGCAGGAAGGTGGCGCTAGTGCAACATTTCTGCAATCAACGCCTATAAGCACAATATCAATGAAACAATGCAAGCGATCAGCGTTGGACAAGAAAGTCATAGACCCGACCTGCATGTTTTGTGCTGGAGCCTTCCAACAGAACTCACCGGACGCTTGTCAGGTAAACTACCATCATTTATGGCTAACTAGCTGGTGCTCGCGACTTCGTCCGCGTTGAAAATTTAAAAAAAATAGCAATATAACGCTTGACCTCGTGTTGCTATAACACCTTGGCCAGGCGTCAGTTTTTTATTTTTTATTTATCCCTCAGGAATAGTCTTTTTTTCTGGATGAAAGGTACCCTATGTACTTTCTGGTGTCCCAGACAACGTGTATGCAAAATTTCATAGTGATAGGTTTAGTAGTTTTTGCGTGAAAGAGTTAAAAACATTCATACATCCAAACATACTTTCGCATTTATAATATTAGTACGGACGTACTAGTACGGAAGTACGGATTTTGTACATATTTTTACTTCGTGAAAGAATGTACAAAATACATTTTCGTGATTGATACATTATGATCATTAGATTATTGAGATTTTGTCTCCACTGTTGGATATATGCCTCTCCTAAGGCTCGCCACGACACACGGTCCTTTGCCCTTCGCATCCATCAGCAGAATGATCAATTCTGTCAAAATTTATTTACTTTTATACTAGTATTAATCGCACGACTGTAAAATTTCTTTGTAAATAAAAGTGAATGTGTTATTCCGATATACAGACTACATTACTGTAAAGATTCATCAAAATTGATGCAAAGTCGTTCAGTACTTAGTTTCATTCAGTTGTAAAAAACATTCATCCATCGTCACTTACGTAACTGACTTATAAGAGTGTAATACAAGCCATGCATAATAATTGTCTTTTTAATTAAACCAATACTCTTAAGATATTTTATTTAGTGCCATCGATCAGCACACTGCGTTCCTCAGTCATAAACTGGTAAGCACTCACAGAAGACCGCCGTAAAATTACAGCACCCGTGCTATTGTGTTTCGGTCTGTTTTTGATTCAATTATTTTCCATAAAATCGCCTATTAAAACAAGCAACGCCTTGAGTGCTTCAAATACAAAGATATTGGAAGGGGAGGGATAATTGGGCAACGAAAGCTTATATGCATATATATTTATGGTGGTCTTCTGTAAGGGAGTGGTTACTGATGCCAGAAGGGCTACCTATTTTATGTCCTGCCACTACTAATGAGTTATCATCCTTCTCATAATTATAATAGGGGGATAGCGGAGGTCCACTGGTCAGCGATGGAGTCCTGGTCGGTGTGGTGTCTTGGGGACTCGGATGTGCCCGCGGGAACTTCCCAGGCGTGTACACTCGTCTATCCTATCCACTTATATGGGACTGGATTCATAACTACATCACTGAAAAAGTCGAGGGAAACTCCACCGTATAATCACTACCAGGATGCTTAAGAAAATCCAAAAAATTCAGGAAATGTTCAGGAATATATATATATATATATATGGGTGTGTGTGTGTGTGTGTGTGTGTGTGTGTGTGTGTGTGTGTGTGTGTGTGTGTGTGTCCACCAATTTTTATGTACTTACTAAGATTACAAAGATTAGCGTCAGCTATAAATAAGTATTCAACAAAAACGTATCATATATCCAAAATCACCGAACCCAAAATAGATACCGACACGTTTTATTTGAAGGCGACATCTATATGTCAAGCCCGGGACTCATAAAGTCATAAAGTGATAACAATGTATGTTCCTACTATGTTCACTAATACTTACCTAGTTACTATTAGACTCCGACAACAGATGTCGCTAAATGTCATTGGAAAACATGATTATTTTCGTTTCTTTTCTGATTTTAAAGTAAAAAATATGCTTTCATGCAATTTTGGCCCAATATGAATAATAAAATTAAAATTTAGTCAAATAATAAGTAATATTGTTCTGGGTAGGTAGCGAAAGATTACTAAATAGATGTCGCTTTTAGAAAGAATGCACATAGATGTTAGATGTTTGAATTTTATACTGGTGATGATGATAAAAATTGAAGAAATATAATTTGGAATGTGATTTTAAAAAACAAGTAAAGGGCTTTTTTTTCAGAATGAATGTCATTGTTGACTTGAAGATATTTAATCAGAGTGTGTTTTTTTAGAAATTGTATTGAGATGGTTATAAAGTAATTTTGATGAATATGTTTATATGAAGTTATATATAGCTATGTAAAATGAAGTGATTAAATTTATGATATGGAAATATAAGAAAGTTTTCTTATTTAATTATCTTATGGAACCCATGAAGAAGTTTAGAAGAAACAGATGTAAAAGTCAAAAATTTTAAACAACAATAGAAACATTAGACCGCCCATAAAGGAAGAAATCATCAAAGCAGTAAATGACGAAAAAACTAAAGATTTTATAAACAAGAATCTTATAAAATAAGAAATGTTTATTTGGTAGGTATTTTCAAAGATGCAAACTTGCATAATGGAAAACTAATACGAGGAGCTATCCGTATATTTATTTATTGACAACATTTTAAGAAACAAAATGACCAATACCTATTTTTGCAGAAATAATTAGTAAAAAATAAATTATGTGCAAAAAAGACGCATCATTATTTAACTGACGGGTTACTTGGGACTGATGGCTGATTATTTGTTTATTGTAAACCTACTTGTGGAGCAATTGATGTTAAATGATCAACTATTAGTTCTGTTGCCTCTGAAATGGTAGTTTAATTGAAATAAAGAGTGTGAGACTGCAATTGAGCTCTTATGCAATACCTAGTGTTTAAATAAATGGGAAATATTCTTAAAAAAATCCTGTCACTGTCAATGAATTATAAAAAGAATCTATATAGACATTAAGGCTCGAGTTCACCAACAGACGGTTATTTTTAAACAGCTGATTAAAATTTAAACAGCCGTTTAATAATATTTTTTTGTTCAAAATCGCTAAAATGCGGGTTAAACGCCCTAAACATCTGATTAACTTATGATTAATCTGATGTTTAGGGCGTTTAACCCGCAGTTTAGCGATGGTGATCAACAAAATATTATTAAACGGCTGTTTAAATTTTAATCAGCTGTTTAAAAATAACCGTCTGTTGGTGAACTCGAGCCTAAGTTAAAGTTGTCATAAGGCCCTCTTTCACCATGCGTCAATTAGGCTAACCGCCATTTAAAAGTCACCGGTAACCGAGAATGATGGAGATGATATATGTATATACCTTTGTTTGTAATGTAAAAGTTCCAAACATAATAATAAAAATTCACCATAAACCGAGTGCATAATTTAATAAAACATAAAATTATTTCTAAAAGTAACTAATCAACACTTTACTTGTAGCTGGTGAAAGAGGCCCAAAGTATGAATCGAGTTATGATAAGTAATTATTGCACAATTAATACACAATAACAGGGAAAAAAAAGTTAATTTTTTTTTTAGATATTCTATGCACATAACGATTGGGTTTCGTGTTAAAATCTATTTATTTACATTAACATTTTTTTATTAATACTTATCCTATTTTACAAATCAATTGTGAAACTTAATTATACAATATTATGTCTACAATTAAATTCACATGTATTTTTTTTTTACAAAAAATTGTCATAACATGATTAAGTTTAACGCAAAAAAATCTTAAATAAAATAATTTTGAGTATTAATTAGGCATTTCTTTATACATAATACAAAGATTCCGTGATGATCATATCAATCAAAAAAAAAATACAAAAAAAAATTATAAAAATTAAAAAAAAAAAATTTATTAAAAATCTCTTAAGTGAATAAGCACTTAAAACTCGGAAACTTAATTTTTAGCATCACATAAATTGGTAACTGCAAGATTCGCTAATATAAATATAATAAAACAGACTACATACAATTTAATAAGTAAACATTTTTATATTTAAACTATTATTTTTTTAACTTACATTTTTATATTTATGCGCTAATTTACAATTTGTCACAAAACATAATTATTATGAAATATCATTTGTGCGTAATTAAGAAATATTGTAAATAATATCTTTGTTTAACTATAATAAAATTATCCAATAATTGATATTTTGTATAATATAATGTGATATTTCTAGTTTAATTAAAACTAAGTGCACTCAAAAAATTTACTAATACTGAGTACAATCACTCGTTCCAGTTGAAGTATAAATCATATCCATCGATGTACTACAACTATAGATTTCGCACGCCATAGAAAACACTACGAACTTTATTCTTCTTCTTCTTAGGTTTAAATGGCAATGCGGCTCATTTTAAAATGGCCATTGTTTGCCAGTGTCAAGTTAATGTCGATTGTCGCGTTATGATTTTGCCAGTGTCATTAGTAAAAATATCAATTTGTAATAGCTTTTTTTTTTTTTAAAAAGGCAAAATTGAAATTAAAATCAAAAGTAGCAGATCCAGACACTAGTTAGTCAAGTCAAGTCTATAATTTTTATTAGCTTTCCAAAACAGGTCCGTCAATTCTAAAGCAGTCAGGTCCTTCGAACTTTATGGAACATTTAAAAGTGACATATGCATAGAGAATTCACTCTGTCATCTGTCATTTAAAACCAACCAAACATGTGTCATTTGAAGAAAATGTAACTTTGCGTCAACACATTGTAGTTTAAAATCAATAGTAAAACTTTGTCGTTTACAACCTTTTACCATTGACGCGCGAAGGCAAGACTCCGCCATGATTCCGTTTTAGGCGTACTTATTATGTGCCGTTTTTGGCATTTGTGACGCGAATTCCATAATTGTAGTACATCGATAATCATATCATAAATTATGCTCACACAGTGTGAAAAATGCAATATGTTCTATCACTCTCGCATGTTTTATTAACTAGTTTGCAGCAAGTGTTTGCACGCATTACAAACAACTGGTATTGTTTTTTTAACATGAGTTACAAACAACAATGAAGGCAGTCTTTCGTAAAGTGGAAATCGTTTTTCCATTCCATGTTGAGTCAAACATATGCGTCACGAATCACTCACACAAGATGAGTCCGTAAGATCAAATGAGTCACGGTGTCGTCATATGAAAATGAGCACTACGATGTGTGCAATAAGGCCGGCAACGGCGTGAGACATCGCGCGGCCTGACGAGGCCTATGCCTTTTTGGCCTGTTGCGGAGGCCTGCGTAGCAAATGCAGAGGGTCTTTTCTGTATCTGGCGAACAATTCCCTCTTGAATGTCTCGAAGTGTTTCCTGTTTCTTTCGTTCTGTTTCTCCCTCCAAAGGGGTCTGGTCCTTCGAGCCTGAAGGCCCCAATGAATGGTGAATATTGGGGACAGCACTTTAAACTGGTACCCAATCAGAAACATTTCGTATACCTGCAATTGTAATTACCTTTAGACTCTTAGGCTCGATTTCACCAACAGACGGTTATTTTTAAACAGCTGTTTAAAATTTAAACAGCCGTTTAATAATATTTTTTTGTTCAAAATCGCTAAAATGCGGATTAACTTAATGATTAATCTGATGTTTAGGCCGTTTAACCCGCAGTTTAGCGATGGTGATCAACAAAATATTATTAAACGGCTGTTTAAATTTTAAACAGCTGTTTAAAAATAACCGTCTGTTGGTGAATTCGAGCCTTAGACATTCTAGTCAAAGGCTATCTTTTGGGATGAATAAAAACAGTTCAAGTGTATGATTTTTTTTTTTTTTAATTATTGTTACAACAACATCCTAAATAAAAAAATATAATATACAAAACTTAAACAATTAATTAAGAATCTTAATAAATTAATAGATATAACAATACAAAACTTTAAATCATATTCAATAACTCTTATTTATAATAACTTAATATCTAATAACATAATTTATCACAGAATATTATGTTGTACGAAAATTATTATCAATTATTTTATACAATAGATTTATAAAATATTTCAATTCAATGGACATTGAAACTACTAAATTTTCAAAGCTTATTTCAATTATAAATATAGTGAGCCTTTTACTTATTTTGTTACATTTCGAAATACATTTGAAAAATTGTTTGTTTTTTTGTCACATGCTGATAAAAAAAAATATTTCAAATATTTAAGAAATGTACTGAATTTTACATAATAATATTTTTACATATTCTAGCAATTTTCGTCAAATATATTTTTGAAAATCAATTCCATTGCCAAATTTTACGTTTTCAACTTCGTATATAGAATATATAAATCCGTTTTGTTGAGTCAATTTATAATAATTTTATCCTGACTGGAATGGAATACAACGAGATAATTTAATTTTGTTCATAGTACGTAGGTACTATAAAGTGAGTGTTTAGTGTATAATGAGTGTTAATTGGTATGGCATAAGGTTCAAACTCCCGTATTGTCTGTGATCCAGTCGCGGAGTGCGGCTATGTTGGTGAACACTGTGGGGGAGAGTGGCAAAGCGCATCCCCTCGCGAAGGAAACCACCCCGAAGGCTGTACTGCGGAAGACGGCCGGTCCCCCGGAGTCGCCCTGGCAAGACGAGACGCCTCCTATGAGGAAGTGGCCACCGCAGAACATGTTGTTGGTGAGGGATTCCCCATAGGAGAGTCTGCACAGCCAGCTCGGCACCACCGGCACCTGAGCTTCCATCATTGTGCGCGGGATACGACGCGCTCGGGGCTGAGGATATATATATCGTTTTCATTTGGTCAGTCCGTTTGTCGGTAAAACTATCAATTAGCCTACACGTGTCATAATTAGGGCCTCTTTCATCGTGTGTCAAGTAGGCTAACCGCCATTTAAAAGTCACCGGTAACCGACAATGATATATATACCTTTGTTTGTACAGTGAAAGTCCCAAACATTAAAAAGAAAATATTAAAAAAAAATCGCTTATCGAAGGATGCAATAAACCGAGTGCATAATTTAATAAAACATAAAATTATTTGTAAATGTAACTAATCAACACTTTACTTTTAAACGGTGAAAGAGGCCCATATTGTTATAAAATTATTTTATATTATTCGTATCCAATAATATGTAATATCCCTATATATATATATAAAAATTTCGTGTCACGTTGTTTGTCCGCGATGAACTGCTAAACTGTTGAACTGATTTTAATAAAATTTTGCACAGTGTGTGCATTTTATAAAGTTACGCGGATAAAGTCGCGTACAACAGCTAGTTTATTATATATTATAAGAACATAATATACTAATATTCACAATGTCGTGGAAGTGAAGTATCCCTAAAATATAAGTATTTCATTTGCTTGTACAAATAAATGTTTATTAATTAATCATTTAGTTTATTTGGCAATTGTTAAATCGTCATATTTAACAACAAGAGACGTTAACTTGTAATTGTAACTAGATGGCGTTAACACGCAACCGAGTGATTTAAACACAAGATATGTTAATTTAATAAATCGTACCTATATACCCTAAGAATTTCCGGTATTTTATTATTTCACATTTATATAGGCACTAAATATCATCAAATGCAATGAGATAAAATACATTTGTCTCTAAAATATTTAACAGATTTTTTTATATATGTTACAGTTAAAACCAGTTTTTAGATAGAACGCGTTTTCTCTAGTTAGAACTAGTTTTTACTAAATACCTTTGTTAAAACTAGAATTAACTAATACTCAAAATTTAATATCAGTTAAAACTAGTTCTTATTAGACAAAACGCGTTTTTCCAAAACGCGTTTCAGTTGAAATGTTCCCTTTTAAATTTTATGGTTGTGTTCTGTTGACTTGTTTGATTATTTTATTTACTTTTAAATAATATTGTCACCTTGGCAACTACTTTAAGTGGATATTCCCCAAAATGTTCCTTTAGTGTAAGATTATTATTTTTACTAGGTACTAGGACTCTGTGTCCTAGATCTTTTAATAAATATTTTTAAAACTATATATTGTTTTCAATTAGTTTCTCTAGTGCTAGTTTTAACTAAAGCTCGGAGTGGCAACTAGTTTTATCTGAAAATCAAATATATCAGTGGTAAATTCTAATTTTGACTGGGTTAACAAAGGTGTTTAGTAAAAACTAGTTCTAACTAGGGAAAACGAGTTCAATCTAAAAACCGGTTTTAACTGTAACACATATATATATATTACTAACCGCAGTAAGTCCCCAGCCAGTAACTGTCAACCTGACAAGAGGCACAGCCTGCCTGGGCTGAGGAAGCCTGATCGACCTGACTGACTGGCTGAAGGTCAAAGGTCGGGCGAGTCTCAGCACTGCTATGTCGTTGTCAAACTGCGGTGACCCGTACAGCGGATGGACTGTCACGTTGGCCACTGGGACTACTTGTCCGCCTGAATCCCTTCGCGTACTCCCGACCCTCAGCCTGATGGCGTTTGGCCTTGTGCTGTAACCATTTCAGGGAAACTGTAGGGCCTCTTTCACCGTTTACAAGTTAAGTGTTGATTAGTTACTTTTAGAAATAATTTTATGTTTTATTAAATTATGCACTCGGTTTACGGTGAATTTTTATTATTATGTTTGGAACTTTTACAGTACAAAAAAAGGTATATACATATATCATCTCCATCATTCCCGGTTACCGGTGACTTTAAATGGCGGTTAGCCTAATTGACACACGGTGAAAGAGGCCCTAAGTTTACTAAATTCATTGTTAATGTTGCAATTAAAATATTGAATGCGAAATGAAACGGGTACAGTCAGACCCTATGCCTTCTCAATCCATAAAAGATTGGAATTCTACTGTGATGGTCGGCAGCGCACTTGTAGTACCTACCTGTGGCTTATATGCGACGGTAGCCACCTACCATTAAGCGAACTTTAACTTAATAAAAGATTTATCATAATTTTATTAAACACACAATAGCTAATTATAATAAAGTTAAAATAATAAATTGCTCGCAATGTTTACGAGTTATTTGTTATAAAGGGAAGCAGGAGAAGTGTTGTGCTTCAAAGTAGAATCTATTCGTAATCACGTGCTCTTTGAAGAGGTCAAGAGCCTCGAGGTAAAAAAACAGAAATCTATTAAACACCGTTTCAAATTGCCCTGTTTCTGTTTCTCGCAAATATTTGCTAACAAAAACAATTTACATAGGGTCGAATCGCTTTTTGTGTGTTTCGAATTACTAAACGATGTGACGACCGCAACAGAGGTAAATTACGACAAAATAATTAAAGAAAATCATTGTGTATCTTATATATGCTATTTCTAAAATATAACAGGTATAATTTATTGGCTCAAAAGCTGAAACGATAGATTCAACTTCGATTCCTGGTCGGGTTTACACCATTGAATATTTTGTATTTTATAAAAAGCACTCCTACAGTAATGTCAATTTGACAAATGTCCGTGGATGGCCATATTTCAAAGTATGATGAATGTCAAAAAATATTGAAAGGAGAAAATGCTTTTTAATAAAATTTGTAGATAACTTTGCATATTTCATTTCAAAAAATATTACATAATTGCATTAGAAATTAGTTCAAGGTGGCAGAACTTGTAGAAAAATTGTCACTTTTAGTTAGTAAACTGATTCTGATATCCTAACTCCTAATATTATAAATGAGGAAGTAAGTTTGTTTGTCCGTAATGTTTTGACGTTTTAACTACTCAACCACTCAACATAAAATTTTGCACACACGTTGTCGGGGATACAAAAAAAAGAACATGGGGTAAATTGGGGTAAGACTTTTATCCAGAAAAGGTACTGTTCCCGAGGGATCATCTAAAAGTAAAATATCAACTCCTGTCAAAAAATCTATTAGCAATAAAGGTTGAGTGAATGCTAAAACTTCTAAGAAAATGGGGCGAAGACGAAGTCGCTGTGAAAAGCTAGTATAATATACATATTAAATTATGTTGTAACAAGCGAACATGTCAGCAGCTATTCAAGTTATAAAATAATATCGTCCTAAACTTAAATTATTTATAATAAAATTTTCAATTTGGCCATCCAAGTAGAACATTAATGTTTAGAAAACTAAGTATAAACTTACTTTTGTACACAGTGTGCAGCAGTCATAATATAAATGTTATAATGTCACAACACAACTTACTTTTGTACACAGTGTGCAGCAGTCATAATATAATCTCTGCTGATGATGAAGCCTCCGCAAAACGAGTTCCCATTTAGGATCATGGACACTTGGTACGGATGTCTGTTGACTGTGCTGGGTCTTCCGCCGATAATCTGACCGTTAAGTTCTGGACACGCGTCCAATTCTATGTCTGGTACTATTTCCTCTTGGGTTGGAGGAGCTTCTTCGACACAACAGCTTCCATCGACGGCCTCTTGAAGCTCTAAAAGTTTAAATTCAAGTCACAAAAGTCTATTGACTTCTTAACACCTGTTATCAATTTTTACCTATAAAAAGTCAATTACTGAAACTTATTTTGATATTTTCACTTGACTTATTTTAATTTAAGATTTCAAAACACGTTATTCAAAAGTGATTAAATTTTAAAATTTCTAAAGTTTTTAATTGTTATTAAATCTGTTTTAGCTGCAGAATGTTAATATTTATTTATTACTATATAAAAACACATACACTTTTCGTTCAAGTGTAAATTTTTAATGAAATTATTTTAACAAATTACCTCGATTGGTAAAATTGAACGCGATTGAATAAAATCATACAATATTGAAAATATTTACGACCTTCCAACATATTCCAACTTTTAAGAATTTGCTTAAAGAATTCTTCTTCGCAGAATAAATGAATAAATGTCACGCCATAATTATACCAATTAATTAAATATTTCTCTACTGTCTTTAGTATTATGTAATTTGTATATAATACCAGTAACTTTACATGTATTTATATTAAATAATAAATTGAAGACTTACCTCCACAGGAGAGCAGGCATAGGAAAATAAAAACTGTCGGCCAACGAGCCATCGCTATGCAACACTGCACTTGCACCTTAACGGGCGTCTTTCAGGCAAATAGTCAGACAGGCAGTTGTCTCTTGTCCTAATTCTTGCCCAAAGTATTGCCCAACGTTTTATTGACCGCAATGATAAATTTCTTACGGTTCAATCCACGGTCACGACCTTTTAAAACCCTCCTTGGTCAAGTGAAAACAGTTTGAATGCTTATTAAACATTGTCAACACGTTAGATATTAGATTTATCGAGTTTTTTAATATTGAATTCGTCTCAAAGTATAGTATAGTATAGTCTCATAGTATAGTATCAAAGTATAGTCTCAAAGTCTCAATATATCTTTTTTATAACGTAGTACAGATTATACATACACGTGATCAATAAAAGTTATTACATAATAAGTGATATACACTTGAACTGTCTCTAGATTGAATCTCAAGACAGTTCAAGTTTTTATTTAAAAAGTTTTATTAGTTTCAGTCCTATTTCAATTTTCCCGGCTACACATTTTTTTTTTCTGCAAGCGATATACAAAAAACTTCCTGTTTTATCGCTCTTTGCATTAGTGAAAACGCGTTAGTATTTTAACGCAGAGATTATATTTAGAACAGATATTACGTGGGCACAATAATTTTATTTTGTTTATTTAGATTACATACAGCCATATATTAAAAATATATATATATTATAGATTATATACAAATTGGCCTAAAGAATTATAAAAATTATATTTTTACATTTATCTATTAATATAATAATAATGAAGAGATCAACTATTAAAAAAATATTTAGACAAAAGCCAAACATATATTAGCGAATCGCCGAAAACATCTTTTACAAACAATTTTTACATTCCATTACTTCTGTAAAAAAAATGATTACTTCATAATAATTCCCACGCCTGACTTCGCGGTTCTTAATTTAAAAGTGTTTCAAATATCAACCTTATTTCCTTAGCCGTTGAGTGGCTTTAAGATTACTGCTGTAACCAAAGCATGTATCAAATTCAGTCTCTTCCCCGATTTTTGTGTAGTTTCGTTACAAGATTAAATCTTGCATTAATGCAATAATATAAATTTATATAAAAATAAAGTTTAATGTTTGTTTGTTATATGATTGTGATTTCGTTTTTAACCATATCTTTTAAAACTCATTGGATGATCGTATCAAAATGAAGTTAACACTAAAATGCGACGGTTTATATAGATGATTTTGTTTACCTTTAAGTAGTCAGGGTTTATGCTAGCTATACTCTATTTTTCAGATTATTGTGACGTCTAGAAAGGTTAATGTTAAAATTTTGTTATTATAATGTTTTATTTGTATTATATATTTCATTGAATATATTAATATTAAATATTATCAACGTAAAAGTAACCTTTTCACTCCATAACACATTGTCAGGGATACAAAAAAGGTTTCCTTCCTTTCATCCAGAAAAAAATATACTGTTCTCGAAGGATCATATAAAAATAAAATATAACGTCTGACAAAACTATAACAGCAATAAAAATTTAATAAATTATTGCTCATATTATTTTGTTATGTTTTATATTTCAATGGAGACCAATTCGCCGGCGAGAGCTAGCTTGCCGTACTCGACTCGGTGGAACGAGTCAATAAGCTAGGAGACTTATTGGCGGCAGTACTTTTTTAAAAACTAAGATGCAGATTCTGGCACATAGACGAAAAATCGCCAGTCTATGTGTCTTTTATAAGATGTACTTCGGAGAGTGTGGTCAGGAGCTGCATGAACTCATACCGCCTTTCCCTTTCTTCCATCGGACATACAGACGTACAAATGGTTATCATCCTCATCTTGTCGATATCCCTCTATTTCGGACGAAGCGCTTTAAAACATCCTTTATAATGCGCACTGCCAACGTTTGGAACTCCTGACCTCATATAACCCAAATCTTTTCAAAGTTTGAGTGAATAGGCATCTTCTGGGTTGAGAATGAGGTTCGCTCCGTCTTAGGCCTCATCCTTGCTACACAGTTGGTTGTTGGTCAAGAGCAATCTAAATTTTCAGTCAATATTGGAATCTTTTTAAGATGTACGCGAAGCATTTCTCTTATCGATTAGATGTCAGCTTCCGGGGCATTGTGGGAACAATTTTGTAACGATTCCATTGAAATATCGTAAAACGATTTTGGCACAATGTCGCCATTTTATTTTTATCTTATTTTTAGCATCGAGATCGCGCCGCGGTCCGCCCGTCCCCACCGCTCAAAATATCATTCTTACAACATCCGTTTTCTATGAAATTTGGAATTCGAATCTGCAACGTCTCGTTGTTTTCTAAAATATTTTTAAATACAAAACTATCGAAATTTAACGACGCGCTTCGCAATCCGAAGAGAATTTAATTTAACGACAATAATGATGTTACTCAAAAAAATATCGACATTTTTTTTTTTTTGTTTTAACAATTCAAAGTTTTATTTCGGAATTGAATTAAATGACAAGTTCTGACTTTGTTAAAGAGAAACGACAGAACACAATGGATTTAAAAATTACAAAGACCAGACAAATTTTGTAAGAACCAGTAAAATTTAATAATTTTTTTTTTAATTAAAAAAGTATCTTGCATTCATCTGCTCTCGTTGATAAGACGATTCAATGACCTTCGCCCAATAGACCATGACGGATCTAAACTCGCTATCAAACGATTAACAAGTAGAATTTTGTTTTAAAATAACATTATATTGTTCCCCATATGACCATGGGAATGGTTAACATTAGATGATTTTTTTTTCGTACTCTTAGGTATGTGGCTAACCAAATGTTATGCAAATATTTATTATAAAAACAAGTAATATTTTAATATTATTACTAGCGACTTGCCCCCGGCCCGACTTGCCAGTTTTCTTCCTCATTGAATGTGCATTTCCAAATGCTGTCCAATTGCAGAAAATTTACGAAGTCATTGCAGACCGCTAGTTATAACTATTTTTAATAGTTGTGTGTGCTGCAAGGCACAAATTTATTTTAAAATAATTTATAGTTTCAAAGTGCCTTAAAGAGAAGTTATAAAAGTTTCGTGTGACTTTTAAAATAAAAGTCAGCAGACAAGTTGACGATCGCCTATAAAATAAGCCACACTTGGATGATGTCAGTGCCTTCAAATACTTGCAGGATAAAGGACAGGGGACAAAATCATCTGTAAGAAGGTAATACAGGATTAGAACTGCAGATAGCATAATATTAGCAGTTCAATTCAGTTGTTGAGAATATGTTTCGACTATATGTTCTAGAGAGTCGACTGAATGCCAATGAATAACTACAAAGGCACAAACAAAACTCTAATAAGAGATGACAGATGGCGCTGAGCTAATGCCAAACAAAAAGTGAATTTGGCGCATCTCCATCGCTAGTACAGTCGGGGTAATAAAAGGTTCGTCACCTTAAAGTCGACATTTGATTAAAGACGTCAGGGAAATCAGTCACGCCAATATTTCATTTCAAACAAAACATTGACGTTTGCTTGGTGATTTAGTTTCAAAAGGTACTAAGTGTCTACGATTTGATGAAAACTGACAAAGGTTTTCTTATCCCGACTTTATATACTGTTTGATGGTTCAAATAGTTTTCGTGTTTAACTGCTAATGTTCGCAATTAGTGTGACAAGGAACGGTCTTTAAAGGAGGACTTATAATTTATAATAATTGTAATTAAAATGTGTACGACAAGATTGAAAATATCTTCCGCTTTCCCGAAAGATTAGGATATATGTTTTTATCTTAATTTCCATGAGAATAATAATTTAAATACGACCTTGGTACAGCAATAACTTCTTTTTTAAAGCACAAACACCACGCCAGAATATGAGAAGTAACCCTATCTAAATACTTAGTAACTAAGTTACAGAATCAGTGACCCTGCTTTTTTTTTTTTTCAATAAATAAGTAACGCTTATTCTAGCTACATTCTTCTTGATTATATTCTTAAGATAGTTCTTCTATAAAATTGAGGTCCTGTGGCCTTTACACAGATTTGACCTTTAGATACTTTAGACCTTTAGAGGCGGATGATTATTTATTGTAAAATGTGAACTGGCTTTTTCCTGCGACTTCGTCCACACCATTTTTTTTTAGGTATGGCTGAGCGAAATCATTGCCGACATCAGAGTTTTCTGGTGAATGGTTCATGGCGTAGATCTCAGGCAAATCAAATTCAAAAGTTCCAACAGTTAACAAGTGTATTCCAAAGGCGAAACAATTACATAGGTTTATTTCGGATACGAGTAAACCAACGGTCCCGTATTAGACGTCCGACCCGCGCGACAGTTCAGCAAGGACTCCTCGGTCGCTGGCGCTGCCCAACTCATTCTCCGCCCACACGATTTCGTTCACGATCAGTCACTCGTTCGTGACGACACGGCGTTCACTCATTTCCGTTCATTCCGTCGCAAGAACATCAATTGAGTAACTAATTATTATAAAGCTATTGAAATCGACGACACATATATTTGTCAGGCATTGATTATTATTATTTTTAGAAGTGATAACTTCTTTAGGCAGGCTTGGGCAGTAGTTTGTATGGAGAATATTGGAGAATTTACTAGGGGGTAAAACAGTAAATAAGGGATTTTGAGGAACGGAACGACAGCGCGCTATAATTGTGTCGTCGGAAATTGTGAAGCTAAGCTTTCACTTCTAACGTGCAGGCCTACGACTGAAATGATTTTTTTTTTAAATAGTCGGAGCTATACTTTTTTCTTAATGAAAAGTATCTGTGTCCTTTTCTGTATCCCTATCAACGTGTATGCAAAATTTCATGATGATCAGTTGAGTAGTTAAGGCGTGAAATAGTAACAAATAAACAAACCTACTTTCGCATTTATCATATTAGTCAGGATATGCCTACAGAACACGAAGTATTTTGGTGTTACGCCAACGTGTTACATTTTACTGCACACTAAAGATATTTTAACTGGTGTTTCATATTGTGAATGTTCGTGAAATGATTGCGCTATAAAAGTATTATTAGCTTTACAGTTTCCAAGCGTCGTATTCATTAAATTTAGTTAAATAGCTGGGCGTACACTGTACATCTTCTTCATAATCATCTCTACCTATGTCTTTGTACCATCCAATAGTGGTATCAATTTACAGGCGTAGGGATTACAATGGGTTGTATTTACATCTCAAACATTCCTTTAGTTACAGGTTATCATATTAAAACCGAGATTCCCAAAGATAATATGGACCTTAAGATAACTGTGAACAAGACGACATTTATATCAATCGCCACTCTAGAAACAGTTAGAACAGTCTAGAATAACAAAATTGAACGGTAAAAATATTGCTATTACAATATTCGTGAGTCTTCTCGGAAAGTTATCCATCAATTTCATATCAATTTTACTCCGAGTAAAATAGTTAATCGGTCTAAATAACGCCATAGGTGCTGCATGTGGACTGCCTACCTTCATATAACTAGGAATAAGGAATTAGAGTGGTTTGAGATATGGGCTCCGGCATCACTTACTCACTCACCGAAACGAATGCTGGGCCCGAAGCCATGTGTGCTTTCTAGTCGTTTACGCTACGCTACGCTAAGAGAAAACATTGTGGTTGGTTATTTATTTATTTATTTATTTAGATTACATACAGCCATAAATTTTAAAAATATATATTATAGATTATATACAAATAGGCTTAAAGAATCATAAAAATTATATTTTCACATTTATTTATTAATTAAAAAAATAATAATAAGAAAAAGAAGAGAATATTCTATAAGTGATAAAATTAATTTTTCAAAAGTAATTCGCCAATTTCTTTTTGTAAGAATTCAAATTGTTGAAAAATATGTGAATATCATTAAGAATGTTACTGTAGTGATACTTAGAACGATGAAATAAGGAATTTTTTACAATGATAAGTTCTACAATAGGGAATATGAAATGTATCACTTGATCTTGTTCTGAATTTTGGTACATTCAAGTGAATACATTCTAAAAGTGAAGAAGAATCGATGTCATTATTTTATATAAGAAGATTGCGTCAATATAAGATCTCCTATCCTTTAAAGAATGTAGTTTGTGTCTTGAAGCGCTTGTTTTATAGTCAGTGAATATATTTCCTGTTTTATAATATAATGATTTTAAGAATTTATTATGTATTTTTTGTAACATATTATTGTAATATCAAAATAAAATTTTGACCAATCACAAAGTTTTCGCTACGCTACGCTAAGAGTGGTTATTGTAACCACTTTGTGGTTGGTTATTGTAACGTCAAAATAAAATTTTGACAAATCACAAAGGCTGCCATCACAGTAACTACTACCGGTTATAAACGGGTTGTAACACATTTGTATCCATTGTTGTAAGACGTACAGTGATCGTAAATACATGTACCTAATGACTAAATATACGACACCTAAAAAAAAAATCAATACTTCGAGTCTATACTTCGAGAACTCGGCATTAAGCATCTCTGCCTGCCGGGGGGAGGTGACTATTGAGCGACTTGTGGTCCAGGGAAAGGTTGAGGGCACCAGGCCACGAGGAAGAACGCCTATGAGATTGACGGATCAGATAAAAGCTGCTCATCATCACTACAAGAATGCACGAGGAGAGCGACCATCAGAGAAGAATGGCGGCGTTATGTGAATGTTGCCATCAATACCTGAAATGATGATCACGACCGCTCTGTCAAGAGTGAGGACGACGAAGAAGACGAAGAAAAAAATCCATGGCATTAATTATAACTCAGTAATGAAACTAATCTCGCTGTAATGCATCTAAATTAGTCGACATAACGTATTGCTGTCGTGTCATATACTAATATAACTCGTAAAATGGTGAAATGCGAACAGCTGTGTTTCAGAAATGCTGGCTGTACTGTTGTAGTGCTAGCTATTTTTAACAATCAGTTGTCCTCGACTAGTCTACTGTTACCAACATTTTCATGGAAACTAATTTAACGATAATCGCGATGTGTGCGTGTTTAATTTTTTATTTACATACTTATCTACATAAACCTTTGCAATTGTTTATAAGTGTCAAACACAATTTAATAAATTATAGATTATCACCGGTTTGGAAAATCGGCAAAAAGTTTCCGTAGCTGATTTTTATCAAAAAAATATACATTGAATGTCAATCAGTATTTTTGTCTGAATGGACACTTTTTTTATTTATTTATTTTTTTCAAATATACAATTAGAACTTAGTTATTGAAGGTTGCTGTGCCTATTAGTATCTTCAAAAGAATTAGGTACTTATTTCATGGAGCCTAGAACTAGGGGAAACGAGTTTTATCAATATCAGTTAAAGTTAAATTGTGGAGGTCACTTTTGTTCTTAAAAGTTTGTGAATATTTTTTATAAATGTACATTAATTTACTTTTCATAAAATACTGTAAAAATATTGTGGAAATTGATTCATTGAAATTACTTCAGAGCTATTTCCTTGGCGCGTAAATAGCTCCCAAAAACTTGCTTCTTTAGAACAACTATTGAGTTTATTTTAGCGGCATTAAGTAACAGAATAGTATATACTCGTATTGGAAAACGTCAAAATATATCTGTTTAAAGTCATTTTCTTTCAGACATATAAATTTCCAATTTACGATAGATATATATAGGTAAGTAGTTCTTTGTTTCATAAAACTACAAAGGTCTGTTAAGTTCTTTGCTTTCTTTAGACTTGTTTAACTTTGGGCTGTTAAAAAATTGCGCTCTATTAAAAATTTTGGAAATATTATTAAATAATAAACTTTTTAATTAATTCTTACTTAATTAATCAATCTTAAATGGTGATATCCGTTCAATAAATTTACATGCAGACTTCGTGCATATATCTGCTAAGAAAAAATTAACTAGACTTATGTAATACTAGCTGGTGTTCGCGACTTCGTCCGCGTTGAAAATTAAAAAAAAAGCAATATAACGCTTGACCTCGCGTTGCTATAACACTTTGGCCAGGCGTTAGTTTTTTATTTTTTATTTATCCCTCGGGAATAGTCCTTTTTTTCTGGATGAAAGGTACCCTATGTCCTTTCTGGTGTCCCAGACAATGTGTATGCAAAATTTCACGGTGATCAATTCAGTAGTTTTTGCTTGAAAGAGTCACAAACATCCACACATCCAAACATACTTTCGCATTTATAATATTAGTAAATATTGATTTTCTTTGTTCATGTCGGAAGTGCACTCATATGTGCCAGATATTATTAAATTAAGACAAATCCATTTAACTACGGCAATGACAGTTATATTATAAATTTGTTTGCATGGAATGGGGTCAGTAGACACAACCGTGACGTCATCAGTTGGCCGTCCGCCATCGCGGTCGGCTGTTCTGTCACCACTCATAAAAAAAACTGGAGTATGGTATGTAATGGACTCGCGCATTTTGTCATTAATGACTTCCAAAATCATTAATGAACAGCGAAACAATACGTGTTCTAAACGAGCTGAGACAGTCGGAAATCGAAGTCTGTCCGTCCGTGACCGTAAGAGTAATGAGCACATAGAATTCATCATCAATTTTAATAAATTTATCATTAACATTTTCAATATTTTCCATAATCTAAAATCATAGTTTTTTTTTTTTAATATCTATCTAAACAGCATTTTTTTTGCATATAAATACAGATTTAAAAAAATGAAGCTCCATTTGCATGAAAGGTTCGAATTAATCAACCATAATTTACATTTCGGTTAATGTAATTTACACAATAAAATGCTATGTCAATATTAGCTGTATAATATATATAGTTAAAAAAAAGTCCAGTAATGATTTGAGTTATAAGTAATAACATAGAGTTAATAATGATCCAAAATTTCATCATGATTAAAATATTTGAGGGCGTTGGCAAATCAATTAAAGATCCATTAATAATTTTAATAACGGGGTGAGTTTTTCGAATTGATAAGAATTATTTTTTATTGTTTTTATTTTGAATTAATTTGATGAAAGTAAAGGTCCATAAAGAAATATTAGTTTTTTTTTTACAATAGCTAAAAGAGTAATAAATAAATAAATAAATAAATAAGATTAATATAAAAGAAAAAAGTTTTAAAAATTGTATAATTTAAATAAATTAATTTTATTTTCATTATTAGTGAATAAATTTAATTCGAAACAATTATTTATTTCTTCATTCAATGTAAAATTAATTCAATTTAATTCTTGAAACATAAATAAATAAAACAAGAAGACCCCCCCCCCAAAAAAAAGTTAAGAATAAAATATAATTATGAAAATCAATAAGTTTTAATTTTTTTATACCAGTAATAAGCATTAAAATGAATATACCTATAGACAAGGGATGATTAAGAAAAAATATCATTGGGAGTTATTAATAAAAGAGGATCTTAATGTAATGTGTCTCTACATTTGTGTCATGGCGACACACACTCTTTTACCTGTACATTAATTATTACTGTGTTATGTGATTTTTGTAATTAAATTTGTCTTGTGTCTTTGTGTTGCGTGAATAAAAATCTTTCTTAATTTTATTTTTTTTTACATAAAATTAATCAAATGTATTAATGTAAATAGTACGAACACAAATTGCGAAACGTTTTAATCCGTATGTACAATTAAGCATTTACAAAAAAAATTACTAAACATTGTGAAATTAAGCAATATATCATACGTAAAGATTAAGATCATAAGGTTAAGATTAAAAAATGGTTGTTCAGTCTTAAATACGACTATGTAGAAAAACTATTTAAATCGATTTAAATACGTTATTATCTACATATTATATAGCATCAATTTATAATCAAAATTTATTTTGTCTTTTATTTACTTTTATATATATATATATATACTTATTATTAATTTAATTTCTATTTAATAATTTTTAAAAATGTTATTTGAATTTTTAATTATTTTAATTAATATAATTAACAACACGATACAGGCTTGCATGCCTAGTGTGTGTCTTCATAGCCAATAAACTAAATTATATATGTTCCTGTAAATAAATAAATAAATAAATAAATAAATAAATAAATAATTTTGCTAATTATAAATCAGAAGTTGTAACACACCTGTGTATTCCTCGTGAACCCGTATCCCAGAAACCTCTCATCGTGAGGTGGTACTGTGTCGGGCGCCACGTAGAAAGGCTCATAGAGCAGTTCGAAGTTTGTCACGTTGTGGCTGATGTGTGTTTCCGTGCTTTCGTTGCCTTTACTTGCTTCCCATCTATTATTTTATTTTATTTTTATATAAAAAAATAAAAAAAATAAAAAAAACTAGCTGGTGACTGCGACTTCGTCCGCGTTGAACGATGAAAGTTACCCTAAGTCCTTTCCGGTGTCCCAGACAACGTGTATGCAAAATTTCATAGTGATCGGTTCAATAGATTTTACGTGAAAGAGTTACAAACATCCATACATCCAAACATACTTTCGCATTTATAATATTAGTACGGTTAATCTTAATATATAAAAATTACGTGTCACATGTTCCTCCGCGATGAACTCCTAAACTACTGAACCGATTTTGATCAATCTTTGTAACTAAGTATATGTAATTTGGTCCAACTTAAAAGATAGGATAGTTTTTTTTATTTTAAACCCGGGCAACGCCGAGAGCGGGCCACTAGTAAATCGTATAATTTTTATTTGTAAGTAGGTCCTCACAATTCTATAGTTAGATGATTGAAAAGGACAAAAAAATCTATTTGTTTAGTGACAAATCAGTATTACGTAATGTAGTTGGTGCTGCCTGTAATGGACACAAAAACAAAGTGTCTTTCTTCCTCTTAATAGAGACTATAAAAAAATCGTGTTAATAGATATAATATTAGTTATTCATAAATTTAGTAATTTAGTAATTCAAATTGCTCATTAGTCTTACTAAAATTACAATGTATATAGTCTTACTTGGTACATTGAAATCTTAGAACGATGTGATATATTTATCCAGAGAAACCCTTAATTATTTAGATAACCCATAGTCTTTAAAAAAAAATCATGTATAAGAGGAAAGTTACTGGCCCAAGCGGACTGGCCAGTTCATAACTGCGGAACACATTATGCTCTAACATAAAAACAAATAATTTCAATCAATAATTCGATAAAGATACATATGGCGTTTCCCATGAAATGTTGTATTGTGTAACACGACTCACCTTGAGAAGTTTGACGCGTACTGGTTGTAAATAAAAACCTTCCTGTGAAATGGTATCGCCAGTTTGTTTCTGGACAACCTCAGCAATTCCGATTTATTCGTTGGAAAATTTGCCACCCTTTTGTCCAATTCATAAGTGGGCACCACGTAAGCACACATCGGACACTTTGGCGCTTTCGTCAGAAATTTCTCCAGCGATTCGGTCATACCCTTGGAAGGTACGATATCCACGTCCACCAAGAAAACATAGGGCGTGTGACAATTCCTCCTAGCTAAATTCCTCAAATGATTCTGAGGGTATGGATGTCTGGCTCTCCACGCCACCGTATCGGCACGCCTATCCCCTGGAGGTAGAGGCCTCATCTCACAATCTTTCGCCCAATTTGGTACGTTCCCTTGAACACCAGGCCTCTCGGCCGGCGTGGCCACGTGTATCGCTAACCTGGAATAGATCTCGGGCTGACAACGAAACAGCCAAGTAGCAAAAGCTCGCAACAACCTCAATTCATCTCCCGCCACGAACACTGCTACCGAAATTGGGCCAGACCAATGAGCTGCTATCCGAAGCAACTCGTGAAGTCTTTCTATAGAGCTCTGCGTCGCTAAACAGACTCGTCTGTTTGCCGATATCTCTGCATACATATCACCCACGGTGGCATAATCGAACATTCTGTAAGATCTGGAGCCATCCCATCTTCCTAGTCGCAGATCGAGACGTGCAATAGGATCGTCGTCGATGCCATTGTTTGCAGCCGTGTCCAAGCACGGCTCGCATGTGGGTATTTCGCTGGACTGAGGTGTTGACTGAAGGGGGCTGGGACAGGATTGTGGATGCAGCAGCCAAATGTTCGCAGCTGCGTTGTAAACAACCAACGCTATTGCTGTTATTGTAATTATACTCCACTGACACCTCCAGCGCCACTAAAAAATATATGTAACATAATATTTTGTAATAACTGACATTACCAGTATGCAGTACTGTATTATATTTGTAAGATGTAGTTGTACATTCAAATCATGAGAAAATAACCCTAAAGATGACACAAGGACCCAGCGCGATGACCAAGAGGGATGAAAATTTGAAGTCATAACTATTCGAAATTGTTATCAACACTTTACAAACGTGTCCTAAGATCCAACTTAGTAATGATATTAAATAGTCAGAATGAACCTTAAGGGACTCAAAATAACCGCATATTGAGTCTTTCCGATTTCATATGTTGATTAGAATAATGAAAACTCGCCATAAGCTTTAAGGAAAGCATTCTTTAAAATTCCTTCAATACACATGAATTGTAATCAGGCTGATATGAATAACAGTAGAATATTTAAAATAAAAGAGCACTTACTATTTTCTCTCTTCGCAGCTTAGCCATTGACCGTTGCAAGCTGGAGTAACGCATCGCATTCAGCTATGGCTACGAGCTCGTCATCATCATTAGAATTTCAGCATTTTGTATCCTTAAAATTGTGTAGTAGTCTATGACATAAGTAATAACTTAATGTCTTATTACCTACCTGAAAATTACCTGAAAATATTACTTAAGTTCCTAAATACACGAGTTTAAAAGTTTCTAAAAATCAATGCCTATAGGTTTTTGATTACTTTTTAAGGTTGTTGATCTTTTTAGATAAATCACCTTAACATCATGTTTCACTATTTCGAGTTGCGTTATGTTGACCGAAAACCGAACGCCTAGCATTAATTAGCAAGCATTAACATCTAATCTAGAGATCAGATTCTAAAGAATCTAATATCTTCTGAAAAATTTCGATCACAAAATATACTTACATATTTTCAGTATCTATGATATTATTTTCGTATGATTCTTTTCTATCAGATAATTTTATATTGTATTTGAATATTGAATAAACCATGAAGTCAAGAGAATTCGAATTTATGTTAATGCATTATGGCAGCTAACTACTGTTTTTGAACAATGCTTCGTAAACAATGATTTGTAGATAGCATTTATTTAGTGAATATCTAACTAAATACTTAAATGGTTCTGTATAAATATTAAACCAATGTCGTTAAAAGGTGTATGGTCTTTTTGACACGGAGCTGATAATTTTTAACCATCGATGCCTGACTTAAAACAGGGATATTATAACTTTAACCTGTGTATCTGTGTATTTGTCTGTGTCATCATAGTTCCCAAACGGATTTCAGGTTATTTGTTATATGTTATTTGTTATTTGTTTTTCAGGCATTTGAAAATGATCAGCCCATTTCCTAGTAGACGAAGGAATCTCACTAACTTCCACTTGTTCGATTGATGTAAAATTTAGTATATTGTTACTTCAGTGGTATTTCCATGACATGGTAACCTTGACCTGATGCTGCAGCATCAAGTAGTTAGCCAAATACTTAACTCGCCACCAACTTACACCAGATATAGTGAAAAAAACAGTTGCGTGGTTTGAGCTGTTCCGACGAACAAAATACAAAGATGACTGTTCCAGGCTGATCACCAACTTTTACTAGTTGGAGAGTGACCATAATGGCTTACAAGTATAAAGCGTTTATATAAGGTCAACGATAACTTGTGGCCATTGTATTTTAATTGTTTAAAAGTCGATACAAATGCAAAGCGTTTAAAAACATGTTTCTCTTGTGAAAAATATTCACCCCCCGATTGGGTTTCGCTACATTCAATAAGAAAGGCCTCTCGACATAAATGTAATTTAAACATGACATAAAGAATCGTATCCTAAGTTTCTTTCGGGGTTTTTTTAGGATCGTCATAATCTTCTTGGATATATATTTTTTTCGAAACCCTTTTAAAACAAGATTGACGTTCATAAGTGTTTCTTTGAAACCTATTTAAGAGCGCGTACAAAGGTACAAATACGATCTAGAAGGAATTTGGCCGGAAACTTTATAAAAGGTATTAAAAAAATTGTAGACATACTTACCGAGGTTCCTGATTGAGCCGTCATTAATAATTCCTTCTTAGTCACGAGATAATATTTTTTTTTAAATGAGTGACGCTAGTGTAACTTTGTACGCGCTGTTAAACTACGCCACTGTTGGAATAATAAAAACCTTAACGTTTTTTTAAAACTGAACTCTAATTTTACCAATGAATTATAGTGCGCCGATACAATCTGAAACGATTCTATCATCGATATAAACATTTACCAGTTTTGTAATCGTGCGACACATCTCTTACAAATGGCTCCCCAATTTTACTGCACTCATTTTAGTTAGCTTTTCCTTGAACTTAAATAAACTAGACATTTCTACGAAACCTAAATATTACAATGTCACGTATTTGTGTAACACGATGACCCTCTTTATAATAACCCCTTTTACCCGCGACTTCATCTGCGCCCAATTAAACATTTATTTAAACTTTATTGGTCACATTTTTTTGTCAGGCGTTGTATTTTTTTATTTTATTCTGTATTCCTGACAGTGTATGCAAAATTTCATGACGGCCGTTCGAGTAGTTAAATGCATTTTTAATATTATACTAGCTATGCACCCGACTTCGAACGCGTGTTTCTCGAATAAAGCGTATTATTTCAATTAACTCTATTTTTTTTTATTGTTAACCGATTCAAATGAAACAAACACTAAATGTTACAATAGATTGCTACAATAAATCAATGAAAACCGCATTCAAATCGGTTAAGCCGTTACTAAGATTAGCGTGCACAAACGATAAGTATAACCATAGAGTAAATAGTACTTAACAGTATTTACTCTATGGTATAACATATTACCTGCATATTTTTTTAAATTTTATATACAGATAGAGCTCGTTTACGATATTATTATATCATATTGTATTGATACGATTTTCTCATATATTTAAAAGACAAGCGATATTTCGATCAGCTGCACACTTTCAATTTACTGCACAAATAAGTCACTTGATTTACAATTTAGACGGTCCAAAAGTTTTAATGAAAACTGAATAGATGACTCTAAACAAAATAGTTCAATGAAGTTTAATTTTAATTAATTATTTAAAATTATAAAAAAAAAACGGAATAATACAAAAAAAAGCTGAAAAGGCATTCTATCACTAATATTTCACGCCTAATAGGTTTAAATAGGAACCAGAATTTAAAAAAAATCCTCGTACAAATCCTCTATTGACAAGAATATCATTCCCGCGCCCTTCCGGTAATATGATAATTCATTATGCCCGAACAAATATTATACTTAACTAGCTGGTGCCCGCGACTTAGTCCGCGTTGAACGATAAAAGGTACCCTATGTCCTTTCTGGTGTCTCAGACAACGTGTATGCAAAATTTCATGGCGATCAGTTCAGTAGTTTTTGCGTGAGAGTTACAAACATCCATACATCCAAACATACTTTCGCATTTATAATATTAGTACGGATTATATTTTGAAAACATGTTTACATACCGGTTACGTGTATCTTGCTTTTAATTTTATTCACATAATAATATTTGGTCTCTCATTTAATAATAATATTTGATAAATAATTAGGTTTTAAGTATGGAAACTTACCAATATAATATTATCAACGATACGACAACAGGATATGTCATGTCATATAAAATTAATAAAAAAAACACTTCACAGTTAAATAAAACTGAAATGTCGCATTTTATGTGTACTTAATTATTTATTTTTAGGTTATTTTGCGAAATTAATAATCTTAATAATCTGACAATTAATGTCGTTTAAAAGTTGAAGCAAAAACACGAGAACAGGTTTAAATACTTGTTAGTTATTTAGTATTATTTATTTTTTATTTTATTTAGAGTTTTCACTACACACAGACAGACAGGTATTGTACAGCGCATGTCTATCATTGTGTTTAGTACGCATGTCCATATTTGAGGCATGCGCGATAATCGTTATTATTTTTATTTAACTAAATTACAGACTATATAAGTTATCACAGTCATGTTGAATAATTTTCAACATGACTGTGATAACCTACGCCCCGTCAATTGTTTTTTTAAAGGAGGTTTTTTAATGGGAATTTCTAATTTAATAAAACAAACCTGGTTGCCATGGCAAACTTAAATTAATTAAAGTTAAAGTTTATGTTTATATAAAAATGTGTGTGTAATATTTATATGTACTAACTATAGATTTTGTAAGATGTATACTAACACTATGGGTCCAAGTAACCCGATTAAAGATTATTATATTATTATTATTACTAAATCGAATAGTTTTTATTATAGTTTTAATTCATGTTATCGAAGATTCATACTGCTTTCAGTAAAATAAATTTTTAAACTCAAAACCAACGCGTTTATCAGCGAACTTGGATCACAGTTTTTGACGCTGGTCACTTGTAAAAAAAAATAAGCACAACTTCAACAAGCTAGTTATTTACGTTGGTTCGTGTGTTTATTTATTTATTTATATTAAGGAAAGCCAACGTAATAGTGTACAGATTATATGAGCTATAAAAACAAATTGCATATTACAGTATAGCTTAGTTTAGTTTCTATAAATAAAAATAACTATTCGTCTATTTTCTTAAAAATAATATTTTTTTTTACATGAGTAACGATAATTAATATAATCTAAGTATTAAAATTATAATTTAATTAATATGACTCAGTCAGCAAATTAGGCTTGCCATACATCTACGTAATGCAAAGCTTAATTTCATATAATTTGTAATAATTTAGATTATTAAGTATAACTTTTATATACCTACATAATTAATTAATTGTATTGTACCTACATATTTAAATATTTAAAAATAGTTTAAAGAAATTTGTATTATGACGTTTACCTTATTACCTACTTATATGATTATAGGTACCTTACCTTAAGAGGTCATATTATCGTTTCATCCAAGTTCGCTCTGTATAGTAAAAATGGTCGACTATTTAACCATCTACCGATTCTAAATTAATTATTTTAAGGAAATAACTGTTCACTACTTATAAACTGTCAAAACCTCCTGGTAACTATTAAATAAAGGTATCTTCTTATTTTTTCTAATATAAAGGTTTATGTTATGATTTAATTATTTTAACAATAATAATACCTAGTAAAATTAGAAGTCAAGTATTCATAAGATTGCACACTCCACTACTGCCTAACTTGAATCAAATACGCAACCATTACCACAACATAACGGGAGCTACAATTTACACAAAAGTGTGAACATGTCTCGCTCTCAGAAAAAAAGATAATATTATTGTAGAATTAAGGTCGAAATTCCACAATAATCATTCTCATATCTTTGCGTGAAAGAGTAACAAACATCCACACATCCTCGCCTCGATTATTATCAATTTTTTTATAGTGCGGTTAATGGAATTTAAAACTAATTAACAATTATATCTGCCAGTTGTATCAGTTTGTCCTAAAATTAAAATACAAAATTATACTTGAAGCTGAAATACTAGACACGCTATGTATTTTAGTGAAAAAGTTATTTTATTCGTGTTTTTTTATGTTAAGGGCGTCAGACAAGCGTCTTTTTTTATGGTACCGTCGCTATATCGGATGGGCAGCGTTCGGGAAGCTCCGAGACATCATCTATAGTTAAAAATTCCTCATGGTCCCAAAACAAAAGTTTTCGACCAATGTGTGTTGCCAGTGATGACTTAATGCGCTGAAATATGGTCTCTAACTATAGTACAATTCGCTTTTTAGTGTTTCAAAGGAAATTCTATAATCATCTGAGACTATGATCACTTTTGGAGACTTTTGTCATGTCTTTCATATTTTTATTCAAATAAAGCAAATAATTTCCTTAATTTAAATAGGTAGTGCTCTGTGTTCCGCTAAAAAATCCTTGTAATTTTATGTAAATGACAGCTCATACGCTTAACTGACATAACAATGACTAAAGAATAATTCACACAGATGACAACTGACACTTGACACTGACAGTGACTATAAGTATAAGTAAGTACATCTATTATCTTGTAAACATTCGTAATATTCGTATTTCGTATTCGTACATATTTCGTTCTTATATTTTTATTAACTAAATATTTTTTCTATTTCACGTGCGTTTATAAAGTTAAAATTTGGATAAATTCGTTTCTATAATAATTTCTGTTAACCAAATTTTTAAAAAACAATGTTTAAAATACCAGATTGGGAAGATGATGTCCCGAAAAACGACATGAGTTTTTCAAAGAAAACTAAGGTACCGAGATTATTTTCAGTTATAATGAACCCATATTTTCGTGTCTAGTAATATGCTGTTAACCATTGATACTATTTTTTATTCAAACAATAACAATTTTCCGTCCATATCAATTTTGTTTTAAATGCGATTCCTAACCTAAAACTTTGAAAAGTTTCCAATTATTTATTTTAAAACATTTGTACCTATTTAATTCTTCATTTAATATCTGCCTATGTACTTTCTTTTATTTTTAGAAAAAAAATAAAACTGCAAACTTAATGGTGTTGAAATCAAATTTAAACGATAATGTTATTATGAAAGGCCCAGTGAAAAAACAAAATTCGTTTATAAATGAGAAATCGATTGAACGTAATAAAATAAATAAAAAAGTGGTAAACACCAATGTAAACGTAATTGCAAATAAAACAAAAGAGATTCAGAATCATGTTGAAGATAATAACAAAAAAGGACACAATATTGTTGCAAAAAAATTGGAAACGCCATTAAATGGAGCTTTAGAGAATAGTGTTCCGAAAAATAAACTAAAAAAGAAATTAAAAAGACTCAATAATACTAAAACTCGAGCTGTTAATGTAAATGTAAATGACGATGGACTTGATAATCAACAATCCAATAATGAAATAATAGAAAAAGAAGCGGTACAGAAACTAAAACAAGTAATTAGAGATGTCCAATCAAACCTTCATCTAAGTGAACAGCAGAAACAGTCAAATATTAAGAAAAAGAAAAAGGTGAGTAAAAGTTTAAATGGCAACATTGAAGAACAATACATTGGAACGGCCAAATCGGACAAAGAAGTAGCGACCGTTAATGGTCAGAAATCTAATGAACAATTTAAGAAGAATGACGGAGAAAATAATTTACACGCTGCTACAAAAAAGAATGTCACTATGTCTTATAAAAAAAAAGTTATAGCAAAAATGCTACAAAAATCAAGTGAAAGTTATAGGAGCCCTATTCAACCCGGCGTGAATAAATTGAGGGAAAGAATGTTGGAAAAGTTAAATGGTAATGGTTTAATTTTTTTTTTTTTTTATTTCACAATCCTAGATATTGTATTGTTTAATTTAAAGAAATAGTATATATGGACGATCTATCTGTGCTTGGTAATTTTTTTTTACATTGACAAAGACTTAAGATTGCATTGTTACTAAATTTTGAGGTAGTTATCGATCGGCAATAGTAAAAGTACCACAAAACTTTACGAGATTACACTTTAATAGATATAAATAAAAAAAAAAAAAACAAAAAAAAACTTATATAAAAGTAACTTAAAAAGCAAAAAAATATATTTTTATACAAGAATTGTTTTAAAGTTTTTAAATTTTTAGATCTGTTAATGGTTACTCATTCCTTTCTAATTTGTTATTTTCAAAAATGTAGTCCACATTGTTTTCAGCTGCAAAATTTAGATATTTAAATGAGAAGCTTTACACTTCGTCCGGTGTTGAAGCGGAACAGCTGTTTAAATTGGATCCAGCCGCGTTCGATGTATATCATCATGGCTACCAGCAACAATTGAAAAAGTGGCCTGTCAATCCACTCGATATCATTATTAAGAAAATTTTAAAAATGTATGTAAACCAAAGTTCAATAATATTAACAATACTTTCACTTTCCATTTTAGTCTTGTAAAATATTTTTTTACTGTAAACTAGCAATTTTAAAAAAATTCTTTCTTCACAGACGCTTCATTATAAAATAAACTTTTGTTCCAAATTTTATCTTTCTATACTTAGTATAAATCAAATCAAAATATTTATTTATCAATTACGTTTCTCCAAGAAACTCTTATGATCGTTATTATAAATTTAAATTTACCAGGGTTTCGGAAAAAAAAACCATAATGACGATCCTGAGAAGAAACTCAGGATATTATTCTTTTTGTCATCTTTAAAATATAAAATTACAACAATTAATACAAACAAAATCAAAGTACATATACAATACTATACTAAACATAGCATGAGATTTAAATCCAGGTTTCATTGTTGCTTAAATAATCAGTGACCTTATAATAGTCTTTCGAGAGGAGTTTGATTTTAATGACACCTTTAAATTTATTTATAGATAAGGCTCTGATCGTCTCGTACAGTTTATTATAAAATCGTATACATTTACCCATAAAAGAATTACTTATCTTGTGGAGTCGCGTCTTATGTAAATATAAATCATAAGACGCGACTCCACATGATAAGTTTTGGGCATGCATTGATAGGACAAACAAAAATTCCCCTCACATTGGCAGGCCTAAGAGTCATAAAATAGCGGACATGGGTTGCGGACAAGCGGAGCTGGCCAAAAGGGTTCCTCAGTCGGTGAGTTCTTTTGACCTGGTGGCGAGCGGCCCCGGTGTACGAGCCTGCAACATGGCCCACACTCCGCTCCTCACAGACTCTACGGACGTGGCTGTCTACTGTTTGGCTCTCATGGGGAAAGACTTAACCCAATACCTGGTTGAAGCCAACAGGATTTTGAAGCGAGGGTAAGTGATTTCATAAACGCTTTTCATATTGAAAAAAAATAAAAACACTTGATATACGCTTGAAAATTTTTTAAATAATTTAAATTGTAAAAATTTTGCAACCTTTACCCCACAAACACAAATTAGTAATATTATATATATATATATATATTGTATGTTATTTTGTTTTACTGTAGGGTTTATGTTAAAAATAATCTATACTTCCGTACTAATATTATAATTGCGAAAGTATGTTTGGATGTTTGTGACTCTTTCACGCAAAAACTACTGAACCGATCACGATGAAATTTTGCATACACATTGTCTGGGAAACCAGAAAGGACATAGGGTACCTTTCGTCGTTCAACGCGGACTAAGTCGCGGGCACCAGCTAGTATTATAAAAGCGAATGTATATTTGGATGTATGGATTTTTGTAACTCTTTCACGCAAAAACTAGTGAACCGATCACCATGAAATTTTGCATACACGTTGTCTGGGAAACCAGAAAGGACATAGAGTACCTTTCGTCATTCAACGCGGACTAAGTCGCGGGCACCAGCCAGTTAATTGATATATTGTTTTGCAGAGGCCATCTCCTAATAGCGGAAGTGCAAAGTAGGTTTGAAGACGTGGACTCGTTCATTGGCGAAGTGCAAAAGTTGGGATTCAAATTGAAGAATTTGGACAAAAACGAAGACGTGTTCGTGTTTTTCGAGTTCACCAAACTGACTTCGCCGCCTCTTAAGAAGTCCAAATTGCCAACAATCACATTGAAACCGTGTTTGTATAAGAAACGATAAAGAAGTTTTAAATGCGTTACAGTGTACAGTCTGTCAAAAAAGTGTAGAAATTAAAAAGTGGCAATACTGCAGTGTTGTCCCGCTCTAACCATATATATAGTCGATAAAAAAGAGACAACAGACTATGTATTATAATATATAATTACTCTATGTCTGTAGTAAAAGTTATTGATATTGTTATGATTATACGCGTAGGTGTTTGACATCTGTCAGATAGCAGTCCAATAACAGTAATTGTTAAGGCTCGAGTTCACCAACAGACGGTTATTTTTAAACAGCTGTTTAAAATTTAAACAGCCGTTTAATAATATTTTGTTGTTCAAAATCGCTAAACTGCGGGTTAAACGCCCTTAACATCAGATTAATCATTAAGTTAATCAGATGTTTAGGGCGTTTAACCCGCATTTTGGCGATTTTAAACAACAAAATATTATTAAACGGCTGTTTAAATTTTAAACAGCTGTTTAAAAATAACCGTCTGTTGATGAACTCGAGCCCTAAATATTATAAAAAGCAAATATGATTTTTGAATAAAAATATTTCACATACGAGTTGTTGTGTTACTTATTTTGGTATTTTTGTAGAAAGATAATTAATTATGACAATTAATGATCTTTCTACAAAAATATTTTTTTAGAAATAACTAGCTGTTGCACGCGACTTCGACCTCGTAACTTTATAATGTAGCTTTCTATAGATGAAAGAATTTTTAAAACTAGTTTTTCGAGTTTATTCATAAAACAAACAAAAGAATCCATTTCGCTATACCTTCCTAATCACTATTCCTTTCCTAGTAGACGGCAGCTGTGACGTTGCTTGTGTTATTGGCGACGGTAGCCACCTACCCTAGTGGACCTTTACGTGGATAAATTTATTAATTGTTTTTAAGAATATATCATAACAAATGGTTTTGGTTTTCGTATGGAGGACTAAAGGCGAGGTCTTAATAACTATTGCAAAACAAAAACATCCTTTTTTTAAATATCATTTGTTTTATTTCATAAACGATTTGTTATCACTCATATTATAGTAACACTAACACAATTAAATCAGTCCATACATTTACTCTTAATTAATTACAAATTAAACTAAAGGAAAACAATAACATTTCTGTATAATGAGGTATGTAACGATTTTGTATTAAATTTAATTTTTTACAATTAATTCATTTCTGAAATAACATTTGATCAAAGACGTGGCTTTATAAAAAAAATATTAGTGACCCAAAACTGAAAACGATTTCATTTTATTATTCTAATTAAATTATCATTTGTGATTGAAATAATTTTAGAGTGAGGCATTTCATATTCAAACTTCGAGTTGTTCCATAACATCTTCAGCTTCTGCTCGAAGATTTTCCACTTTTTCTATGAGCATCATCTGTAAATGTAATACAATACAATATGACAAAGCCGAGACGACAGACGAACATTGAAAAATAGTACTACACTGAGGTAGCGGCATACCCTGGCAGCGCTGATGAGGTGATTGGCAGCTGCGGTGGAGAGATGCGGCACTGCCGCTGCCAGGTCGGAGGAGCGCGCTTTGGCCAACTCCTCCACTCGCTTGTATCCGGCGCGTGACAGCTGCACTGCGCGAGCCTGTCACACAAAACGGAACTTAGTTACTGCTGTCGTGTGTTTTAAATATTATGTTGTTAGGTATACGGCATAGTTGCCTTCTTGACCGCGGGCAACTCCATGAGCTGGTGCAGCTCCGGAGCGGCGCAGTGCTGCAGGCGAGGGGCCAGCTCCGCGAAGAGGGGCGCGAAGGGCCACAGCTGCAACTCGTCGCACACGCGCGCCGCCCCCCACGCGCGACTAGTCGCACTCGCCAGCGACGCCTGCACCGCGCCGCGCGACACGCAGTACCTGACCACCGGCATCACATCTCTGAATCATTTGAATTATGAGCGCATTTAAGTTTTCACGAGAAACGCTAACTTGTCGGCGACTTCAGCGACGGGCATCTGGTTCCAGAGGTCAGTCAGCATGAGCGCCACGTGGAAGCGCCGCAGCACGGCCTCGTTCGCGGCGCTGAGCTGTCGGCCGGCCGCCAGCCTCACGGAGTCGGCGTCCGTGACACCCAGCGCGCGCAACGTCAGCGAGTCGGCGTCGCTCAGCGCGCTGAGCAGCGCGGGGCAGTTCGCGCGCGGCAAGGCGGACGTCTCCGGCGCCACCAAGTACAGAAGGTGCAGGGGGGCGGCCAGCACGAGCCCTCGCGCCGCCTGTCGCACCTCGCGCTCGAGGCGCTGCGCGGCCTCCAGCTCCATGCAGCCTCGCATGGCGGCGCGCCCCAGCCCGCTCACGCTCAGCGCGTCTCCGCTCCGCTCGAGTGCGCCGCACGCCACCAGCGACTGCACAGCCTCCTCGCAAATCTTCTCTATCTCGGCCTCGTCACTGAAACGTAACAAACGTATAGATCTAATTTTCACCACAATATTTTTTTCATGCCCGACAGTCACATAACATAACATGTTGTACTAACTGCGCAAGGAATGCCTTTTTTAGGCGGACATGCACGTGTTATAGCAAAACATTAAAAGATATCCATTTCTATAGCGAAGTTCAGGAAGAGCTTGGAGGATTTGCTATTACGTTCTTAACACATTATACTACTATTGATGCTATTGCTACTACCGCTTGTAAATAATCGTATTTGATAAATGGTAATATAGGCCTTATTGTTTTTATTTTTTATAAGATAATTTGTATGTGACTGTTTTTGCCAAAATAAATAAATAAATAAATAACCTTCTGGTGGTGGATTGCATGGAATGCACTCACGTGTCGGATTGCTGAGCTCTGAAAGTGGTTCGCATGAGACTAAGCAGCGCGTGGCGATCTGTCGCCAAGCGCAGCGCGACGGCCGACATGAGCAGCGCGGGCGCCGCCAGCACGCTGCGCACGGCCGGCAACCCCGCGCGCAGCAACGCCCGCACGCGCGGCCACTGCGCGTGCCCGCACACCAGCACGCTGTCGCCCACAGCGCACACGCCCGCACGGCCCGCGCGCCCCACCATCTGCCGGTACGCCGCCAGCGACAGCGGGCGCCGGCCCACTAGCGGCGCGCGTACCACCACGCGCCGCGCCGGCAGATTCACGCCGGCCGCCAGCGTCGACGTGCAGCACAGCACCGACACCACGCCCGCGCGGAACGCCTGCTCCAGCAGCGCGCGCTCCTCGCTGCCGAGCCCCGCGTGGTGGTACGCCACGCCGCAGCGCACGAAACGCGTCAGTTCGGCGGCAGCGCCCTCCGCCCGCAGCGCGCCCTCCAACGCACACCGCTCCGTCGTGCGGTGAGTCAACATCTCACTATTAAATTGTAAACGGCTCCGCTTTATAAAGTATCCCCTAAAGGTAGCTAAAGAAGAGTCGAATTTGACACTTACCGCCTCTGCAGCTTGCAGAGCAGTGATGCGACGTTCTCGCAGTTGCGCTTCGTGGGACAGAACACGAGGCAACACTCTTCCGGCACCACCTCGGACACCAGACCCCCCAGGAAGTCGGGGTCCAGGGCGGTAGCAGCCGCCGAATACTGCCACAAATTACACATCATTAATCTCCACAAGATACACCCAACTTGTCAGGTGTGACTTAGTTGACGTACGTGATAAGCGAGCTGTCTCTCGGGAACGACGTGAAGCTGGTCCGCCCAGACGAGCCGATGCAGCATGTCGCCCAGCTTGACGTACTCGGTGAGCTGCACGGGCCGGAACTCTCGCTCGAAAACCTCGGCGCGGAGGAATTGCGCCAACTCGGGCAGATTGCCGATCGTCGCGCTCATGCCCACTATTTGTATGCCCTCTGCGGATCATCGACAGTTTTTTTTTTTTTTTTTCATTACATACTGATTAAAAATCAATTTATTCAATAGATTCTCTGATGCAACAAAGATTGTTGAAATTGAAATAAATGTACACTTATTTTGTGAACTTACGGTCTGCAAATAAAACAGTCGTTAGCAAAGTTTCTAGAGCGCTGCCGCGTCCTTCTTCACCGATCAGGTGTAACTCGTCAACCTGAAAATTCAAAACCATATATATTCGTATACTAACTGGTTATCGCGACTTCGTCTGCGTTGAAAAACGAAAAATATAATACTTAAAATAATGCCTAAAATTTTTATCGAGAACATAACATTTTTTTTTCAGGATAAAAAGTATTCTCCATGTTATGTGTGTGTGTGTGTGTAAAATTTCATTTTTTTTTTATATTAACAATTTCAAACTCACCACAATAAGTCCAATTTCATTTAATCTATTGCAATCGATTAAACTTCTAATTAAAGCTAATCCTTTTTCTATAGTAGCAACATATATACTATTTTTTTTTCGACGTTTCTTCGGTGGTATGTTACCCTTGCCTGCCGCGTACTCTTCTATTAAGAAGTCCAAACGTAAAGCAAACGGTGACAGCGACCAAATCTACTAAACAATATTGTTATTATTATTATTATATTTCAAGTATTAAACCAATTTTACATGAAGAAATATTTGGAACCTTCTCTTGAACGATAGCAACAAAAGGCAAAATAAAAAGTGCATTGCGTTTCCTGTTGAGAACTTCCCTCAGCATCAGGACCTCGGCGACCAAAGTCTTTCCACCGCTGGTCGGTAAAGCGTATATCAAATTCCTCCGCTCCTTGATTGCATCTAAATTGAGGCACTCTTCTTGCCAGTCTGAAAATATTAATTACTAGCTGGTGCCTGCGACTTAGTCCGCGTTGAACTATGAAAGGTACCCTATGTACTTTCCGGTGTCCCAGACAACGTGTATGCAAAATTTCATTGTGATCGGTTCAGTAGTTATTGCGTGAAAGAGTTACGAACATCCATACATCCAAACTTACTTTCGCATTTATAATTATTAGTACGGATTTTAAACAGTTTCAAAGAAAAACTCTTATGAACAAGTGAAAATTAGTGAAAACCGCATTAAAATCCATTGAATATTTTAAAGCGTCTTTATTTTATACAATATAAAGATTTACAATACATTTTAATAAATGTTATAAAGAGAGAAGATTTTGTATTTTTGTACATTTGTAATGTCAATTTTTGTCAAAAACTACTGGACAGATTTTGAAAATTCTTTCACCTATATAAAGATACATTATCAGCGAGTGAAACTGCCTATATTTTATAAAGTTACGCGGTCAAAGTCGCGTGCAACGGCTAGTGTAGAAATAACTTACCATAAAATTTTTCAATATTCCTATACACCTTAAATAACTCTTTTGTTATAATTGGTAGACCATAAAAAGTATTGGGATTATCTACAATGTGTTCTATTTTATTTCTTTTCTCTATTGCATTTGGTTTTAATTCATCTATAATTGTATTTTTTTCATCAAGTAAAAAGGAATCTGTAAGAACCATTGTATCAAACAATATAGGCTCGTCTCCCTTCTTTGTTTCTATTCTGCAAATAGTTTTATTAGCTTCTTCAAAACAATCCTCGACCTCCTTTCGAAATACTTTTTCACGTTTTAATGTATTATTCTCACATGATCCTTCATCTGACTTGGAATAAAACATATCTTCTGATATTTCTTCAAAATGATTCCCTTGATTTTTAACACATATATTTGATAACACTTTATTTTCATTTGGGATGTCTGTTTTACTGCAACTAATTAATAATTCCCCACATTTCACATCTTTCACGGGGTAATTGAATAAATCTGGAGATGGTGTGGCAAAAATTCTTGAATCATGATTACTGATGGAGCCTAAAATACAAGGTAAAAAAATTAAGGGCATTTTAAAAACAAATTACAACACAAATTTAATTGTTCGACATTTTCTCTACCTGAATCGTGTAAGTATTCAATTTGATTGCAAGGTAATGGTGGAGATTCACATTGATCAGGCAAATTCAGTAATGTAGCTACTCTACGATTATTAGAATTGTTTTCACACTGCGAACCATTGTTTTCTTTACTAAAAACATTTTGTGATTTCAAATTTAATCGTGTACTAAGTCGCCGTCGCTTTGGTGTTTTTAATATATAATCGGGCATTTGTACATTTCTCGAACTCATCTCATTACGTACAAATTTGTGATGAATGTATTAATTTAAATTATTAGAATAGTTACACTGTATTACATTATCAAACATAAATTCAAAATTTCAAACCACAAAGCCACAAACACAAATATGAAACAATCTTGAAAACCGCCCGCCGGCACACGCCGTCATTTGTCAGTGTCAATGTCATAGTATTTGACACACACAGAGCACTTAATAAGTGAGTGACATCATTTGAAAAGTGTAATTATAGATATTATAGTCTATTTTTTGTCATATATCTTAGATACCTTTTATCTTTATCTCAGAAACCAAAGCAAACGCAACGCACAAAAAATTATCTTTGAATGAGAATATTGAGTAGTGGATATTGGATCGCAGTTGTATTGTGGTTAGGAAGTAGTGACATCGTTCACTTCCTCTACGCAGAGCAATGATGTTATTACCTAGTACCTGTCGTTTTCGAGATACATCGACCTCTATCCCACAAAGTACTTACTATAATATATACGGAAACTTTATACCTCCCAAAGTTTACCCTTGTTAAGACAACAAAGGTAAACTTTTGAAACTTTCTTTGAACATTAAATGTTATGAAAAACCTGCAATCCTTTCAATCACTTCGCTTCTTTGCAGAGGATTTTCATGTTCCTTGATTTTCATTAAAAAACGCGCAACTTAAATAGGTACCTACCTACTCTTACCTCATGTTGTTACGCATGTTGAGTACTTTACGGCGCTCATTGAAAAAAGTTGTTTTTAGGCGCCATTTTTTCAAGATACATAGGTATATATCCGCGCGATACGAGATGGCAAAGTAGAAATTCGGAAAGCACATCGAAATCTATAAAATCAGAATCACCCATTTTCAAAACACCCGGAAAACTTTTAGGTTGAACTAGGAAATGGCTGTAGGTACTGTCGGCAGTAGAATCGTCGGAGAGCCCGATGGGACCAAAACATAAAAATTGGAGACTTTAAATTTAATAATGCAATTTTTCATTAAAAAAACATGTTTATACATGGACTTGCAATAGGTACCTAATTAGGTAATCTGTAAAAAAACTATTTATTGCATTTACCTATAGTTTTGGGAGTTATCTCTTTGTGCAAACTTTGACGTAGGTAGACACGGTACGCCCACTAACAAAAAGCGAGGTCAGGAACGATACGCGTGTTTCAATGATTTTGATATTCGTTGTGATAGATAACAAAAATTTCTTTAGTTCTATATAATATAATGTGCGGAAAGATTATACTCGCTCGAATCTGCAATTCTTTAATTATTTTAGAATAGGGGTAATTTGCACCCTTAAAAAATAAAAAGCAACAGGGTCCAAATTTTTGTACAAATCGTTTCTGTTTGGCAAACAAAATTATACAGTATTGCCGTATTTTACCTCCAATGTCTGGACTAAGTATAGCTAACGTAGGTAGGTACTTATAATTTACTCGAATTTAAATTAAATATATTTAATTATTTAAAGTATTCTTTGTTTGGTAAATAATTTACATAAATAATAAGAAAGTCACATCTAGTCTATAGGTCATTCTAAATATCATCATATCATAATCATCACTTATCCATAGGACGTCCAATGCTGGACATAGGCCTCCACCACCACAATTTTTCAATAAGACCGGTCAGAAGCCCCTGTCAGATCATCTGTCCACCTTGTGGTCCACCGTGGCCTCCACTCGAGGACCTTCTGGCCACAGCAACCTATTCAAAGTATACTTAGGTGTAAACCTCTAATTAGTATTTCAATGGCAGCAAGATTTAGCAGGAAACCCCTTAGGTACCTAAATGCCTACACAAGTGTAGCGTATGTAGGCGTCAGTTGACATATCTGAAGTTGAACAATAGTGACGGACAGGTGATTTTAAATTAATATATGTAACTAGCGGTCTTAGCAGACCTTGCGTCCTGCGGCTACTTTCGGGCGGATTTTATTGAATAAAATAAATAAATCGTAAGAGTAAACATATTTACCAATTGTGTGCCCCCCAAAGTGAGCACTTATAGCCTTGTATCATATGGGATAACCATACAAAGGACAGGGGGCGAAACCCTGCACCAAGTTCCAACTTTAAGAAATTGGCTCTGTCGAAAATTGAAACCCGAGTCAGAGCACTAAGGGGCAAGCCCCTTAACCACTCGTACAATGTTATCTAAGGATGTTTATAAAAGGAAAGAACAGAACAGGTCGGAGGTGATTCTGGCGCCATGTCACGTCAAGTTGCACCCGCGACGGGCAGACGCAAGGTGGCGGTCCCTTTAGAAACCGGAGCTGGGTCGTTTTCTTCAAAAATGTCCGGTGCTAAATATAGGCGCGGCGTGAGGGCGGGCGGCGGGGTACCGCGGCTCGGCTTCGCGCCGCCCGCCTTCGGTCAGAGCCGCCCCGGTCGCCGCGGACTCCACATTCCAACGTCGCTGTGCTGCCGGTCCACGAACCAGTGCGAGTGACTGAGTGACCGTCTTCAACCCGTGCGACGTAAGTGCCGTGCCGTGTCACCGAGTGCCAGTGTTGTGTGAAGGGACCCTTAGTGCTCAAAAAGTTCGGGATGCGGAGACGCTGCGAGGAGGGTCCGGGTCTATAAATATCGCGGCCGCTGTGTGCCAAATCGGGCCGCGCCGCCTCGCGGAAATAGCAGCGCCTTGTATAGTGCGTCGGATTACGTTACACGGATCCTGTAACACGCTGCACTGCAACACAGGCCTGACTCGACCCCCTAAACACGCACCATGAGACCGATAATCACACACACTACATAACAATGTCACTCTTTACGAAAATTTCAAATACTCATATTAATTGCGAGAGTAACTACTTATGTTAAGTTTTCGCCGCTCACCGTTAAACCGCTGAGTTCATTTCGATAACATTTGGTATGACGATAACTTTTCCATAAACAAAACGGTAGAATATATATAGACTACTCTTTAAGTTTTAAAAGGGGCGGAGCCACACACCAAGTTCAGAAAGTTTGTTAAGTAATACCACACGTCCAAAAAGTATCGCAGAATCGCACTGATTTCGACCAAACAATTTAATTATGATTGTTATCATTTGATTTAATACCAATAATTTATTGATTAACCAATAATCACTTCATATTTAAAAAAAAAATATAAAATTCGCTTTGAATCCTATATAATTCTGTTCTTTGAACTCATTTCCGATTATGTTTATTTCCGTTACTTTCTTAAGTGTTTTAATTTTTTTCAAAAACCTCTGTTTTAAACGGATAATCATGTCATGTCGTGTGGTCATGGTCACTAGTCAATTTTGTAAGGTCGTTGATTTAAATTTTTAATTTTCGGAAGGAATTTTTAACTTCGGAAAGGATATGTTCTAAATTTACATCAAGATATGGATTAATTATGTCGGTCTGAGTACCTAGGTTTTTTGTCGTCAATACTTTTGATAATTTTCAGTTTATCATAAAGTGGATATTATATGAGTATGTATACTTCGAAGTTCAGGTGCCTACAATGAATATGGCTCAAAACAGCGCGAAACGTACTTCGATTAAAACTTAACTAGCCCTTTTTCTGGACAAATGTTAGAAGAATTTTCCGCGCATCCGATAGAAATAAAAAAATTGTAACGTCCAAGGCACGAAATCCTGGGCAACATTTAGTCGGGATGTGGAATCCAATTTTACACTCGGTTTGAACGCGTGCCAGCTACGTGACCGTCCGTAGGTGTGCTTAATGGCAACGAAAGATAAAACCACTAAAAATAAAACGTTCCATAAACAATAAGAACGTTGAGCAAGTTTTAGACATACCCACGCGAATACCTTCACATCTGGCGCCCGATAAATGAATAGTTATACGCATTTGGCACATCGCTCGACACATTCGTTAATAATATCGAACTTGATTAATTAACAAACAATTCATTCTTCCTACAATGATAAACGAACATGATATGCCAATACATCGGGATGCGAAGACAATAATAGCCGAAGACAATCAAAACAAAAACAAATTAACAGTCGAATTCTTCTTTCAGAATAATAAAACAACACCATGTCTGACGAGGAAGAATATTCGTGAGTATTTAATCAAATACAATATATATTTCATCAAATTTTTTGGCAATCGAGAGGCAACACTGATGAATACATAAATGCCTAATACTATACACCAGAAATACTGGCACACTTTCAACAAGTTCAAGAGCCTACCTCGTAGTAATCGTAATCCTTGCATAATGTGTCATAATAAAGATATTTGTTTACACGTTATACCCACAGGTGCTAACAGAAACGATCCATTTGTAGATCCTTTATGCTGTGTGGTGTGTCCCTGAGTAATAGTGTATCGTATTTTGATTGTGTATACCTATATGTAACCATCTCATTCACAGTGGCTCCGAGGAGGAGGAAGTAGAAGAAGTCGTGGAGACGTAAGTATTGATTCAGCTCAATCGACTCAAATTGATCTCAGAGTATACTCAACTCTATAGTTCTCATTAGATTCTAGACTCTGTTTGGATTTGGACAATTTCAGCTTCTCTGGGCCTGGTCTCTTTGCCTTGGCGAGTCTATTATATTTCAGAATTAGTAGAGTGACATACGATTTTACTTTGTACAAACAACGTGTGGTCGAATTGAGGCATGGTTTAAGTTTTCAACTGTAGAAACTTCGATTTGCCAACACATTTGGGCTTATTGCACGCCCTCACCAAACCCTATTTTCTCTTGTTGCAGGAAGTAAGTTGCGTGCCCTTTCAGTCGGTCCGGCACTTACGCTCCCTTCGCTAATTTAGGCTAAGTCTAGTGCCGCACGTAACGCTTGTAATTTAGTGCTTATATTCGCTTCTGTTGCTTTCAGAATACCATCACTGTTAGGAGCTGTCCTAGTGCACAACCGCGCCTATTAACACTGAAATCTCTAAAGTAACAAACCTCGATTACCATTTCAACTAACTCGATAAGCGTAAGTTTATCGCTCAAATATGTTCTATGAGTGATTTTGTCCGCAATTTAAACTACTTTTAACGCTTCATGCTTTTATTGAATTCTTTATTAAATATAATATAATATCTTTGTTCAATTTTTCTAATCATGATATTTTTTTTTCTTTACGTCGCTGCCGCCGTTTTAAATGAAGACCTGCCCCGAAACCAGAGTAAGTGAAATCAGTTCATTACAAATTGAAATTGTGCTTCGCTTTCTAGTCAAAATTGTGGTGACAACTTTGGAATGCATAAGCTATTGGCATTAAAATTAACTTTCTCATTAATGACTTCAATGTAATGTAGGCAAATTATTGTAAAGATGGTTGTCAACTTTGTAAAAATATCGGCCCGAATTGCTGTGCTGTTTGTGAACGTACGTGAATTTAATATCTCACTGCTTCATAGTTCCTCTTTAAGTTGATTTTAATGATATGTAGAATATTGTGGAGTGAAGTGGAGGCTGATTGTTGTTTTCTGTTTCTAGGAGTAGACCATCGATCGCGTAAGTTGCACCGCTATCTGTGGTGTCACTAACTGTTACTCCCTCATTAACTTGTACGGCGCGCGCGCAATTTTACGCCACTCCCTAAATATCTATAGTACCGCCGCGACCACATGACCGCTTGTTCCGGAAGCGTGTACAGTCGAAACCAAAGAAAGTTACTTCTTATTAACCACCCTTTCTTAGTAATTATGATAATTTATAAAAATTCGTAACCTAAAAACCTAAGTTCTGGCTGCATTACAAGTGCAGTTTAGTTACATTCAAACTGTCCCTTGTGTAGAATCTGATTTTTTTAAGATAATTTATAAATTATTTTAAAAAAAATTCCTAGAGAATAAAGTAAAAAATAAATTTCCAAAAAGAAAAAAAAATGTGTACGGAAATAAAGTAATTAAAAAGTCATAATTTAATTATATATATATATTTTATATTATAATCTGTATCAACTTCCAGGAACTGGTTGTGTGGTATGTTATATTTTTTTCTGATTTCGAGTGTACCTTACCCACGTTACCGCCGTCGGCTATTTGTAGCGGTCGGCAGGCGTTCTATTTTTGAATTCTTTGCGCTCGCGCCGTTCGGCCAACGCTCAAAATGTCGGTCAACATTGATCGCACCCGTTGCCACGCCATAAAGAATCGTTGCATGTCAATTATTACCGAAGCATGATTACTTAGACAATAATTTACCTATATATGTAATTCGTATCGTAATTCTCATGACACAATACAAACCAGCCTATATAATATTATCTAGATTATATAATATACCAACATATATCTATATGAAATGACAAACAAAATATACAACAAATTACATAGATCGAAGCCTATATTTACAATTTATTCAAAAAATAATAATCCATTGCCAAAATATAACCTCAAATGATTATCAAGTGTTAAATAAATTGTTAACAGTTCTAATTTTATTCTCATTAATGAGTTTTAACAATATGTAACTGAAGCCGCACATGTGCGTGACGCAATGCCGACATACACCTTGTTAAAACTGTTATCGCCGTAACAGAAGTGGTATGTCTAATATTATGTATTGTTCGCCGTTATAACTGTTTCATTAACAGTAACATTTTACAATATAAAAAAGAGATTTCTAAAGAATATATGTCATTTTACAGGGGTGAGGGAGATCCAGAATTCATCAAGGTGTGTGATTTGTAAATCATCATTTTTCTTATAATGTATAATGTACATTATACATCAATATAAATAATATTCTATTGCAATTGGTAACAGCGTCAAGACCAGAAGCGGTCGGACTTGGATGAGCAATTGAAGGAATACATTAACGAATGGCGCAAACAACGGTCCAAGGAAGAGGAAGAGCTCAAGCGCCTCAAGGAGAAGCAGGCCAAGCGCAAGGTGAGGCAACATTACATATATTTCTTAAGATCGTTGACCAAAAGTGAACGGAATGTGTCTAAAGTGATACTCTTGCAGATCTCCCGCGCCGAAGAAGAGAAACGCCTCGCCCAGAAGAAGAAGGAGGAGGAGGAGAGAAGGGTCCGTGAGATCGAAGAGAAGAAACAACGTGACATCGAGGAGAAGAGGCAACGGCTGGAGGAGGCCGAGAAGAAACGCCAGCTTATGCTCCAGGCGATGAAGGAGTCGAGCAAGACCGGACCTAACTTCACCATCCAAAAGAAGAGTGACAACGTAAGTATAAAATATAAATTTCAAAGCGCAGAACTCTTAGAGAAACCATAAATAATGTTCACACTGGGGTGGTAGTCATCTAATGTTTTAGGGAATTATTAAAATTCTCTTTAACAGAAAAAAAAAAACATAAATTAAAATTTTCCCAGAGATCCAAATGATCCTGAAAATGTACCCATATGCCGTAGATGACCTAATAAAGAGAAGATATGATAAAGAGATGAGGATAGGGTAATGACCTCAGGTACCCTTAACACAAAGGAAGTAGTTTTACAAAAGGGACAGATTCTGCAATCACTTTGCACACAATGACTATTAGACTAATTAATTAGTACATTTTTAACAGTTTGGCCTGAGCAACGCTCAACTTGAACGCAATAAGACCAAGGAACAGCTCGAGGAAGAGAAGAAGATCTCCCTGTCGATCCGTATCAAGCCATTGAATATTGAGAACCTTTCTGTGGACAAACTTCGACAGAAAGCTCAAGAGCTCTGGGACTGCATCGTTAAGCTCGAAACTGAGAAATATGACTTAGAAGAAAGGCAAAAGAGGCAGGACTACGACGTAAGTGAAGAGAATTTTTGATATCGCTACACAATAGGTGTTAGAATGGTGATTTTTTTTAATTTAAATTAACATTTTTCTACAGTTAAAAGAGCTTAAAGAAAGACAGAAACAACAGCTGAGACACAAGGCTCTCAAGAAGGGTCTCGACCCTGAGGCCCTCACAGGCAAGCACCCGGTAAGTCACACACAGTGCACCATTTAGGTTCGAGTTCACCAACAGACGGTTATTTTTAAACAGCTGTTTAAAATTTAAACAGCCGTTTAATAATATTTTGTTGTTCAAAATCGCTAAACTGCGGGTTAAACGCCCTAAACATAAGATTAATCATTAAGTTAATCAGATGTTTAGCATTTTAGCCTTAGAATGTTAATCCAATTATTTATTTGTAATAAGATTTTATAATTTCAGCCTAAAATCCAAGTAGCGTCCAAATACGAGCGACGCGTCGACACACGGTCCTATGACGACAAGAAGAAACTCTTCGAGGGCGTGAGTATATGATACCTATATCAAAAAAACTGTTTCAATTTAATTAATTTTGTCTTTTTTTTTCGTTTTTTTTTTTTTATAAAAGATGGGTTTGCTCTTGACCAACAACCAACTGTGTAGCAAGGACGAGGCCTAAGATGGAGCGAACCTCATTCTCAACTGGGGATTTGGGTTATATGAGCTCAGGAGTTCCAAACGTTTGCAGTGCGCTAAATAAAAGATGTTTTAAAGCGCTTGGTCCAAAATAGAGGGATATCGACAAGATGTGAATGGCAACCAGCCGTTTTTCACAATCTATCCAACACATATCTGATTTAAATTCTATTAGGTTTGCTTTGAATAAATAAATGATAGTACCATCAAAAACTGCTCAATTGTTAAGTGAATCAACTCCAAATAATATTAGTTTCTTTTAGAATGTTAATCATCAAAGCTGCTGATTATAAATTATATTTTATAATAATTTTTAGCGACATTTTAAAATTAATCTTAACAGCAACACATTTTGACCACCCTGTATACAAGTGAACACTAAACACGAGTACAATAGCACACAATGCAATGTACTGATTTCAAACGCAGGGTTACGATACAGAAGTGGCTGAAATGATGGATAAAATTTGGAATGACAGGATGGAACAGTTCATGACCCGCAAGAAAAGTAAGGGGCGAATGTACACAGAGATTTGTGTCTTGTGCATCGGAATGCCCCCGAAGGTCCTATCGACAGCATGTCACCTAGGCATGTCCCTATGTCCTAAATGTTCACCACATATTATGTATTTGGAGACATTGCCCAATCGACGTGTGCCTAATTAGACTTATGTGTTTTGGACCACTGCCATTATCGGTTTTAAATTTTGACTTGTAATCGATTGGGCACTAGACGATTTGGCAACGTGATTGTCAATAACATGTTGCCACGTGGAAGTCATTTGTGTAGATTCCGTGTGATGGCATTGAACCCTTGTGTTAACCGTCTAGGACCTAGAGAAACTGAACAAGGACTTCCTCGAGAAGGTGTGGTCTGAGAGAGCCGAGCAGTTCGGTGGCAGGCAAAAAAGTAAGTCATCGATTTATCACAAAATATATATTTTTTTAGGTGTATTCGTTAAAAATATTTTGGGTATTAAATCTAAAGAAACCGTTTAAGCCTAAAAAATCACATTTTTATAAAGAAAATATTTTAATAATTGAAAGTGATGACATGGAAGTTTTTGATAGTATTCAAAATTGAATTTTTTACTTATTTAATTAATAATTGTTTATTAAGAACAACTAAATTTTGACGATTTTGAGTAGGTACCTAATTGTGGTAATGTACTTATAATGCGCATCAAACATTGAACGAAGTTTTAGCATGACTACCCGAAAAAAAAAAGCGGATTTTCTGCATTTATTTTTTAGCATGTTACTTTTGAATTTCAACATATACATTATTATTTTTATAACACTATATACATTTATCCTCTTGTATCAAAATTTTGTTGTACTGTTATTAATAAAAAATAATAAAATATACATAAATATGTAATAAGTCCAACCGACAAAACACTTTGAAGAGTAAAGTGTACCGGTTATGCTTTATTTGTGAACACAATTGACTGTATATTACTTTCAGATTATTCCTAGATAGATTTGCAACGCCTTATACATCGATTTTATAAAAAAAAAATTATATAAACTGGAACACATTAGTTTAGTTATTTTGCTTAATGGTGGAATGTAAATGGAAATGATTTTGTAGCGAGATTGCCTAAATGGTTCGGAGAACGGCCCGGCAAGAAGCAGGGCGATCCTGAATCCCCCGAGGGCGAGGAAGATGTTAAGGCCCGCGAGGAAGAGGAAGAGGAGCCCGTGTACGAGCCCGAGCCCGAGGAGGAGGAGGAGATCATAGAGGAGGAGGAGGAAGAGGAGGAGGAGGAGGAAGAGGAGGAGGAAGAGGAAGAAGAAGAGGAATAAGTAAGTTCCTCAACAGATCAACATTATGCCAGCCGTACACAATCAATTCCATCGTCCGATAGGCTTTTATATATTATGTTATTAGACCATAAACTTGATCGTGTGTAGCTGGCATTAAGACAAGACTATCGTGAAATTGACTATTCTACATTAATTAAAACGTAAGAATGTAATCATTAGTTTTATATTTTACAAAGATTTTATATATATATTTCTATGACACTGTACATCAATCAGGTGTAACTTTCTTATAATAATTTAAAACAATATAAAAGAATTTGCCATAGACAAAAATGGACAGCATCACGACTTTCCAACAGAAATAACAGCCCGTTGTGTTTTAGTTACGGAGAATAGAGATAAAGAGGCCCAACTCTATACATGAGCATTTTATTTCATGAACATTAGCGCCATTATGGACAATATGAACCACTATTTAAGAGCGCGTACAAAGGTACACTAGCGTCACTCATTTAAAAAAATATATTAAATCGTGATTAAGAAGGAATTATTAATAAAGGCTCAATCAGGAACCTCGGTAAGTTTGTCTACAATTTTTTTAATACCTCTTACAAAGTTTCATATTTAGACACGAAGCAACAAAATACGATCTAAAAAAAAGCGGCCACAGATCGTATTTTATTGCTTCGTGTCTAAATATGAAACTTTATAAAAGGTATTAAAAAATTGTAGACATATACTTACCGACGGACCTGATTGAGCCTTTATTAATAATTCCTTCTCAGTCACGAGATAATATTTTTTTTAAAGTTGGTCCTCCTTAGCTCCTTACTTCTACCCTCCATAGTTTTATTGCGTGTATAAGAGACACCATATCAAGCTCATTACTGATACCATAGAGTAAATAGTTACTGGTTAAGTACTATTTACTCTATGCTGATACTAAGTTGGACCATTTATATAGGCGCCATCTCGCATTTTTTTGAGAAAACAATTGATTATAAAAAATTACTAGATGACGCTTTAATGAATAGTTTTTTAATAATAGTAGAATTTTTTTGAATTAGTAATTTGTTTGTTCCAGAGAGATGCGACGAGAGTTTGCGAGGCGCAAACGCGGAAATCCATTTAACTTATTATAAATTATTTTTATTATTTATACTTTTAAATACTGTTGTACCGTTACGAAACAAGAGCACACAAACACACAAACACACATCGTCCACGTCATCTGGAACGACACCAATAAACTAATTTATTTCATAAGTTCTAAGCGTTTTTTTATTTTCCTAAGTCTTTTATCCTCATATTAATTAATACAATTGTGCGAGTTGTATTAAAATATTACGAACTTTCATAAGAATATTGGCAAATTTTACAAAAATTAAATGACATCCGCCATTTAAACATAAAAAATAAAGATACTCGCTGTCCTTTATTGCAAAATCCGTAAAATAAGTAATTATTTTATAACGTAGGTAAATTCTATGAATTATAAAGCGATGCCATTCAATCATCAATTAGCCAAGGCAAATAAAATTGGTGCACCTCTTAAGAGCTACAGGGTGTGTAAGTTAACGGAGAGTTAAGTAGTTCCTCTTAATTAATGGCAGCAAACATTCCTTGTCAAAGACTGTCATATTTTAAGATTAATGGATTAATGGATTAATGGATTAATGGATTAATGGTAGATTATCAAAAGGATTGTAATAAGACCAAAACGAAAGATATAAATAATTTATCAATAATAATATATTTCATGTATACATAAGTGTTGGTATTAGTATTGCTAGGCGGCAGCGATGGCGGCCTCGGAGTCTTGCGCCTGCGCAGGCTTCGGGGGCGTCTTGTGCATCAGGTTGATCTTGTCGCCGAGGCTCAACGCCATGCCCTGGCTCTTGGCGCGGATGCGCACGTGGCCGACGACGCACGCGTCGGGCTTGTGCAGCGGCTTCTCGATGCTGAGGTTGGCGAGCGCGTCCTCGCCGAATACGGAGCGCGCGTACAGGTTGGCGGCCATGAAGCCGCACTGGCCCGACAGCGCCTTGTCGGGCGTCAGACAGCGCATGTTGGTGGACGCCAGCAAGTGCGCCAGGTACGCGCGCAAGTCCGTCGCGCCCGTCACCACGGACACCTTGTTCTCCCACTCGAACTCGGCCCACATCTGGCGGAACTCGGCGTCGCCGCACGCCGCCGGCTGGATGTAGTCCACGATGTCCACGTGGATGTCGTTCAGCACAACCACGCCGCGGTCCATAGACGCGCCCGCCACCTCGTACACCACGTTGCCGAAGATGATGCCGTTCTCGGTGGACGCCACCTTCACGTGCGCCTTGATGGCGGCGAAGTCGCGCGGCGCCAACACCACGGCCGCCGGCCGCTCCACGAGCCGCAGGTCGCCCAGCGTTGCCAGCTCCACGGTGCAGTTCTGCAGCGTGTCGTCCGTCTGGTTCACCAGCAGCACGTCCAGCACGATGTCGTACTGGTTCACGCCCACCAGCGCCTCCGCGTACACCGGGTCCGAGAACCCAGTCAGCTGGGTCACCTTCGAATACATAACCACTCCACGCTCTAGAATCTTTCAACAAAATAGATACAACGAAGGAGAAACAAAACGGGAACTCACCTTGGACAAGCGGTTGCGGGTCTCCCCACCGGCGACTCCGGTGCCGCGTCCCTCCACCGCCCTCGACAGCGACATCTCGAACATGTCATGGTTTGCGCCGGCAGCGTTAGGGCCTGCCAACCGTTCACAATCATAAAATTATAGGAACGAAACGATAGCTAGTTAAGACCATAATAATATAGGGGTGTCGCGTAGTACGTAATACGAAGTGACTGCTGCCTTTAGCTTAATGAATAAATAGGAAGAGAGACCTGCCAGCGCTGCGAAGACGATGCCCTCGTGTACGTCGACGACGTGTTGCGTCTTGGCGTCGCTCTGCTTCGCATCGCTGTCCGCCTCGCGGCGCTCCTGCAACAGCGCAGCGAGGGCGTCGCGCGGTGCGCTCAACAGCGCGGCGCTCAGCGGCTCCGGCGTGGAGGCCGCTGCGGCCGCGCGCAGCCACTGCGCCGCGTGCTCCGCGTCGTCGGCCGTGAGCGCGCCGCGCCGCGTGTGGTGCGCTAGCAGCGCGGCCGCCGCGTGCAGCGCGCGCACCGACTCGGGCCGCGTCAGCTTTAGCGCCAACTTGCACAGCGCCGAGCACGCGCACGCCACCGTGAAACTCTCGCCGTCGCGGAGGGCCGCGCGCAGACCTGCAATACGCACTACACATTCTCATTTCCACGTTTATATCAAGAAGGGCAGAATAATAAGAGTAAACGAGTTTTACATCTATTCAGCTCCGTTTGGTCCTGTGGCGATTTGATCTAGAAAAATTGCAAGCGGCCGTAAGAGTTTTGTTTGTGTGCCAACGGTGCCAGCTGTTGTGGCGGTATTTCCTTATTTCCTTAGTCCCGACTCAATCCGTATCCCGACCGCCTTAGACTTCGACTACAGGCCGATCAGGGGTAAGTAGGTAACTTTAAGTATCGATTTCCAGCATATCGCTATGAAGGCAAGTCCCAACGAACTTGTAAACTACAATGAATCGTTGAATTTGCAACAAGCTCAATTCAGCTTTTATCTATAGAAAACAGCAATTTTACACGGAGGTAAACAAAAACTAATTGAACCTGATTACAAAAAATCTTCTTACATTTTTTTTTTCTTACAATTGCTTCAATTTAGACAACAGTAAAGATTTCATCAAAATCAGTTCGGTAGTTAGTGTAAAAGATATGATTGTAGGTTATAAAGGAGAAAAAAAGAAAGACCTTGCGTCTCAGTGGCGCCGGCGCCGTTAGTCTCGCGCTGCGGAAGGTTGAATGCCGACTGCGAGGCGTAGGTGCCGTCGCTGGTGACGAGCTGGCGGGCCGGCTCCGGCTTGGCCTCGGCCGCCGGCGGCTGGGCCTCGTCGTCGGCCTGCTCGCCGGCGTCCATCGGCGGCGCGGCGGCCGCCAGGATGGCCAACGCGGACTGGGCCTGCGACGGCGTCTCGGCGAACTCCGCCACCAGCCACAGCGCCGCGCGGGCCACTTTGCCCACGCGGATACCGTTCACACACTCCAACAGTTTCTGTCGACCAGACCAATTTATTTGTTAATGCAAAGAGTACACAAAGATTGCAAGGGATGTGTCGGCAAGAGTTTGATACCTGATAGACTTGCGGCCTGAGTTCGGGGAAGACGTGCAGGGCCTCGCGCACAAAGAGCATCACGTCTGCGGCCGCCGGCTCGCTGCCGTCGCCCACCAGATCCAGCAGCGCGGGGGCCACGCTGCCGCCCACCTCCGGGAACTTGAGAGCGGCTCGATGCAGCGCGCGTACGAGCAGCTGACGATAGCGCGCGGCGTCGTCGTGGTCGGCGGCGTGCGCGCGCGCGGCCTCCTTGCGCAGCACGCCCACCAGCTCCTCGGCGTGGCGCGGCGTGGCCAGTTGCAGCGCCAGCTCGAGCGTCTGCTTGCGCACGTCCAAGTCGGAGGAGTGGAGCACGCGCAGCACGTCCATGGCGAGCTCGGGCAGCGCGCGCGCGGCCGCCTCGCCGCCCTCCTCGCGCAACGCGCCCAGCCGGCCGAGTACGATGAGCTTGACGTTGTTGTCGCTCTCCTTGACGACGAGGTCGATGTAGCAGGCGGCGGCGGCGCGCACGGCGGCCGGCGCCTGCGACAGCGTGACGAGCGTGCCAGCCGCCTCGTAGCGCACGGCGGCGCTGCCGGCGTTCAGCAGCCCGTACACGGTGCGGATGAACCGCGCGCGCTCCGCCGGGTTCACGTGACACACTTTGTACACCAGCTCCACTATCACCAGCTGCAGGATGTCCCCGAAGCCCTGCACGCTGTCCAGTCGCGCCGCGAGATACGACAGCGCGCGCTCCTGGTCCGCGTGCAGCAGCATCAGGAACGCGTTCCTCTTGCACGACATGTCCTGCTCCGTCTCCAGGAAGTTCGCCACCAGCTCGGGCGCGTCGGGGATGAGGAACTCGAAGTTTCTGTCCGTTCACTTAGCGATTAGTAACAGCGATTATATATGTATGTGCGAAACATATTATGTATTTCAGCGATATTGACAAAAAATATTCTCCTGCAAATTTTATATGAAAGTATATTTTAAAATAAAGTTTTTCATTTGAAACTTACGAGTTTTCATACAAGATTCCTTTAAAGGGGAAAAGCCTTTAAACAGTTCGGTGTTAAAACCGCCGTGAGAGTGTTTTGAGAGTCTCTTTACAAACTGTCCAAGACCGCCTTTATTATTTTTTTAATTAATAAATATATGTAAAAAATATAATTTTTATGATTCTTCAGGCCAATTTGTATATAATCTATAATATATATATTTTAAATTTATGGCTGTATGTAATCTAAATCTAAATAAATAAAAAAAAAGTCAAATTACTCGTTTGCAAATTTGTAAACACCTGTAAATAGTGAATATGGCAAGAACGGCATTCCTTCGGACGTACGAATGCCTGTGCTCGAGGCAGCTGCGAATGGCCGGCATCAGAGGCTCCAGCAGTTCCGGCTCCTTCAGTTTGCAAAGGAACCTCAATGTCGACCCTCGGATGAACTCATTCGGATGTTGAAGATCCTATACAACATTAATAATATACCCCCATAAGTGACACATTTTATGAACTAAGGCAGACAAACAGACAAACACCACGATATATTATAGTATGAATATAAATCCAATAGAGAAATAAAGGGAAAAATATTAATAAAATGTTAACCTTTCTGTAAGCGTCACAAACAAGAATCATTTCTTGCATCAGTTTGCCATCCGGCGTTGTCTTCGGCACGATCTCCCAAAATATGAGGAGCAGTTTCTTGATGGTGTGGTCTTGGAGGGGAAGGACAAATCTGATGATGATCATCAAGAGACCTGGTATTTTCTCACCGGACAGTATTATGCCTATGGTCTTTTTGAGAGCCTCGATTTTCTTCTTGGTGTCACCTTTTTCTGAAAACGAAAAATGCTCTTGAAATTTTGAGGTCGTGATGTTTTAGTAGTGGCTTGGCATTCCTCTTCAGATACATTTTCCTTACCTGTCTTATGCCTTCATTGTGTATGTTTGTTTGAAAATATCCAAATTTTGCTGTTCTTTGTCAAAAAACATCAAAATAAGATTCAAAGTAGCTAGGCAGATAAATTTATTGCAAAAATCAAAGTACAATATGACAGAAATATTAGGTAATTAAAGCTTACAATAAGCTACCTAATACTTTAAAGGAACTTTTAAATCCTCTATTCACAAGAAAACAGTGAAAAACAGTGAAGATTTCATAAACGAACAACTTTATGAGTTTAATTATTATACACATATATGGGAAATTTCTTACCAAGGTCAATCTTGAGTTGCATTTCATTGTGTGGTTCCGAGTCTGTTGGAAAATTAATTAATGTATAACACGGCTGCTCCACACCTGCCATATTTCTGTAAAAAAATTGGGTTGTAAAGTTAAAAAAGGAGTTGTCCTGTTTTTTTATTCGTTCCAAATCGACTTGGTCATTAGTAATCCTGCTTTAAACGAAATTCAAACCTTAAAATAACAATAATAGGAATGTTAAATCAATAAAACAAGATCAAAAATATTTTTACCATAAAATATAACTATTTAAGTAAAACAGATATTAGTACAGAACTACAAAAACAATGCTGGTATAAAATTTGACATTAATTGTCATATAAAATTATAAATTGGTATAAAATTGATCAGGGGACCTGTCAAATTACTCGTTCGAATTATGAAAAGCACTTTAGCACATTTTAACACGTTCATTGCCTCATCAAAAATATCAAATGTCATATGAATGACCAACGGTATAATGTTGAACTCATGTAGTGAGTCGTCGGCCATACGAATGAGGAGAAGAATAGACTCACGACTTTTGAATTGCATATCTACACATTTCAGGGTGGTTTTTGAATGAAAGATTTCAAATTAACTTTAACTATACTATGTGTGGTTTTGTAGTAAAATGGGTAAGTAATCTCCAATGATTTCATGGTAATCTCCAATTCCTGCATCTCCAATCTATTCCTTGACAAAAGCTTGATGTTGTTAGCACACAAACAATTTCTTCATTGTCACGTAAAGGTAAAATATTTAAAAAAAAATTAGTTTGCATGCAGGAGTAAAATGTATATTTATATTTTTTAATGACTTACAATTCTTATTTTATATTTTAATTTGTAGTATTTTTGAAGAAAAACCGATAAATAGTTTGGACTCACGTAGCGAGTTGTAAGCCCCCAGTAAGCGATTTTAGTGAACTCGCTAGGCGAGTCCTTGGCAATTAATGGGTTAAAGAGTTGTATTTGATTAATAGCTCTGAAAACTAATTTAAGTATAATGATAAATTCAATAAATGTCTGTCACACTTATTAATGGATTTATGCTCACGATTTTAATTATTAGTAAATATGATAAAATGTAATTTTACAAACCCCAACATAATGTATTAATTTCTTTATATTTACCTGTGTTTCAGGAATAAGGACAATCAACAGATGGTTTTCTTTTTATCCTCTATTTATTTATTTTATGCAAAATTATTATAATGTACTTTTTGTGGAAAATTAAGTTATAATGTATTAAATTAAAATATTAACAAATCAAGTGCAACAAACACATAATGTATACCACATCCTCAAAAGTCAATGTCACTTAAATTAAATGTTACGTGTCATTCATAGAAACTAAAATAAGGCGACTATAGAGTTCTGTGGGTATATAGTGTTCTGTGGACTATAGTGCGCGCCAGACCAGCAGACGTGTTTTGGCATCAGGTAAAATTTTACCTTTTAAGAACTTTACGTAATATTGCACATATGTTCACATTTCACAGATTTGTTTTTTTTTTCAGTTGTCTCAAATCAAAGATAGCAACTGAGATAATAAATACCATTTTCTGCCTCGTTTTATGCTACAAGTTTTATCGTTGCCTCACTCGAACGCTGAGTGCGAAAGAAAGTTCAGCGAAATAAATAATATAGAAATAAAGCAGAGAAACTGTTTAGTCACAAATACCATGAAAGGCAACATGCTAGCTCAGCAAGCCATTCGGCGGACTTCCGAAAATTGCGTGAAATGATTTCAAGGATAACAGCAGATTTATGAAAATCATGAGCCTGCATTTTGGTGACAACATTACCTGTAACTTTAATCTCTCATAATCACCTTCTATGGTACCATAGCAGCACCGACCAGTAACTGCTTATTTGAGTCTAAAGAAGCATAGATAGCTGCGAGCTTTCTTCAAGTCAGTCCTGGCAATAAAGCCACCAGTTGTAGGGCGGTGTTTTTAATTGGAAGGTTGCCTTTTTTTCTCCTCTCATGAATGTAGTTGGCACTTACAATGTCTTGCAATTTTACATCAGATTGGGCCGTTATCATTTCGTCAATCGGTGTAATGATTTCTTTTAGGCTGAGATCATGATCTTCCCTGCAATCTATATCTCTGGTTGTAGCAATACTTATAAGACGACTACCCAATTTACCATTTTCGGTTACGGGATAGCCAGTAAAACCCTTGTTTTTCTTAGCTTCTATCACGTCAGCAACAGTGTTATCTGGACTCATATGTGTAGTGTAGTTAGATAGTAAAGATAGTGATCGACTTATTATATAAATGTAATTAAATTACATTTATATAATAAGTCGGTGTCGGTCGGGGGGGTTGTCGGTGTTTGGTCTTAGTGGGGTGGGTTCTGCCAGGGAATTCACACCTATAAAATACTAAGTTACCAGTAGCGTACGTCTAGGTGAGCGGAGCTAGGCTATCTGACGCGCACTGACAAGTGCTTCATATACGTCCACGCCGTCACTAGACTGCCATCGCAGTCTTGTGACGGACTCGCAATCTTGCGAGTCGTCCCCTCCGGGCAATGCTATGTTCCATAACGAGTTTCGCTCAATCCACCTACCTCGGGACCATAGTAGCTAAATATGAAGTGCGAAAGCGAGTCTTCGGCGCTTTAACCGAACCTTCTGGCTAGGGGAAAAAACCCCGAGACAAAAATAACCAACTCACATGGAAGCAAGACTCAAAGAGAATCTACCCCAGGAGGGTACCGGCGAAGCCGGAGAATCCCTCCCTGAGCACAGCTCGGGCAGCCCCACGTATTCTGGGGGGGGCAAAGTAGTGCTACCTATGTCAAAACCATCCAAAATGCTGACCCAACAAATACTATACCCGGGTTTCTTCAACCGTCAAAGATCGGCATCACTAAGTGATACCAGTGAACTAAAACAAAAACACAGTATTGAAACACAACATTCAACACATAAAGAAATAGAATCAAGTGATACTAGTTCTCGTAACCCAAACGCTCAGTGGCAACGAATACCTAAACAAAAAAGAAATCGTTCCCCTGATGAAAAAGCGCTAAATAAAATTAATGAACCAAAAAGGAGGCAAAAAATGGTCGACCTAATTAACCAGAATAGAGGAATAATCATACCTCAAAACAAGACCCCGGAAGTTGAAACAAATAACAGCTTCTCAATGTTAGACATCGATATAGATGATGCTGCCCCTTTAAAAAAAATTCCTAAACCACCACCGATAGTACTGTATGGTGTCGATGATCTGGAAAAACTGACGAAATTTTTGGAAGAAGTAGTAGATAAGAATGACTACACTTTTAAAGTAGTGTCTAGAAATCAACTAATCATATCCTCTAGTACTGTTGATAAGTATAAAACTTTGATTGAGCACATAAGAGCTAAAGGGTTGATAGGTCATACTTTTACTCGCAAGGACCAAAAATGTATGAGAATTGTAATCAAACATCTCCATTTTAGTACACCTAAGGATGCAATTATTGAAGCAATAGAAAATACGGGTAACAAAGTGCAAGGCGAAATAGTTACAGCAAGAAAACCAGGAACAAAAGAGCCCTTAAATACATTTTTTGTTAATGTAGCTCCTAATGAAAATAACAAAATGGTCAAAGACATCAAATTCATTTACCACCAAAGGGTGGTAATAGAAGACCCTAAAAGAAGAAGAACAATAGTACAGTGCACAAGATGTCAACAATATGGGCACTCAAAAAATAATTGCATGCGGCCATACAGATGCGTCAAGTGTGCTGGCCCTCATAAAACTACGTTGTGTCCTATAGATAGAAACACCCCCGCAGTGTGCACGCTTTGTTCTGGAAGTCATCCTGCTAGTTATAAAGGGTGCATAGTGTATAAGGAAATACTTGCAAGAAAGAAAACAAGTATCCCTCAATCTAATCTTAAGATCAGAGCTACTGAAGCAAACAAAATTAACAGCCCATCTGCAGTAACTACTGTTAATAATGCCAGAAATAGGCCTGAAACCAAAAGAAATTCTTTACATATTGGACATATTGATTCTCACAAAAACATGAGACTTTATAGCGAAGCTGTTAAGAATGGAACATCTTTCACCAAAGCCGCAAATGTGGATGAAGACATTACAAAATCACGAACGTCATTTACGAAAGTAAATAATGAGAATTTACATAGACCAAAACTAAGCGAACCCGACACTGAGTCACAGAGAACACATTTAAATAAAATAGACAATGAAAATAATCAACAAGGACATATTCTTCAATTACAAATACTTATGACAAAACAGACAGAAAGAATTGACCAACTTATAACACAACTAAGCACAATGATGAATCTCATTGTGACACTCATCAGCAAATTTCCTTAATGCTCTCTTTACGTATTGCCACATGGAACGTTAATGGACTGGCGCCAAACAAACTAGAGCTCGAAATACTTCTCAATACTAATAAAGTGGACATTGCTCTGATATCAGAAACCCATCTTAATGACAATAAAAAATTTACAATTGACAATTTCTGCGTATATAACACAAACCATCCTGACGGAACTTCGCATGGAGGATCTGCAGTTATAATTAAAAGTAATATAAGACATCACCTTCACAGTATATTTCGAGAAGAATGGCTACAGGCAACAACAGTTACTGTGAGTGGAAAGTTAGGACCTATTAATGTTAGTGCCATCTACTGCCCACCAAAACACAATCCAAAACAAGATATGTTTAACAAGTACTTCTTAACCTTAGGAAACAAATTCATATGTGGAGGGGATTGGAACTGCAAGAACACATTCTGGGGTTCTAGATTGACAACTACTAAGGGACGCGAACTAAAGAAAAGTATTGACCAAAACAATCTAACGACCCTGGGAACAGGTGAACCGACTTATTGGCCGATGGACTCAAACAGGTCCCCTGATTTGGTTGACTTTTTCGTTGTAAAGGGACTTTCTCATGTGTATTTTGATATCGAGTCATCGCTTGACTCTGTCTCGGATCACACTCCAATCATGGCCACACTTAGCATCTCACCAATACAGCGGGAACAGAAATCAACACTATACAATCAAAGAACCGACTGGAGGGCTTTCTCTGAATACCTTGAGGATGAAGTTGAACTGAGAGTCAAGCTGAAAACTAAAGAGGACATAGATGAAGCAACATTTTACGTTACAAATCTCATACAAGTAGCAGCATGGCTTTCTACTCCGGCACTGAGCTACTGCATCGAAAGAAATAACATTCCTTTGGATATACGGAACAAACTTCAAGAAAAGAGAAGACAAAGAAGACAACTTCATTTGACTAGATCTGATGCAGATAGATCCGAATACAACAAAATCTCAAGAGAGCTAAAAGAGTTAATAAAAGAAAACGTAAACATGACCTTCCAACATAAAATATCTAGTCTCTCAGCCCACAAGAAAGATAACTATTCCTTGTGGAAAATAACTAAAAACTTTAAAAGACCTCGAAACCATATTCCCCCTATAAGGAAATCTGATGCTGACCCTTGGGCCCGGAGTGCAAGTCAAAAGGCAGAATTATTTGCAAAACATCTATCTGAAGTATTCACTCCAAACCAATCGTCGATGGTGGACTTTGAGAAGGAAGTTGATAATATCATTAATAGTGACCAGCAGCTATCGCTGCCGCTTGTACTGGTTACTCCGAGAGAACTTAGACATATTATACACTCCCTTGAAAACAAGAAAGCACCGGGCTTCGACATGATTACGGGTGAAGTGCTCAAAAAATTGCCAAAAAAAATTATTGTCTTTTTGACAATGCTATTTAATGCAATCCTTAGAATACATTATTACCCAAAACTCTGGAAGATATCACAAATCTGTATGATCTTAAAACCTGGGAAACCACCAAACGACCCTAGCTCATATAGGCCAATAAGTCTCCTTCCTATACTATCCAAGGTGTTCGAGAGGGTCCTCTTGCAACGACTGAAACCTGTACTTGAAGATGACAAGATAATTCCTGATCATCAGTTCGGTTTTCGTGAAAAACACTCAACAGTTGAACAAGTGCATCGAGTAGTTCAAAAAATCAGACAATCACTGGAGAGAAAAGAATATTGCGCTGCTGCTTTCTTAGACATACAACAGGCTTTTGACAGAATCTGGCATAAAGGACTGTTGTATAAATTAAAAAAATTACTACCAAACTCACTGTTCATGATTCTGAAATCCTACTTAGATCAAAGACAATTTCAAGTGAAATGTGGGGAAGACTACTCAAAGCTATATAACATCTGTGCTTCCGTGCCGCAGGGATCAGTCCTGGGGCCGCTCCTCTACTCTATTTATACGGCAGATCTGCCTGAAACGGAAGACGTAACAATGGCAACGTATGCTGACGACACAGCATGCCTTGCAAGTGACAGAGACCCCAAGTATGCATCCTTAAAACTACAAACACAGCTTAATAAGGTAGATGCTTGGCTTCAAAAGTGGAGAATTAAACCCAACGTAAAAAAATCGATACAAATCACATTCACACTGCGAAAAGGCGATTGTCCACCTGTCTGTATGGAGAATAAGGTTCTGCCAAATAATAACAGTGTGAAGTACCTGGGCTTACATCTAGACAGAAGACTCACCTGGGCAAACCACATCAGAACTAAAAGGAAAGAGGCTAACCTACAATTCAAATCACTAAACTGGCTGTTGGGGCGTCAGTCTCCGTTGTCCCTTACCAACAAGCTTCTAGTTTATAAAACCGTCATAAAGCCCATTTGGACTTATGGCATAGAGCTGTGGGGTTCCGCAAGCAACTCGAATCTAGAGATCCTACAGAGATTCCAGAACATAGCATTAAGGACGGTTTCCGGCGCGCATTGGTTTGTAAGAAATACTGAGATTCACGAATACTTGCAGATGCCAACTGTTAAAGAAGAAGTTAGCAAAAACAGTAAAAAATATAAAGAGAGATTAAAGGAACACTCGAATGAATTGGCGAAAGGCCTCATGAACACAAATGAAAATGTGAAACGTTTAAAAAGATGGCACATACTTAACCTGGACCAAAGAGCATAAAATCAATATTACTAGGATGTCATTCACAGGAATGCTTCCTACAACTACGAATCCTGGGAAAGTATCTGATTAAGGCTAAAGAGCCGATCGCAGATTGTAAAATTAAAAAAAAAAAAAAAAAAAAAAAAAAAATTATGATACATACATGTTTGAAATATAACCACGTGGTGAGGTTAACTTGAATTCCAATCTTCAAAGGTCAGAGGTTATATTATTTTGTTATTAGGTTACTTATAAATTTGCACAATAATTAATAAACACTTAAGCATATACTTTGTGAAAAGGTTTTCAGAATAAAAGCTAAATTTAAATAAGACTCATAAGACTGAACTCTCTAATCTTCCAATCCAATTGTAACAGAAAAGGCAGTCCATATATATTACTATACTCTTTGAGGCAGTCTCTTTTTTTTTTACGAGCGAAGAAACCTTCAAAAGGTACCTTATGACAAATGCCGCATGCAATGCAAATGGCATAAGGTTATGTGGGATTCTTACCGCATTAAAACTCCAATTCTTTGGAATTGGATTTGGAACCGTCACCGGACATGAAACCGTCACCGGACATTGAGGCAGTCTCTGTGTTAAGAAAGCGTATTTATACTAAGAAACAAACACACACAGCCTGTGTGTGTTTATGGCACACAGGCTTCAACTTCTTGATGCAGAATAAATAAAGACAATTCGGGCACAGATAAACCGGATAATTGTACGAACCGTTAGTTTGTAATTAATCTAGTGAGATTATAAACTGTCGAGAGCTTGTAAACGGACACTAAAATTTACAATCTAATATTTTCTATATTTTCGTAACTTTATAAACTGACCATGATGACTAGCCGTCAATTTGTGATTTTTGACCAACAACAATTCACTATAGATCTACAAAAGTACTACAGCGTAAGCAAAATATTAAGAAATGTAACTGGACAAATTTTAATGGAAAAATTAAAAGTGTGATCAAAATAATAGAAGAGTATAATTTAGCTGAAGATCAGGGAAAGCGATCATATGATAAACAAATCTCTCTATATTTCTTAGTTCATTTACAATAAACTCTTAACATCCATTTTAGAAAACTTATAAATCAATTAATAAACACAAACATCTTTAAAACTAAATCAATATGCATCTCACAGTCTGTTCCTTCATAATCAAAACATTATCACATCACACCTGGAGCTGTTATCTTGTATGGACGAATTTTGCTACTGCACGCACACATACAATGTGCGTGTAGTAGTTGCTAAAATCAAACATGAAATATCAAACGACTGGTCACACCATGTCTATGACTTTGCAATTATGACGACATTAATTATTTAATTACACTTTTGCAAGTTCATGAATTCATCTCATCGAGCGATTAGCTACCTATCAAGGAATATAGTACTCTCTAATCTACCTATTCTATTTAATTTAATCCACTCCACAGGTTATAACACGCCTATAACACAACTCCACAGGTTCTGCAAGTGTGCACTCAACAACTGTAGGATTAAGGATAAGAAATTAGGAAGAGATAGGGAAATGGGCTCTGGCATCCCTTACTCAAACACTGAAACACACACTGCTATTTCATGGACCTTCTTCAGAAAAAGGCTAGATTATCTAAACTAATAACGAAGAATCGGTCCAGCCGTTCTCGAGTTTTGCGCTTAGCAATACATTTAGTGATTCATTTTTATTTATATAAATAATTTGACTTCTAATTTCTAGAAACTTTATTAAGTGAATCATTTATTTTTTCATCAGATGAACTTCCAGCTGAAGGTCACACGACAGCAACATTGTTTAAAAATATTGATGACCTATTTGATGCTATTAATACAGACAGCCCGAACCTGCCTATCGGTAAATAGTACTCCACAAACCTGACTGTGAGGATCCGTCACATATCACTGTTCAATGAAATGAAGAAGTTTATTTCTTTTATGAAACAGTTGTGGTGTAAGACGACTCTTTCTTCGCAAGAAGACTGGATTCACACCATTTTATAGAACCTTGTGTATGTGCACTAAAGATATTGTATAAGAAGAAACGAGGAAATGGAGGAAGTTTAAAGGAAAGGCGATGATTATAAGAAATAAATAATAGAAAATACCAATGTTTCTTTCATTCGCATAATAATAAGTTCACACTCTCATAATTTATTTTTCAAGATAAACTCCTTACAATTATGAAGCCACATTGAGGTATCAAATTAAAATACAGAGTACAATAACCTGTCGTTTTGAATTTTCCCGCTAATATTATTTATACTGCTATTCCGTTGCGGCGCTAGTCTATAAGTGAATAAAACTTCTCTCTCTTAGAGTTACAGAGTACTATATTCCTTGGACCGGACGTTTTGTTTGTGAAATAAAAGCTGACCAAGTATTCTCTAACTCATTTTACGGACATTAGTATAGTTTTAGAACAATCTGTCTGCTCGCTCGTATTATTTACTTTACGTTCCTGAATAATCTAAAAAGATTTTTAATTGGTTACGTATACTATGGATTGTTAGCCCGAAAGAAGAGAGAAGAAATATTCTACAAGATTTGCGCTGCCAACAATGGATTTTTACATATTGACTTTATTCTTCATTCTATTTACTTTGTGCCTGGTATATCCGCCCACTGAACTCTTAGCTGCTGGTTTCACTATTCCTCAAATATTCGATAGTGTTCTTGGAAGCGAAAACATAAACTTCGTTCGGTATCACTTGTATAGAATCGTCATTACTAAATTTATCCATTCCATGCTACCCCTCACTTACTTCTTCTATTTGTGGTGTGGTGGGATACGCTGGCCATTTTTGGCATCCGCTTCGGCTGCCGCTGCCATGATACCTCTGTTGATGCTGTACAAAATAATTACATGGTGGGAAAGTGACCAGAAAAAGCACCCAGTCATTCAATCCTTCCTTCCCTATGTCACAGAGGGAATAGATTGGAGATTAGTCGCAACTAGTATTAATCATGAATTCAACAGGTAAGAAAAAGTGCATTTTTTTTTAACCACAATTTTATTTAAAATTTTCTTTATTAATCTAATGATATTAATAATTTTAAAAAAAATCATTCAGCAGTATGTAATATTTTAATATAACTGAACATTCTTTAGTTAGTTACTTATAAAGAGGATAAATTTGTTTGTTTGCATTGAGTAGGCTCCGAAACTATTGGACCAATTTGAAAAATTATTTCACTGTTGGGAAGCTATATTATCAGCGAGTAAATAATGTTACGAGGGCGAAGCCGCGCGCAATAGCTAGTTATTCAAAAACTAAGAACATCTGTATCCCTATTTGGGATAGACTGGTTTGACAAGTGAAAAATTGCATAAATTCTATTTTACGAGCTTAAATTCGATGTTTAAGAAGTGGTTGTTACAATGTTTTGTGAATATCTTTAGACCTTCCTTGGTTTGTTAATTTAAGTCAATTTTAACTTAATTTGAATTATTCTTTGTAATATAAAATGATATTACAGTGTGGACAAGGTGTGTGTATCCTTGAGCACAACGAGCAAGCTCATAGCAACGGAGAGTTGGATCATCAAAGTCACTCAGTACAATGTCCAGGCTATTAGACAAAATGACTGCACATTAGTGGCAACAGCCGTAAGAATTTTATCCACATTATCCCCTTTCCATAAGTGAAAACCGAATTAAAATCTGTCTAGTCATTCTTGAGTTTTTGCGAGACTAATTCACAACTATTGATTGTGAATTGTGTCTTGTTTTTTTGTTTGTGTTTCAGTGTGATCTCCCTTCACTCCAACTTGCCGGGGAAGAAGAAGTTCAGTATCTGAACATAGACGTGATACCAACACGTAATGAAATAAAAGGTTTTAAATTTCGCATCTCCACGTCCCTTCTGCGAGATCTGCAGATGCGTTTGATCCGACCAGTCCGAGTTCCCGAGCACATATCGCTGTTGCCCTCAATGATTGAGAGGTTCATCACTGTGTTCAAGCATTGTGTGGACCAGAACCCTGCATACTATGTCGAGGAGGTATTTTTTCTTTTTCAGTGATAGGGTGTCTTTCATCCAGAAAAAAAATTAGGTAATGTTCTCTCAGCTCGTAGATGCAAGATGATTGAGCTTATTGTTTGGACTGATTAAGGTGTTAAAGCTCTTGGATTAATTTCTTGGATTCTTGGATTCCTAACGAGGTCAAAGAATTTTTTTCAATTGATCATAGTGTCTCTGTGGTTCCAATGGTACAAGCGTACCATTAGCTAGAGACTAACTTGTGTAAAATAACTAAAATAATGTTCAAATAATAAAAAAAAAATGATACCTATAATATTGCAGAATTAATATTAAAATAAACAATAGTTATTCATGGTTTATGAATGTATTTTTAAGTGATAACTGCTCGTCTGCTTCCAAATTGCTTCCTGTGACCTTCCATAGTTGCATTATTTTTGGATTTTTTTTATTCTTTTTGCTAAAGAAAGATAAAGATTTTTATCTTTTTATTTAAAATTATTAATTCATTTTGAGTATTAATTTTATCAAAATCAAAAGAAACTGAGTTTAGTTCAGCTATTAACTTAACACAATATAAATATTGATTCTCCGAGATGGTATGTTGCTTGATTATTTATTTATTTATTTATTTATTAAGGTACACCAACAGAATAATACAGTTCTTACATTTGGTCACGGTTTGATGTGAATTCCAATGACATGTCGCACGCTTAGTATTAAAGTGACCGAATTAAAAAAATCACTTTTTTGATAAATGTTTTGTAATTAGGAGTTGGGTTGTTTATTTGGACATTAATAACACAAGATGTTAGTTTTACAGTTAGTTTTTTTTCCATAAATATAGAATATGAAACACAGATTTGAGTGAAACTTTAATTTGAATTGAAAACTATTTAAGTTGTTTATCTTACTCGTTTAAGACTTATTCTGAATTAGGTCACTTTAATACTAAGCGTGCGATGTATACACAACATTTAACATCAATCATCGACCCTTGAGATTACAGAAATAATAACCATTATAATCACAAACAAACTCGAATCATAACATATCTATAAATGACACACATATATATATATATTTTAGCCCTTGGAGCAATGCATTGGATGTATGCAAGCTCAGGCAGACGTGAAACTGAGTAGACGTTGCGCACCACCGCCTCCGGGCTACTCGGGACCAAGGATTTGTCAGACGTGCAACTGCAGGTACAGTATACCCACTGCGACACCAGACATTGACAAAGCCCCGGTCTATAGATAATGGGTGATTGTGTGAAAACAGGGCTCTCTGGTGTTGCACGTGCATCGCTCGGTGGTGGGCCGCAAGGGCCCGCGGGCCGCCTTCCGAGTGGCTCTCGGGCCGCTGCACCTGTCCCGTCTGCAGGGCCACATTCTGTCTCCTCGATGTGAGTCCCGCAAGACTCTCGCAGACCCAAGACTAACTTCAACTTTACCAGTGATTAAAGTGATCGTGTTACAAGTGACAGAACATTAACTTTTATTTATATGGACATGAATGTTTAGTAAAAAAAAAATATTAACATTTTATTTGGGAGCTTACGATTAAAATCTAAAAGATAGACATTCTCCAAAAAGCGAGAAATGGTAAAGTGCCACCGTGTGTGATTATAGTGAAATGAAGTGAAGTGAAATGAATGAAATGAATGAAATGAAGTGAAATGAATGAAATGAAGTGAAATGAATGAAATGAAGTGAAATGAATGAAATGAAGATACAATCAAATCGGGAAATGATGTGAGTTCCTTTTATTATTTTTATTCTGATCGTATATACAGGGTGGAATTTTGTAATGCCACCTGAAGGGAAAGTACTCTTAATAATGGAGATAGAAAATTTTATTCAAAGAAAAAATGCCTTTATTTTTGAATAGAAAGAAAACTGCATTCAAAGATTTTCGAAAATTCTCTTGTCACACCCGGGAATCGAACTGACTAAAATCTGTAAAAATTACATCCTGTACTTTTATTGCATCGATTCAATATGGTGATATTTGAATGTCTGTGACCAAACAAAAAATTAGAATTTTTAATTACTTTCTTTAAAAGGTCTTATTGCAACATGAAATAACAGCATTTATGTGCTATTGTGTTTCCGATTGTGAGTAAGGGACCCATCCCTTATCCGTTCCCAATCCTTTATCCTCAATCTTACTATGATGGGCCTTACTAGGATGAGTAAGAATTGCCAGAGCCCTTTATCCTATCAAGTCCTATGGCTTTGCATGTGTTAACAGGTATCAAGTAAGTAATTCTTGATTCAAAATAGTTTATTTTGAATAAAGACAACCTTTATTCAAAATAAACTAATGCCCTATCTTTATTTCTCACAGGTAGTTGGAGTAGTTAATGTAGCTGAAGGGGCTTAACATTTTATTAGATTCTTATTTTACTTTTATAATTCAATGTGAATTCCATAAAACACTGTATTTAAATTTTAAGTTATCCATGGAAGTGTTTTTATGAAATCTATAAATTATGAACTGAATGGATGGTATGAACTGCTAATGAAGGCTGATGCAAAGTTTTACAATGGTGATATATGGTTATTACAGGATTGTTATCAATTTAATAATTAGATGAGGAATATTTTTTATGATTGGCGTACGTATGTTTAAAAATATTTGTGTCTATGTATTTAAATGTAATGAATGTCTTTTACAGCCGAATAATCAAACTGTTCTCAAACACGTAAGCGAGTATGAACCTAAGTTTTCTAAAATTTCTAACCTTGTTTGGATTGTTTGAGTATTCGGCCCTATTTGTAGTCGGAAACGAAAACAGAGTAAATGTTAGCATAAAGTAAATTGTTAGTACCTATTTCATAAGTTTGATAGGTGGGTAGTCAAATATTTTATATAATATGTACTTATATATATTCTTAGTGTTTATTACACAGACAAAATTTTAAATTAGACGGACTTAAGTACCCCTCAGTAAGGGTACTTATGACTTTGAAAATTAAATAATATAACTAAAAATAATAAATAGTATAAGGTCATGGACACTTTTAGACAGTTATATTCATATATATTTTTGTAGAATGTCATACAATAACTATAGATTGCACAAAGTTCGCGCTAGCAAGTTTTAAGCTGTAGTAACATGAAATAGTATTAAAAATAATATTACTGTTAAAACTTTGTCTTAGTAGAGGTAGGTGTTGATACAATTCCATCGTCTACTTGAGTTTCCTTTGTGTTTATCAAATATTTGTTGAGCTGTACATCAATACAATACCTTTTAAATGCTAGATAGCTAACAATATTTGATTTAAAACTAAATCTAACTCAAAACTAATATATATATATATATATGAAGTCTTTGTTAACATAACTAAAGTTTAATTACTATGTGAACATACACATACTATTAATTTGTGAATATCTTAAGAATATCAGCCAGTAAAGTAATTGTTATTTTAATTGAATTGGCCTAAATTTAAAAAAGTTTAATGGTTCGTGTGACTCCCATATAAAACGGTTTTATCTTATCTGCCATCCACCAAAAGAATAAATAATATTCCGGCTGCTTGATTGAAATGTCCAATCGATTTTTAACAGTTTTCTACTCAACAAACAATAGACAATTTCCTATAAAATTTAATTCTATTGAAGGCAACATAGTAATCATCAAATTTATAAGTTGATGTTTTATATAATCATGTTGGCCATTATTTTAGTACCTACATAAGTATGTATAGGTTTGTGTCTTTTGTTACGTTTGATGAGTGCGTTGGTAAAGGCTTTTCTAAATTGGCCTTGGTATTGGGGTACAGGTTTCAACCTAGTATATATATATGGTTTCAAAATACAAATCTTGTTACTTGGTTTCTAATTCGTGTGGTGGCATTACTATTATTGTTGTTATTAAAAATATTAATTGCTTTATTAGGTGTTGATTAGAAATATTGTAATAATTATAGTCTTATTTCATTTGATCTGTCCGGTGATCTTGTTATGTATCTTAAATTACTGTAGTCTAACAAATGCCCTTAGGCCTAACAAATGCCCTATACTTTAGGGCTACAGATGTAAGGTTAGCTTTGATGTGTGAATGTTTTTTTGAGCTTAATTTTGTACGCGTATTTGTAGGTACTCTTTCTTCTTCCAGAATATTTGATAGAATTCCGCACTGCCTACTGCAAATGTAATAATTATTCTGGTAATATATATGTAGTCATAATTTGTATGTTAAGTATAGGTATACTCAAATCTCTGAGGTTTATATTATATATTATATATACTTACCATATTGACATGATAAATAATACAATCCGTGTTACTTGTATGAAATTTTGTACAAATTTTTGAAACATTAAATATATGTTTTATAATCGTCATAGTGTTAGTTTCATTTATGTGTATAGCTTTTTCACACCTTCGTAATGGAGATCATCAATAATAATTATCAAAAGAGGCACTGCCATAAATCAACAAACTTTAAGCGGCATATGGGAATAGTAAAAAAAAATTATTTAGCATTAGCTGAACCGACAAACGTTCTGTCAAAACTATTAGTGTTTTTGGGTTTATACATTTTTCTGGTACTTTTAAATAGAAAAAAATAGTCTAATTGGTCCAGCCATTATTGAGTATTGCGCCTAGCAACTCATTTAGCTATTCGTTTTTTTATTTTATTTATATAGTTAAACAAACGAGCTACAAAAAATAGTTTTTTGCGTGATCACCAAAACGGCTCGAGAAATTTATTTGGTTTTCACTCAAAGACTATATAGGTATGGGTCAAAATCTTAGAGAGGTGAACATTCATATTTTGGCTGCTCATAGGTTACCTGACATTTTCCAAATAATTTTGTGAACGCAGTTGATATTAATCTGTACCTAAAATAAAAAAAAAAAACATTGCGTAGATGGCGTTAGTGAGTAAAAGTGTGAATCCCGCTAGTCAAACAACAACACAACAAAGAAAAAATTAAATTGAAGTTTTGTAACAGAATTTACAACAAATACAAAATAATGACAAGTCTATGGGCAACGTAGGCTATGTTTTATTACAATTAAAAAGTAGATACCTAGTTAATAATATGTACTTATATTGAATACTAGGTAGGTATTAATTATATCGCAGTTTACATTTAAACGAGGCGGTTATTATTGATTCCACTTGGTCATTAGGAACTGCTGATCGATCATTTCACAACGGACGCGATCGTATCTAAAATTGCTACTGCAAAGTCTGAAACATTACTGTGTGTTTATCAAATCGAAATCAAATGAATATAAACCCTCTAATAATCGCTTGCTATGAATATAATATCGAAAAAATCAGTGTGAGCGAACATGATATCGGAAACGATACGGCTTTTCTTCAAAACAACAACTCTCCATGGATTCAAGTATTTGACCTCATCATATCGCTTTGACCGGTACATACAGAGAATTTTTTGTTCGTATTAATTTTTTTAGGCTTTAAGTACCTACATACCTTTTTAACTAAATAAATAAAGTAAAATTGGCTACCGCAAATGCAAAGCAACTGCGCTACCAACTTTAGTGGGATAGATTACAAGGGAGAGAGTTCTAGCATCTTTCACTAACTCACTGAAACACACTTGTAAGGTACAGAAGATGCTGTTCTTCTGTAAGGGGGTGGTTACTGCCGCCATACGCCATATAATATACTTATCTTCAAACCATCAAGCGTCAAGTAGACCGTCAGCCTGTATGACGTGGAGACCTTTGAGGTTACTTCGATAAGTAAACCGTTCCTCTAACGACATGGTTCTTCCTCCCGTTATTGGGGTTTTTCTGGCGTTTTCCTTGGCGAGCAGACCTGCCATAAAATGACCATAAATATAAAATAAAACGTTGACTACCTGTACCTATACAACTTTCCAGGGTAGCATGGATATTAGGATGTTGCGCTAGCGCTTGTTGTGCTGGAGGGTTATGTGCTGTTCTTTGGGCTAGATTTCTGCAGATACCGGTTTTGTTGGTCTTGCAACCGGCCAATGATTTCGAAGTACCTATGCCGCTGGTGGCAGTCTGCTTACCGTCAGATAGAACGGCCAACACATTTCTTAAATATCTGTAAGTTATTACCTATATACTACTAATATTATAAAGAGGTAAAGTTTGTATGTTTGTGTTTCTATGCGTGGAAAAATGTTAAGTTCCCGAGGGATCTTTTAAAAATATAAAAAAATGAGCACCACCATCGTCAAAGCGATAAATACTTAAGTATGTCAGATATTTTCCAACGCAGTTAGTTGCGGGGGTAGTTTTACATAATAATTATACTTAGTTTTTGTAGCAACGCCGATACCAACCTGACGAGCGCATTGAGCCGCGTGTTACAAGGCAAACACATAGACAAGCAAAGACTGAGGTTGTTGGACAAAATAATAAAAGAGAACAACGTGATTATGCCTGAAATTATGTTCGAGCACACGCCGCCCTGCCAGTCCATATTGAAGAAGTGTCGCTGGCAGAACAAGATGACGCCTTGCGGTATATTGTTCCACAAGCAAATCACCGAAGGAGAAGTTTGCTGTGTCATGGACCCTTCCGCGTATGTTCGACTTTACTCCTTCACTAACTCCTCAAATATATTATACATACCTATATTTTTACCACTTTGAAAAATAATTACCTTCCCTAAACCACTTATGATTATGATCTAATTTTTTTCAGCATGAGACTCAATAAAAAGCGTCGCAACAATCAAACTTATAAATTAAATTTAGTCCTCCATTGCTTCGATGGTTCTGTTCGGTACGAATGTCAGGTACTTTTTTAGTCTTAAGTTATTAAAATATGAGTAGGTAAGTATTTTCATTTGACGAACATTTCTAGTGATAACGCAGGGGGGTGGTACCTTCTCCTTTCTTATTAGAGAAGGAAAACATCGTGAGGAAACCTAAATGCAAAGTCAGTAGTGTGAAGTATAATACGGATGCTTTGGCCTGATACAGATATTATTTCGTTATCTAGTAGTATCTGTTTTAAACCAGAAATGCGTTGCATATTTATAAATATGTTATAAGTCAGTCAGCTGCAAGTGTGCTGCCGACCTTGGTAGGATTCTGTATAAGGGATTATTAAAAAATAAATGAGCTCTGGCATCCCTTATTTCCAAAGTTGGTGGGCCATTGTCAATGAAGGCATTTTACTTGTGTGTTCTTAGAAGATGATAGCCATATTTTATCATAAAAATTGTGTCCATGCCCCAGTTATTAGAAGTGTGAGATACTCAGTTAACAGGTTAAGTATTAAAAAACTATTTGCGCCACTTGAGCCAAAATATTATATTGTATCTACTGATTTGATATCAGTGCACAATGTTGTACTTAATTGGTATTATTTTTAGTTCTACATAAACTACGATGGCGAAAACTGGATAAATACGTCACCTTTGGCCCCGGGATTGGAGTACATTGCAAAGTCGAGTTTCATCTTAGTTCAAAATTCTGATACAGACAAACTTACCCAGGAACATTGTATTTCCAATGAAAACTACTCCAGAAAGTCATGCTTGGTACGTTTTTCAACTAACTATGGTATAGAACTTGATGGATAGGTTAATTGTCAATTCATCCTAATTATCAATATTGATAATTGAAGATTTATTTAAAAAGAGCATCTATGAAGGTATGATGTCGGTTCTTCCCCGCAGAAACGGCTTTCCTAACTGGTGGTAAACTGTACCTAAATATCAAGATATAGTCTGTTAATGGGTGTTTTATTTTAGGTCAGTTGCATAGAGAATACATGTAATTGTTCGAATCCAATGCGACTTGTGAGGGAGACAGAAAAAGATGTGCTTCCTTTTTGTTCAATGTCTAAAATGCATTGTTTGCGAAGAACTGGGCTTGGTAAAGTTTGTTCAGATCATATCGTCAAATACCTACCTTATAAGTATCTTACTGATTGCACCAATTTACAAAATTAGGATTTCTATTTTATTTTAAATGATCCCTGAGGAACTGTAATTTTTTTCTGGATGAAATGATCTATATATCCTTACCTGTATCCCTGACAACGTATATGCAAAATTATATGCAAAAATTATGATCGGTTGAGTAGTTAAAGTGTGAAAAGGTAACAGATAGTCTAATATCCGGCATTTAAAAATATATACTTACCCTCATCTGTTATTTAGTGATAGCAAAGATTAGGTACTATTTGGTAGATGATACCATAGAGTAAATAGTACTTAACCAGTAAGTACCTACTATTTACTCTATGATGATACTTACGTCGATAAGGAACATCACCCATTTTGGGTGGCCAGCGATATTTTACACATTATTATTATCCAAACATTTTTCACTATGGCGCCTAGGCTCTTTCTAAGAGATGATATTCTGCCTTAAATAATTAACAAAATTGCCTTAAATTATTAAGATGTATTATTATAATTCCTTATATATCTCCAAATGTTTCCAAAATTTCTTCTAAAAATGACACAAAAATGTTAAATTTTTACATATAAATATAATCTTTAAAAAATGTTTATAATTTTGTGTTCTATTATATAATAATAAGTTTAACATTGTTGGCCGGCACTTTTAAAATTAGCCCAAAAATGTATGGAGGCTGGGTGATGTCCTTTAACAGCATCTGCACGCGATATTAGGCAACCCATTCGCAATTTATCAATGTACCATCTATACCAGATAAACTTAGCCATCATTAAATAACAAATGAGGGTACCTATATATTTCTAATGCCGTAACGTATCTCGTACTAAGAGAGACAGAGAGTTAAATTGTATTCACATTAATAAATAAAACTAATACAGAGAAATTCAATTTAAACTAAGTAATTCCTTAATGTAGTCATATTACTTTTTTTAGATGACATTGATACGTGTAACTGCTTACCATCTTGTGGTAAAATAACATCTGACATGTCTCTGGAGAGTACACCGTTGGACATGATCCCGTACACCATCGATCCGTTGTAGTAAATTATATTAATTACTTTAGTAAATAAGTAGGTATAGTTAGTACTTTAGGGTAAGAGAGTATATTTTATCCTAAGCTTGTTAATCCAAAGATCTCCTTAGAACTAACGTAACTCAGAAATCACAGCAGAGTTGCATGAGTGTCTTTATAGGACGTCTTGTTGGTACATTTTTTTAAATTAAGGTCGGCCAGACAGGTTGACAGTCCACTGGATGGTATATGGCCACCGTTGCCTATAACACAAGCACAGGTGCCGCATGTACTCTGCCGACCACAGTAGAATTAAGGATAAGGGTCTGGAAAGGAACAGGGAAATGGGCTTTGGCATCCCTTACGCACTCAACAAAAGGAAACAGCACATGTGCTGTTATTTCACTGTGTTCTTCTGTATGGGGGTGGTTACTGCCGCCACACGGGCTTCCCAAATGACTGTAATATTAAAGATTTTTTTTTTTTAATAAAAGATGGGTTTGCTTTGGTTTTTTCAGTCAATATTTAAATGCGACTTCATCGACTATGTTGAACGTTCACGTGATCACATCACAAATTTTCAGGAGGAAATCAACTGAAAATTGGCTCACACTCCTATGTTAGTATGCTTACCTAAGTAGTTCATGCAAAGAACCTTTACTTAGATACCTACCAATGTACCTAATACTGGTTGAATATTTTAACAAATTTTTTTTACAGCTTCGATGGGTGGCGTTTTTAATATGTTTCTGGGAGTTGGGCTATTTAGTATATTGGAACTTCTTTTCTTGCTTATTGTGAAGATACCGATAGCATTTCGAAAATCATCAGAAATAGAACAATCGAGAGTTTCATTTTATCATTAATATAATTTTAAAATGATTGTCTTCTATTTTTGCTTCCTCTATCCCTTTATTAACCAAAAACAATTTTAATTACAAGGTAGGTAGTAGGGCTGCCAAGTACATTTTTAAATAAAAACTACCAAAGGAAAAAATAAAGCTAATTCTGAAAAAAAAAAAAAACAATTGCCGCACCTAGTGTTTTTTTTGCACTCATTGCGAAATGCGAATGCTAAATTTTTGAAAACGTTTAGTTAAATTTTAACGAGAGGGCACTGGCAACATTGATGTTTGCACACAGCACCAACCAACAAGTCTAACAACACCTGACCTCTGACCCAAGAACAATATGGACGGGCATACCCCTCAACCGGCGTGCCTGAATTCTAACAACTTCAAACAATTTGGCACATAAGATGGCTACGTTTCATAGAGATTTTTCGTTTTTTCTATTACGACACTGCTTGATGCAGCACGAAGGCATAATTTTTCAATTTAGGACGAATGCACTGCACACGAAAAAAAGTAGTTTTCTTAATCGTTCTTTCACAAAAACAACAAAATATTTCCTATACTACCACGAAACTCTGCACATAACATGGCGGCACCGGTCACGCTTTGGTAAAGTCATGAAGTTAGCAAAGTGTTGCCAAAATTTGCGCTAACTAGATACTATTTATCTGTTTTTTTTCTTATTCAACTGTCACCTAGTTAAAATGAGACTAAATTCTTTTTGACATCATATCGATGTAACATATATTTATATAAGCTATGGTTCATATAGTAGAATAGGGCGCCTACATAGATTATTTACTTTGAACACCTGACCCTATTAACTGACATGTCAACGTCAACATCACACCACACATCATATCTCGATCTCGACTCGAATAAATTTTGAAAACGGTCACCAGACGCTGGGGGGTTTAGTGTTTACCGTTTAATATTTTATTTCTCTTCTTTCTTATTCTGTACTGCTACAAGGTCAAGCAGTACATACTCTCGCTAAAGAGTATAATATTATGTTTTTTGGCTACAAGCAAGCAAGTCAAGCAACCTAACCTGTACCATGTCATCCTGGAAGAAGGCCGCTAAGGCCAATCAAAAAATCCACAGGGAGAGGCATCAACCAGAATCTAGAAAACATTTGGGACTACTTGAAAAGAAGAAAGACTACAAGAAACGAGCCGATGATTACCACAAAAAGGGAAACACTCTTAAGTTATTGCGCAAAAGGACTCTAGATAAAAACCCGGATGAGTTCTACTTTCACATGATCAACTCTAAAGTCAAGGATGGGGTAAAAACACGTTATTTCCATTGAATTGAATAATAATAACCATAAAGTTTTGAATTGATAATTACTCAAGTGACAGTTTAGTTATAATTTTCAAATTAAAAGACCTAACCTAAGTATTTTTCGATTCAGGTACATAATGAAATTAAAAAGGATGTCGAGTGTTCATCAGAACAGATTAAATTGATGCAGACGCAGGACATAAAATATATCAATATGAAAAGGACTATGGAGAGTAGGCAAATCGATAGATTACAGGTGCGTAACAATAACCTATTTTGCTAGCTATGTTCTAAAAATAACACATTTATAGCACTTAAACTAAAATTACTTGACTATCAACTCTCACATGCCTATATGTATTGTCAAATATGTCAAAATACAAAGTATGGAATGCTGTTTTTTTACATTGCGAAGCTGGCTGTGTAGTTGTGACATCATGAACATACATTATGTTATATATGTACATGTAATACATACATTCAAAGTACCTATGTTGTATATTCTTATGAACATATAATACCTATAATAAATGATTAAGTAGACTTCTTTCTGAAGATACAAGATCCTTCAAGTGCTTAAGGATCATCATCATAATATCAGCTGTAGGATGTCCTCCGCTGGACATAAGCCTCCTCCCAAATTTTCTAAAATGACCGGTCAGAAGCAGCCTGGATACGCCGGAGCGTGAATAACATATTATAATAAGCATTTTTTATATAATAATAGGTTTATTTAATAATATTAACAACATTGGTTTCTTGCTGGTCTCTTCCTCATAGAAACAGCATTCCAAAGCTGTGAAATATTACCTTATTGAGTTTATTGACTCAATAAAATAGTTTGAGTTTTTAAAATATATAAATACTTAAAGTTTTATGGAAATAAATAAAAAATAGTCACAAGAAACGTTACATTAATTTCTATTCTGAGCAAATCTATTTTGGAAATCTTTGGATCTATTCCATAGTCGGTTGTCAAGATGTCAAGATATATATAATACAAAATAAATGGTTTCTTTTCCAGTCTCAACTTCATATGACGGACGTAGCAGACCTCACACCAAATAAGCACACGTTCTTTGTAGACGAAGGAGAAGAGAAAACCTTTGATTTAGCCAAAAGACTTAACACTCATCCGTCTTTGTTAGCGAGGAAGTCAAACAGACCCAAGCTGGAAGACTTGGATCAAATGAAGTTGCCAGACTTTGATGAACAGGTAATATTCGCTATTTAATATTAATTTAGCTAACATTATGGACAGATTAGTCAAAGTTACAGTGTACTGAATAATTTAATAAATGTCATTTACAATAGTTCGCTTCCGATATACAAATATGATCAATTCCATTTTAAATTCCATTTGATAGCTATATCCAGGCCAGAATATAGCTTTTGTTTGTAATGAATAAACTCGATAGACTAGTGGTTCGATTTTAAAAACTCTTTCACCTATAGAAAGTTACACGGATGAAGTCATATACAACACACAGTGTGTTATAGTGTGAACTTTATCTTGGTATTGGTCGTAACTTAATTAATAATTGATCCGTTTGTGTCTTATATAAATCCAATTTCACCAATTTATCTGTTATATAGTAGCGAACATCAAAATCCTCTTGACGACATGTTTGGTCTAGCGGCTAGTGACCCTAGCTGTTAACCAAGCGGTCGCGGGTTCGAATCCCGCTAGGGGCAAATGTTTATGTGTTAACATTTTACCTTTCTACCTGAGTCATTGATGTTTTGTATTTATAATATGTATGTATTTACGAAAAAAATAATAATCTATGTATATAATCTATATCAACTGTCTGGTATCCACAATACAAGCATTAGTTGCTTAATGTGGAACTAGACGGTGCTGTGTGGAATGTGTGATGATATTTATTATTATTCTTAACAATAAGATACTTTATAAGTCTCTTCCACTTTTCAAAAAGGTCAACGTATTCAAAAAGAGGAAAATGCAGACGTACAAAGAGTTGGCAAAGAGGATAGAAAGGGAGAAAGAGTTAACTTTAGTACAACAGAAGATGGAGTTGAAGAGACATTTGCAAAGTAAAGAGGTTAAAATATTAAAACCGAAGAAGATCGCTGCGGGCACTCCTCGGACTGCACCTGTATACGAATTTCAATATATTAGAAAAAAATGAAGTCACTAAACTATGAAAAGGAGGAAGAAGTTTAAATTTAACTGCGATACAATACAAAATGGAGTTAAAGCGGCATATGCAAAGTATAAAGGTTAAAATATTAATCATTAGCACTCGAGAGGGTGTTTTAAAATAGTTTTAGCTTAGTCGGCTAAATTATCCCATCAATTTTATTTAAATTTTTCATTAATGATTTTTAAGCAAAATTTATTGGCTATTTAAATATTTTGGTTTCAAAAGCAATTCAAAAAGTTCTTTTATGGACTTTTGGAGGGACAATTATCATGTTCGAGGGACATTTGGTTTTTTAATAATATTCAAAGTGCAGTTATGACTAAAATACATTGCAATTTTTTTTTTGTAAAGGTTTAATTAAAAAGAGGTTTCAGTCATTATATATTTTATTTCCAAAAATATCGCCGCCAGTCATCCTCAAATTACTCTTGTATATTGTATATTATACAATATACAAGAGGGTACTATATATATATTATGAATTTTAGTAGAAAAATAAAATAAAAAATAAAAAAATTCATATTTTATTTACAATAAATAGTTTTATTTCATTTTTTTACAAATAATGTTTTGATGAACTAGAATTACAAATTTATTAAATTTAATTCATTATAATATAAAATAGTTTGTAATCTCTAAGCGAAGCCGCAGAGACAATGTAATTAATGTAAACAAACTTTTTTTTTTAAATAATAAATAGTTCACACGTATTTTTTTACCACCAGTACCTATTTATACATATTTTATTCAGTAGTGTGACCATTCATAAAAAAATAATTATAAAAATTGATAAAAAGTATTGTCATAAGGACTTGATTAAGGTCGGGTTTGTTTACATTTTTTGCATTGTCTGTTTGGCTTTACTATACATATTCCTTACACAGTACATAACATCAGTAAGGCGGTAACTTGACGGTAACTTGTAACCTAACATCGTCTTTGGTTCACTTAACCCTAACATCACATCACTAAAAACATCAAAAGCACTTCTTCTAGACGAAACATTATTAGGACTCTTTACAACTAAATTGTTCATAATGGATTTATTACTCTCAATCCAATATCTGTTTTGGATTATACTCGTACATATTGAAATCGTCATAGTTAACCCAAAATGCCAAAATGCCACTCCATTTGAGCATATCATAAGGTCTTTTGATCTAAGATTCAGCATTAGAAATATATACTTATATATTGTAGATGATATTTATATTTTTGTCGCAATTAAATAACAGATGAGGGTATATTACATCTCCAGCTATAAGTTGGGGAATTTTTTTTAAAAGTAATAATAGCCCAGTAGTTTTAACTGTCGGTTTAAATAAAGATGCAAGTTCTTTTGAATGTTTTTCTACTCTCACTTGGATTGGAAATAATAATCGCGTGATAATACAAAGTGAATGCAATGCAAAATAGAATGTTGCAGGGTTTCCCTGTGTGTTCACCAGAGGACGCATTTGTGCTTCGGGTTCATGGGCGAGCCGGACGCGCATCGCCACGCGTCCGCGAATTCGCGCGAATTGCTCAATGTGCCTATCACTCTGATCTTGTTCGGACTGTGCACCCCCTCCACCAGTTTGGACTTGAGCGCTCCCACGGTGGAGTTGCCGCACCACACCTGCGCGAAGCCGAGGAAGAAGAGCTGCTCGGAGGAGTAGTGGGGGAGGCCGGGGAGGGAGGCGCGGGCGGAGGAGGGCGCTCGCTTGGCCAGTCGCGCGTACGCTCTGAGGGCGGCGCGTAGTCCGCCGTTGTCGGCGATGTTCTCGCCCTGCGTGTTGAACCCGTGCACCGCGTGCTGCGGCAGCTGCGGCATCTGGTACCGGTTGTACTGGTCGATGATGCACTGGACGCGCTCGTGGTAGTGCTCGAGTGTGGCCGCCGACCACCACTGCTTCAGGTTGCCCTCCTCGTCGTATCTGCGCCCTTGGTCGTCGAAGCCGTGCGTCACTTCGTGCCCCATTATGGCGCCGATCGACCCGTAGTTTATGGCTCTGCGAACGCAACACGTCTTTTTAGATTAGTCTCTTCACTTTCACATTAAATACCAGAGACAAAAGTGTTTGGTCTTACTCAATTCCGTTTCCATAGAACGGCGGTTGGAGAATTCCGGCTGGGAATGCTGAAAAAAACGATGTAGGTTATCATCACATTTCAAAAGTCTATATGTATTTCTGTGACTCTATGATGAAAGAATTGTCATGGATAAATAAATAATGTAGGTAATCTCTTGAACATGATATAAGTAATATTTGCGGTTTCAATAATAAGTAGCTATTAGATTATTTGAAAGACTAAATTTAACAATTTCAAAAGTATAAATATAGGTACAAGCTATTTATATTGAAACAATCAAAATAATAAATAACCACTCGAGCCTGCCGACCAACACTTACATACACCATGTGCAAATGCAACTCATTGTAGGTGATATAAACGTCCCGCTATTCTTAGAAAAATTAAGACAGTAAAATATAGGTTACTAATAAAATAAAGTAGTGCCAATTGTACCATCACGTTTTTTATTGAAGTAATGTCGAGTGTCACGCTTGTATTTATTTCCCTGGTACTAATGGGATAAATCAGTACCATTTGTACCACCAATGGTACTGTCTAATGGTACAGGTGGTCCGGAGGGGATTTTTCTGAATAGTATTTTTATTTGTAATTAATGCATATTACTTATCCACTTGAGCGAGTTGACCAAGTACAGTCTACAGTAGGCAGAAATGCAAGGGCAAGTAGGTAGGTAGATAGGTAGGTAGGTAGGTAGGTATAAGTAAGTAGGTACTTACTGACTGAATTGAGAGTGGCCGAATAGAACGCATTGACAGTTGTCGCCGTCGCCACCCATCTGAAAATGTCATCCATTTCTTCAAAATGTCTTCTCCTATTCTGACAATGGCCTTACAATATAAAAAAAAACAGTGCGTGTGCCTGACAAGGTAAAAAACTTACATGTATTTCCTTAAATCTTGATTCACAATATGACTTTCCAATTTTTCAAATCAAGAGCCAGAGCCAATTGAAAAATTCATTTCCAAAGTTGACTCTGTCGGGAATCGAACCCGGAACCCCTGAGACAGAGCATTGAGGGAAGCACCATAACCACTCGTGTTGCTTGTTAGCCTGTCCGACAATCTTCACATAAAAAGTTTGAAAGTATACCTATTCCTGTCGGGTTTCTCGCGTAGAGAATGCAGACTCTTGTTGACGGCCGCCCAAGTGAGACTGAGATAGGTGTCGAACAGGCTACCCTCCACCACCTCCGCCTGAAACATACGCGACGCTTAGTCAAGAGCCTCGCACTATACGGAAGAGTGTAGAGGTGTTGTAGTGTATACACTGACGTGTTGGTAGTGCCTGTCGAGCTGGTCGACTGTGAGCAGCCAGGAAGGGAAGCCGACGAAGTTGCGGATGGCGCGCAGTTTGGTGAGCGTCTTGAGGCGAGTGCCGGCGTCCATCCAGTCGAGCGTGTGGACGCCGTCGGCGAACGCGGCGCGCACGTCCTCGATCATCTCGTTGGCCTTTCGACGCGAGGCGCGGTCGAAGTGGCGCCGCACGTACAAGTAGCTGAGCGCGACGCCGAAGTTAGCGTTCACGTTGGCCGCGCAGCTCTTCCAGCGCGGCGTCCGCTGCTGCAGTCCGAACACTGAGCGCGAGAATTCGAAACCCAGCGACCGGAACGCGCTCAGCGTCATCGGCGCCACCGTCGAGAACACGCTCCACCACAGGAAGCGCTCTAATTTTTTATTAATACATTCAATATTCAAACAACAACAAACAAAGTTTATTTATTTATTTATTCTGTGTATAATGTCCATATATATATATATTGTTTATATAATTATATTATCATATTTTCTTTTTTTTTGTACTTATAAATTTTAATATATTAGTTAGTTCAAGGTTAGTAATAGGCTATATAAAAATTTAACTCTTTTTATGTATTTCTAAAATGTTACATGCTGTAAGGTTGGCCATTAAATAAATAAATAAAAATAAAATAAAAATTTTGTGTCTTATATGACGACAAGTTTGGTCTAGTGGCTAGCAACACTAGCTGGTGCCCGCGACTTCGTCCGCGTTGAACATTGAAAGGTACCCTATGTCCTTTCTGGTGTCCCAGACTACGTGTATGCAAAATTTCATTGTGATCGGTTCAGTAGTTTTTGCGAGAAAGAGTCATAAACATCCAAAGATACTTTCGCATTTATAATTATAGTACGGAGTCCTCAGTTTAGGTATATATAAAAATAGCATACCTATAGTGAGATTTTTGGTGTCTGAGAGCAAAACCGCAAGCTTCTGAAGGTAAGGGAGGTCCATGACGATGATGCGGTCGTCATGCGGATGCAGCGACACAGATGTGTTCGCGAACACCAGCTTCAAGTACTTCTCCCAATCGTGCTTCAGTCATCAATTAATATCATTATTAAATCATTATATCGATAGTAACATTATTAACAAAAGTATTTTATGTAGATTCATAATATATATTTTTTAAATTGAGTCAAGGCAGCGCTTGTCCGCGATCTCACTTGATGTAGTAAATGCCCATTTAACCTAGATTTGAAGACCCTAGATTGAGGTTGTAATTTTGAGGAAACATAGACGCAGGCAGTGAGTTCCACTCACTAGCAGTTCGGACAAGGAAGATGATCGAGGAACATCAACCACGAAAGGATCCGCAAGGTTGGATTAGATCGTATAGAATGGACGCACACTCTTCATAGTGTAGATACAAGATTCACATTATTGTTTTAATACTAAATATCGCGTATTGCCCGTGGTCCACCTACTTTGCACACCTGGGTGGTCCACGGGCACTTTTTATTGCCCGTGGTCCACCTACTTTGCACACCTGGGTGGTCCACGGGCACTTTTTATTGCCCGTGGTCCACCTACTTTGCACACCTGGGTGGTCCACGGGCACTTTTTATTGCCCGTGGTCCACCTACTTTGCACACCTGGGTGGTCCACGGGCACTTTTTATTGCCCGTGGTCCACCTATCACTATAGTTACACTGTAACCGATGATCCGACAACAAATGTGTTTTATTATAGGTATAGGTATATATAAAAAGTTATTGCTTAACAAAGCAATTTTAACATAATAGCACTTATTTGTATCTATCGTAATAATCCTTGTCTTAAATTGCAATGATGTAATACCTCTTTCCACTGAAAAGGTCCTCCCGCTGATCCCTGGACCAGCTGAGTGACACTCACTTCGTGGAACAGGTGAGTTCCGCTTCGCCTCACTTCCATTGGAGTCATTATCTGAAAGTATAGTATACGATTAGAGGATTACGACTTGGTCTTCTATAAGGGGGTGGTTACACTACCGACAGACCCTTGATACAGAGCGCTAAGGCTAGTTCCAATAGTCTCGTCAAAATAATGACTTAATTTTATACGTTTTACAGTCAATAGGTCCTACCTTGGCAAGGCTCTTGCTAAAAGTGATGATTTCGTCGGCAAACTCAGTGGCGTTGGCAGTTGGGTCGGCGATGGTGATCATCTCTTTGATGTATTTGTGATAGTGATGAAGTTCGTGTGAAAACTGCTCAGGGTTCAATAGATATCGCTCGCTGAACCCTGGGGATACTTGCTCGACCTGGAATTTGGATCTACATAATATATTTTCTTTCCCTGCCATGCATGAGTAGGATAGGAAATCCTATTTATGCATACTTTTATAATGAATATTGAATTCCTATTCTGATGAGGTATTTAATTTATCCGATATTGAATTTATTTTATAACGCAACACAGTTCAAGACCTACTTAGTAAATTTTCGTACATTATAGACTGTGTAAAATGTGATCTATTTATGGCCTTTATAACTTTATATGTAACTTTATAAATTTCATCATGAATTAATTTTATTGTTGAAATACATAATTACCGCATTCCTACCTACTTTCTCTTTCTTAACATGCATCTTCATGCGGATATTAAGTTACCTATAATTAGTAATTTGTTGGTTATAATCAATACAACTTAATGACTACTAAACTCTGTCTATCCGACTGCATACTTAATAGGTGTTTCTGAATATGACTATTACACAAATATAATTAGGGATCGAAGGATCACTGACCACGACTCTGTTCCTGCTGGTGTTCCTCACATCCTCGGCGACTTGTAGGCTCAGGAGTACGCTGAGTCCCAGAAGGCGTCTGCCTCTGCCTGCCACTTCTTCCCAACTAAAATTGGCACTAGATTCCTTAGGCGGATTAGGAGGAAGATCTAACTTCTCTAGAAGCCGTTGAATCGGCTTAATGCCACCTTTTTCTAGTTTATCTGTAACGTTTTAAATTAGTTTATTTTTTTTTTTAATATTATACCCCTTGTCTGTACACAAGCACGAGAATTTTTCCACTAACCAGTATCTATGCAGGTCTTGTAAAGAGTCTTGGCTTTGAGCACACTCTTAGGCAAGTCCTCATCACTGTCAGCTTCGAGTAAATCTCGCAGGTCAGTGATCAGTCTTTCGCGAAGTTTAGCCAACTGATCCCAGGATGTTGACCAATCTGGCACTGGATTTTTTTTTATCCAGCCACCGCACGCGAATTCGTAGAAATCTTGACAAGGATCCACATCTTTGTTGAGAGATGACAGAATTCTCGAAGCTGTAGAAAAATATTCAATAGGTTTCAATAGATTCATTTCAATAGATAACTTGGAAAATGAAATTGAAAATTAAAAATTCATTCAGCGAAATAATTGGAAAAACTGAGTGTAGTCACGAGTAAGTTGTGAGTGTCATTGAAAGATGCCTTCACAAATTAAGATGAAAGATAAACGAATCTCTTGTTTGCCCGGTTCGTGATATCCGCAACTAAAGCTTTTGATACAATTCCACGTGAAGGTGTAATTATTTCATAAAGTTCAAATATTTTTACCATTCCTGATAGATCAGGGTCGAGAGCAAATGCCACAATTCGTTAACACTCACTATTTTAGTGTGTTTTACTAGAATAGTATAAGAAAATACGAAATCTAAAGAAATATTTGGTGATGGTAACTTTAGGGTCGTTGAATCACTGAAAAAAAAAACGTCGATACCTAATTTCTTAGAACACACGTAATTTATACACACGTAGTTTACAGTTTTCAAGTATTTAATTGCAATCTGTTTGTGTACTATATAAAATATAAATATAAACACGTGCAATAAATGCTTATTAAAAAAAATTATTGCGTTGTTTTTTTTATTTTTCAATAAAAATGCGAACGAATTCGCTGGTAAAAATAGTTTTATTATAAGTAGAAAAAAAAATTGTAGATACTTCTTAGCGTACCTAGGTAAAATGGTATATGTACCTATTAACTTTAATTGCTTCAAGGACGATGTTTAAATCACTAACAACACCATCGGCATCTCAATAAGTGTAACATCGCCATAAAAACAAGTTTCTTGTATTATATGGACCACGTGTAATATACATAATGCGCCATTTTTCCTGAGAAAACTGCAGCGAATGTTCTATAAACATAATGAGTTTAAAATGCGCAGTGCTTTGTACATTACTAACAAAATAATTGCTTGACACAATTATTTATACCACACGTGTCTAATTAATTGTGACTAAATTAATACAATTAAGATGACAAACTACTTAGTCCAAACGCAAGTTGAGTTGTGTAATTGTTAGCTATGTAAAATAATTGAAAGCTTTGTTAGAGTATGGTAATATTCATACTTAATTAAAATCTAGTATGCTACTAAAGATAAGCATTATCTACTTAAAGAATTAAATATTTTCACTAAGTGCCTCTTTCACCATGTGTCAAGTAGGCTAACCGTCATTTAAAGTCACCTGTCACCGGAATAAATGGAGCTGATATACCTTTGTTTGTACGGTAAAAGCCCCAAACATTAAAAAAAAAATCGCCTATCGAAGGATGCACAAAACCGAGTGCATAATTTAATAAAACATAAAATTATTTCTAAAAGTAACAAATCAACACTTTACTTGTAGTTGGCGAAAGAGGCCCTAAGACACCTTTGTTCCTTTAATTCCGCTAAGATACCAATATATTAAATTTGTTTAGGTGGGGGTAATCCCCAGTCGACGAAGGGGAGTGTGGGACTCGCCCGGTGAAGTGTTTTTATCACCGGGAATACCCACTAAAACCTTTTAATATTAAATGTGGTGGCCCACTGGTATGCCGTGAGCCGCCACGCGTCCTTGTTGGGTATTTCAGGACGTCAGATGTCCCCTTCTGACGCCCTGAAGTTGTTTACCCGACGTTGGCCGACTCTTCGGCGTTTGAGTGAATCGGCCTGGGGGTAAACCTCACGGGACCGCTCATTTGCCTCTTTGCCACTCGGGGCCGTTTCACAAAAGGCCTTGACGGCTGGGATGCCGCCTACCAATAATTGCTCTGAAGACAGCGGGTGAGGACAAGTTTTGTTCCACGACTGCCGTCAGAGCCATCCTCTCATTGGCCCAACCTGGGCACTCCGCCAGGGTAGGGTCGCATTCGTGGCAGGCTGCTCCTTTCGCAACATTGCACAGGTACCGACCGAAGCAACCATCCCCCGTAAGCACCTGCACAAGCCGGAGCCGGAAGGAGAGCGAAACTCTTCTTCCGGCTCAAGGTGGGGGAGCAAAACTCTAGGTGGGGGAAATATAGTCTAACTATTTTACACAATTTTCCTTCATTTTAATGATGATGATTTAATGATGATCGGTTGAGTAGTTAAGGCGTGAAAGAGTAACAAACAAATAAACAAACACATTCACTTCCGCATTTATATTATTAGTTAGGATACGTATAGATTATATAAACATAGTTCTTTATATGTTTAACAACCCACTGTTTGGCACAGGCTTTCCGACAGGGCACAGGCTGTAAGATCACCTAACTATACCCGCACACTAGCCTGCACATTATTAGCCTATACTTCTTTGCTTAAGCTTTTCTATCAAGGTTTCTATCATAACTGTCTGCCGTGTCAAGAGATTGGTATCACCACTTCCAGCATATAGTATCAGAAAAACACCCTCACCAGTTCCAACACATTCTTCGGTGATACAGGGCCTCGGAGATCTGTAGTCAGTCAGCACCAGCACTGTCGTGTAAATGGCCAACGCGATGAGCGATATGCCAAGCGCAACGATCAGCACCGATGAGCACCGTACTGTGCGCTGCCTGGAATCAAACACATTCATTCACTTTAGACTAGTTATGACCTGCGGCTTCGTAAAATTTCCGAACAGTGCCGAAAGAGGACTTCCCTTAGAAGCTATACAGGGTACTGTCGACTTATTATCTACTGATTATTGTATCAGTGTCAAGGTCAGACGAAACAACGTTTGGGATATATTCGTCTAAAGTTTCATCAAAATTCTTTTAATAGTTATTGCGCAAATGACTTGCAAACACCTATTCAAATTTTTGAATATATGATATTAGTAGTATAGCATAGTGAATACTCACACAAAATATACACAGGCACACACAAATCTTTTTAACATTTATTTATTTATCTTATTGATAATTATTAAAACTATATAAAATGACCTTTGTAAAATTTACTCTCAGTTTAAATAAAAGTAAGTCAATATTTGATTAAATTGTTGTTGGTATAATAATTATAAAGCTTTATTTCGTGATGTATAAAAACTGTAATTGTCAATTTTATTTTTTTTAAGGATTTTATTATTTATAGGGATTTATGCATGTTTGTTAAGGTTACACCCAGAACTTTTTAAAAATCGAAAAGATGTCCTCTCGAGGCAGCAAAAGCATATATGAAAGAAATGTTTATAATATGTGCATCTCAGTGTTTAACAAATTACCAAATGAAATAAAATTGCAGACATCTACCGAAGCATTTAAATTCGAGCTGTGTAAATGGTTACAACGTGAATGTTTTTATAATGTTAAGAGAATATTTTAAATGTAAAAATAGACTATAATTGGTGCGAGTTTTGATTAGTATTTTTAAATAGTTAGGTACATAGTTGCTTTTATATGGTACAAGCTGACCTGATGAACTTCGCGCCGCCTTAGTACAAAAATCAGTTCAATAAAAAGATATGAGAAAATGAATTTTATTCACTTTTTTTTTCGTGAATATTTCAGATATTTGAAATGTTATTCTGCTATTCGAGGCGGAGACAAATTCAACAAAACAAAGATCATAAAAATCGGTCCAGACGTTCTCGAGTTATAAATGGTGTAACTAACAAGACTTTCTTTTATGTATATAATATATATATATATATATAAATATAGATATTTTTATATATTTGAAAAACGGCTAATTGTACAACAATTTAATATTTGCACACCTGTACTTACTATAAAACTATATCCAAGTATTCTAGCAAATAAATGCATTATTTTTATATTAAGTAGTTCTAAGTATCACTACAATAAGATTCTGAATGATATTTACAATTTGAATTCTTATAAAAAGAAAATTGGCGAATTACTTTTGAAAAATTAATTTTTATCTCTTATATAATATTGTCTTCTTTTTCTTTTTTGATCTTATAATAATAATTATTTTTTTAAATTAATAAATACATGTAAAAATATAATTTTTATGATTCTCTAGGCCTATTTGTATATAATCTATAATATATATTTTTTAAATTTATGGCTGTATGTAATCTAAATAAATAAATAATAATATTATTTTGTTGAAATCAATGGGGATATATGATATAATATACTTATGTATGTTTTATAATAATAAATATAAAAATAACTTGCCGACTGTACAAACGTTCGCGTGCGAACAATTTGTGGCAGCTCAGGCGGAACAAGTTGAAGTTTATGTCATAGTGAATGCATTATATAAAGTGGGTGTAATGTCTAATTGTATTCATAATACTCTGTACATTATTGTCGATGGCTTCGTTGTGTTTTTATCACGATTGAGTATGACACTTATGACAAAAAAGAACAAATTCATTTATTTACCTGCCAAAAGTCGTCACCATCGTCTCTATAAAGGACCTAATTCTGTATATTTAAGCCGAAGATCCTAGCTTTCACTGAACCCAATTCTGATTGTGCTCAATTGTAACTTCATAACTTCAAAATGTTGTTGAAATCCTTTCCTATGCAAAAAAATCCTACATTAATGAAAATTGAAGCTTCAAATTTTTTTTAATAGTATCTGTCATTGTCCCGTGAGCTTTATTCATATTTATAGCAACTCGTAATAAAATTATTTTGTTTTAAAATATTAAAATAACGAACATATCTATCGAGTGGTTAATGTAAGGTTAAGGTGTTCGCTTGCCGGTAAGGCCAAGCTTACTTTAGAAATGTATTTTTCAAAGTTGGACTTTGACAGTCTGTAACTAAACTTACAGAAGACCACCGTGAAATAACAAAATTGGTGCTGTTTTGTATCGGTTAGCGAGTATCGGATGCCAGAAGCCAATTCCCCATCCATTCCTTACCTTAGTAGAGTAAAGTCAGCAGAGTACTCGCATTGTTTATGTTAATATACAACTGTAAACACCTAACTGTACCTTCAAGAGGACTGTCAGCCTGTCTGACGCACTTTGCATTGACAAAAACTGTTTTAGTTTCTAGATTCAGTGTGAAAGCAGCGTATACACAGATAATATCAAGCGAAATATGTTTAAATCACAGGAACAGATCACAAAATCATTATATACATCGTAGAGTTTCACTTAACATTGTATCAGAGGTAAGAGGTTTGTTCGCGTGAACCTTATTACGTTCTACATAAGTGCGAAATTAGAAAGTCTTGTAGTTGATATGTTTCGTCTAAGGCTTCGAGGTACGTTGACCGAGAAAATTGTGCAGATAAATACGCCTGGCTTCCGGCACGTGGTTATAATATAAAATAGGATAAATAATATATGAATCTAATGCTGAATCATAATACATTTAGAGGCAACGCCCTCACAACGACAACTTCCGAATTTAATAACTTTTATGAAAATATTTATTTGTCTACTAGCTACTCGCAATTGGCTTCGCATAGATGCATTGTTTAGGCTACTTTATGCACAAACTTTTCTCTTTTTATATAGTGAAAACCGTATTAAAATAAATTGGGTGGGTTAGAAGAAGTTAGCGGAGAAACAGGCAGAAGCGGACAGAAATAAATCTTTCAATTCTTCGACATTTTTAATAAGACAAAACAAAAAATTAAGACACACTTTGCTCTTTTTAAGACATATTATAAATCATAATTTGTATATGGTTTAACATTTTATCAGGTTCTGAAATTCATTAATTTAAATTACAGTTAAACTTTTACAGTATTCAATTAAACTTATTTCACCCTTATGTAATATGAATATTGTTTCACAACTATTTTAAATACTGCCTTAGTTTATATTATTAATGGAATGAATGATTTAAACAAATAAATAAGTATAGGTTTAGAAGGCGTTGTATTTATGATTATACTTTTAACGGTCTTACATCTAAAAGTTATAAGGCCTTCATTGACTTTATCTTAGTTCACTTAAAAAATATTTTAAGTTAACGAGGGAGGTCACGGCGGAGTTTAAGTTTGTAAGTAGTTATGTTACTTAATTGTTATAATGACACATACTAAAACGGTTCGCTACTTCCGCATGTACAATATCAAGTAGGTACACAATGCTGTGATTATGAGTGAAAAGACATTCAAAGACCAGACATATTTAAACTCTTATGCACTTAATTAATGTTAGAGTAATCTTATGTATATCTGTTTTGAGATTTTTGAGAGTTTTTGAGTGGAGACTTGCCGGCCATTTGCTCCCTGAACCGATGACCTTAAGATCCAGAGTCAACGTTGGACGCTTTTGTGCTAATGATGTTAATGTTCTTGAGACTTAATGTAATTTATAATAATTATATTTAAGTGTATATAACAAGATACTGATCGAGCAGTAAGCACTTTGCTTTCACCCTACATTAAGATGTAAATAATTTCCACTCCCTTTGTCAAAAGTATATGTTTCTGGTTTCAACTTTTCTTTCATTCAGAAGGAGCAACACATATACATTTAATTTAATTGTTCTCAAAATTATTTGAATTTGAAAAATTAAAAGGAAGCGTAAATTAAGAGAGAGAGAGAGAGACACACAGAGAGAAATCGGTCTATTCTCTCGTTCGTTCTTCGTTCGTTCGTTCCGTTCGTTTCAGCTCGTTTCTAGGTTTTAAAAGAAGTACCGCTCTACTCGCTATAAAAGCTATATATCGCTAGCTGGTAGAAAAAAAATTGATATAGTATTTTTGAATTTAAATGCAAAGGTTATCTTTTTTATTATTTTAAGTAATCCTTTCGAAATATATGCGGTGGTGAGGTTCAAAACCGCATATTACTAAAAAATACGATTAGATCGTTTCGGGCTAGCGGTGATACGGACGTGAGGTCGTCTGCTCTATTGTAACCATTCAGGACACATTCATTGTATTACAAACTGATGACGTACAACCCAGTGGGGTTATTGCATAAATAACTGATAATTTTACGTGTAATTTTGATCAAAACAATGCTGTATGTTTAATAGACAGGCTACAAAAAAATTATTGTGAACATAATAAGAGGCAAAATGACGGTATAGTTTAGTCTTAAATTGCACGCAACTTCAGGCAGTTGCATGCAGTTTTAAGTAAAAAGCAGCTTTATTTTTTAAAAGGGCTTCAAATTAGTTTCAAATCAAACAGTGGTTCAACTGTTAGTAAATTATAATTGATGTCAGAAGGACGCCAACAATTTGTTAGTTTATTTATCTACGTGTAAATGGTACATTTGTATGGTTCTCGTGATTCTTTTACATAAAGCCAAATATGGCAAACTTTTCCTTAATTTTTCTCAAGGTCCCACAAATTATTAGAACTTTGACATCTAAATATAAACGTCTGAACCAACTTATGGAAAAAAAACGATTTCTTATAACTTAAAAAACTTAAATAACTTAAAAATACAATAACTTTAAAAAATATCTTATTTTGTTTTTCCATATTATAAATTTATCGTCGTACCCAAATTTTACACCCAAGGAGATGTAAGCAGTTTCAAATTATTACATTAATTTGTTCAGTTTGTATATGGTAAGTTATTTAATTGCAATTTAACTAATAGTAGGTATAAAAATTAAAGTCCTTCAGTTATTTCTGAGCGAAACTCTAACCCTACTTTACCTAATATTCGTCCCATGGATTCCATTCTAAAGTATATTATTTTCAGTATTAATAAATAGTAATTATAAATATATTGCCTTTTTTTTTTGACGACACGTTTGGTCTAGTGGCTAGTAACCCTAGCTGTTAACCAAACGGTCGCGGGTTCGAATCCCGCTAGGGGCGAATGTTTATGTGTTAACATTTTACCTTTGTACCTGAGTCATGGATGTTTTGTATTTATAATATGTATGTATTTACAAAAAAAAGTAATATATGTATTATATCAACTGTCTGGTATCCATAATACAAGCATTAGTTGCTTACTGTGGAACTAGATGGTGCTGTGTGGAATGTGTGAAGATATATTTTTTCATTTTATTCTTCAAAAGTATTCTTCTATTCCCTATTTTCATCTGCTACGTATGTTACGGCTTTAGATAAATTTGAATAGCTATTCCATTTATGGTCCTGCATAGCAAATACAAAGGGAAATGTGGATAGTGGCCTTTATTCGATCACAATGCGATATTTACATCATCGTAACCCAAATGTGACAATGGTCGAGTTGAAACTAATAAATGTAACACTTTCTATGAAAGTGCTCTTCGATTTGTAACGGATGTGTTTGCCAATTGTTTTTACTGCCAAAAAAATACATTATTTTCGGTTTCAATTGTGTATTTTTAGCTAGAACATTGTGTACTATAAATATAAATGCTATAAATTAAAGTCGCTGTTCTGACTATTAACGACTAATTAGTCTTAACAAAGCGACTCTGCTGTTGTTCCTATTAAGGAAAAAAAATAAAAATATCCTTTATTGCTTAGAACTAAATTTCAATTTCTTATAATAGTGAATTATTTTATATTTACCACAAATTTGAAATCTGTTTGAAATATATATTCTATGAGGAAGAATTGGCATGAAATCTCATACTTTTAGTTGCTATTTTCAACATCAATTTACTATATAAATATATATTTAACAAAATTATCTGTCTTCAGTCCCAAGCAGCTCCATTATCCAAATAATCATACGTATGCCTAAGTTTTGTAAATTGACGATAAAAATTGAGATTTATAAAAGTTTTGTAATTGTTTAAAAAACTTCCAAAAAGTTTATTATATCATAATTAAAAAAAAACGTTTTAGAAATTTAAAGACTTAACACTAGCTAGGGAATTAAATAGTAAATATATAAATTTTATAAAGCGAATGAATTAGTTAAAATATTTGGTTGCAAGCGATAAAAATGAAAAAGATCCACTGATTCATATAAGAGTATTCGATTTAAACCTTAATTAAATCCCAATAAATCCGAAAAGGAATTTCAGGTAAGGAATTCAAGACCTGTTTGGGCTGAGGTCAAAAAACTAAAAATGCTCATTGACAGCTCTTGCCGTATTTGAATTTCTTCCTTACACTTAGAGATTTGGAGATTTGGTAAATTTGGAGATTTATTTAATAATTCTTTGGGCCTATTATTATAGACAATCAACATATTTGTAGACAATGAATTGATTTTTGGGCATAAAAATTACAAAAAGCTTCACGATGGTTACGTGAATAGGCGAAAATCGACCATAAACAAAAGTATAGTGTTAAACGTGTATGCGTGTATCAAACATTCGGTGTAATGTTTATTTTAATTGATTTAATGTATATTTCTAAAGCATATATAAAAATTAATGCTTTCCTCAAAGTCTTTCTCCATGTAAACTTTCCTACGTGCTCGCAATTCTCTTAAAAAGGGCGCTAAGGTTTTTCAGCTTGATATAATATGTATATAAACAATGATATTTAATAAGGAATACTAGTACCATTGGCCCACTGTCTTCTTATATTTAGTATAGATTTTCATTATAATCTAATATTTTGTAAATATTTTGTAAGTACTTAAGCGTCGTAAAAAAAGGTTATTTTAAAGTCAACCCTTAGTTAGCTAAGGTATTACAAAAAACAAAATTGCCCCACCTGTGAGGCGGATCTTTTAGGATTCTTTAAGAGTGAAGAGGCTTCCGAAGAGAGAAAGATTGGAAATCTACTCTCTAAGGAACGATATACGAGAAATAAATAAAAAAATAAAATAAAATATCTTTACACATTCCACACAGCACCATCTAGTTCCACACTAAGCAACTATAGGCTTGTAAGTATTATAGATACCAAACAGTTGATATTACTACATAGATTACTTTTTTTTTGTAAATACGTACATATTATAAATTAAAAAAGGTCCATGACTCAGGTACAAAAGTAAAACATAAACATTCGCCCCTAGTTGGATTAGAACCCGCGATCGTTACGTTAACAGCTATAGGGTTACTTACTAGCCACTATACCAAACGTTAAATATAAATTTATTTATTTATTTATTTATTTAGATTTAGATTACATACAGCCATAAATTTAAAAAATATATATTATAGATTATATACAAATAGGCCTAAAGAATCATAAAAAATATATTTTTACATTTATTTATTAATTAAAATAATAATAATAATAAGAAAAAGAAGAGAATATTCTATGTGATAAAATTAATTTTTCAAAAGTAATTCGCCAATTTTCAATATCATTCAGAATGTTATTGTAGTGATACTTGGAACAATGAAAGAAGGAATTTTTACAATGATTAGTTCTACAATAGAGAATATGAAATGTATCACTTGATCTTTAAGGCGAACGAATCCGCAGGCAGCGGCTAGTATGTATTTATAAGGCTATTACACAATGATGAAGGGAATTAAAGACAAATCGGTAATGACCGTTCGGTCGTCGGTGCGTAATGTCAGGTTCATTGCCGTCGGAACTTGGACTCGACAAACTCGGTTCAATTAACGCGTATCACGTCTGCGGCTTTCCACTCGCTTAAGTGCGCTTCAAGTCACGATATAATTGCGGATTTATTTTTATTACTTACTGTATACCTATTTAAATTTATTTACATTTGTAAATTGATAAACTAAGGGCCTCTTTAACCGTGTGTCAAGTAGGCTAACCGCCATTTAAAGTCACCCAGTAACCGGGAATGATGGAGATGATATACCTTTGTTTGTACGGTAAAAGTCCCAAACATTAAAAAGAAAATAATAAAAAAAAATTCGCCTATCGAAAGATGCAGTAAACCGAGTGCATAATTTAATAAAACATAAAATTATTTCTAAAAGTAACTAATCAACACTTTACTTGTAGTTGGTGAAAGAGGCCCTAAGTATAATAAAATTGGTGTGAGGTGTATTAATAAGATTAATAAATCACGTTCTTAAAGAACATAACCTTAAGAGCCAATCTTCAATCCTAAAATTTTATTTATTCTTTATATTGTATTTAATATATTTTAAGTTATAAAACAAGCAAGACATGGCGGAATGCCACAGCGCAATGGCATTCCGCCATGTCTTGCTTGTTTTCCTAGGCGACGGTGGCCAACTACCATGTTGACACACAGTTTATCTAAGTCTAACAAATTGTCTCCTATATATGTCACATCTAAAATTTTTATATTGTATCAAGAATCTATACTACATAATATTATAAAACTGAAGAGTTTGTTTGTTTGGTTGAACGCGCTAATCTAAGGAACTACTTGTTAGAATTGAAAACATATTTTTGTGTTGGATAGTCCATTTATCGAGGAAGACTTTAGGCTATATAACATTTTGAACACGGACGAAGTCGCAGGCACCAGCTAGTAGTTAATATTTATGCTATATTTTATCGCTTTCTGCTCATAACTTACATGAGTTGGACTTCGTCAGTGATCAATCGTCACCGAGTGGAACTAACTCAAGGTGCTCTAGTGTCGCGTTATTGTAATCGCTCCCTTATGTGGAGGCACTTTCACTCTTAATTGTAGTTTGTCATAAACTTTCCTTCGCCTTTTCAGTATAATTATGCAATCAATGCTAGGAAGTTCACTGGAGGTGTAATTGTTTGTGTATCTATGCGAATAATTCGGTCCACTTGAGATGTTGCTGTAGCCTATTTAATAAAAGCAAACAGATTCGCTGTCGACATTTTTTAAGGTGTTGAGGGATAGAATTGGGAAAAGGGCTATTAATTATAGAAAAAATATTTTATTCCCTTAACAGTACTAAGGTTTGTAGCGCACTTGCAGCACCGGAAAATCTAATAAGAAAGATTTTTTTGGACTGGAGTGCAGTGCGTGATTCCAGAAACTCTTTGAAAACAAAAGAGTTAGATGAAAAAGTGAATCAGTAAAACAAATAAAGCCTTACTAAGCCATGGTTTAGTAAGGCTATAGTGTCAGGTACATATAGATAACTGGGAGACAGGAGAGGTTTAAGCCTGTAGTAGTCCGGCACTACTTAAATGTTTAGACAATCTAAGTTGGACACTTGAAGGATTTCCTCAAAAATTTGAAAAAAATAATTGTAAAAAAAAAAAACTTGCAGCAGGTGCAGCATTGCTTGTTGGTAGACGCTAGCCATCTACCATCAAGTGAATCTTCAGCCTGTCTCTCAATAAAAATAGTAAAAAATATTTTACGCTTTATTTCTAGATTTCGAATAATTTTTACATTGATTTAACGTTATATTGATGTTTATGCCGCATAAATTTACATAAACACAACATAAAGTTGCGCACAGTTCGGAAAAACCGTCTTTAATTTAGCGAATCCACGAGCCATCATGAATTTTGTATAAAATGAAAGGAAAATATAAATAAATAATTGTCAATAAAAATACTTGAGTCTACTTATTTTATACTTTTACATCGATCAGCAATTTTATTCGCAATTTCGTAAAACATGAAGCGGTTGATCGCGGAAGCGTTAACAAATCAAGAGAGGATATATCTTAACAGTTTTACGACTGAAATTCGTCTCGTCCTTTTAAATTTATGTGGTGATTCATTTGTAGACAAATGGAAGAAATTGTCAGAGTGAATACTGATGGTGACTTCTCGATAACCGTATATGGGGAAGCCGTCATGATGTTTTATGTATTGTAGACCTTCGAACTGAGTTTTCTTGCTTCGCCCACACCAAAATACATTAATTTTTTTTGTAAGAAAAGTACTCCTCGTTTAATAATTGTGATATTTAAATTAAATATATATTTTTCTATTTTAAGGTTCTATTACCACTCGATGGGTAGGTGGATACCGTCACCAATAACACAAGTAACGCCACTCTTCAATATAATCCAAATCCAATCCAAACCAAAGCAACTTATCTTAATTGCTGAGGCTAGCCATCTCCTATCATGTGACACTTCAGACAGTCTTACTGTCCACTGTCTGAAGACAATGGACTCTTCAGTGACACTGTCTGAAGTTCTCAATCAGGTCATTTAAAAATTAAGTGATATTTTATTTAATTTTTTATGGCAGTTACAAAAAGAGGTTTTGATTAAATTACACATTCTGAATTTGAACTGAAATGTTCAAAGCAGCGAACTGAAAGAGGGTATATCATTTCGATGGTTTCAAGGATTGCAAAACGAATTGGCTGTCGGTGACGAATGGGTAAAAGACAGTCAATAAATATTTTTACAAGTATTTCCCCACGTGCAACAAGCATTTGCGGTGTAAGCGGACAAAGATAAATTACCATTTTACTGATTGAATGCTAATGATCAAACGATAATAACAGCGGCTTTCTTTGTTCGCTGGTGACCTTCTGTCTTAAGAAGTACTTTATAGCCTATGATGATGATTCGCTTTCTTTGTATCAATAAACAAAGGTCCGCAATGATGATGCTACGATCACTTTATTATTTGCATATTAAGGAAATACTGTTTTACTGATTACACTGTTTTATAAATCATGCATATTATTTAAATTGCAAAACGCATAAGTTTTATTGAACACGTATCGTATTGCTTCTTCTGATCGCGTCTCGATGCAAATATTTTTTATATATATAATAAACAATAATTACTTACGATGCCCAAATGTTATAAATAAAGTAAATCACAAAAGTTTTTTATTTGGAATTTTATAAAATTTAAACTAATAAAAATAAAATCTATGTATAAGGGGATTTCACTTTATCTATGTGGATTCGTCTCCCTTTTATTACCTATATAGTAGTGGTAATACACTGCGTTTTGCACTAATTTGGGCAGCCGTCTGGCGGCAGTATCCACCGAGTAAGGGATGCCAGAGCCTACCTTAACCTTAAAGGAAGAGACGTCTCTTCCTTAACCTTAATCCTATTAAGGTTGGCCTTCCATAAAGTGGATAGGTCGACCTTAACAACAAAAATACATCCACACTAAAGTGTCTTTCGTCCCACATCACAAAGTATTTTTCACGGACCGATGAAGAGTCAGAATAAAAAGTGAATATACTTAGATATAGCGACCTCGTTTCAAGGTGTTGAACAAACTGAGGCCATTACATTAAACGCTGCGTGACATTAGAGAAATAGTTTTCTTTTAATAAAAACATCTTTAACTGTCGCAAACTGCACTTCGGAAAATACATCAGCCTACAAACGCCTAGATGATGTAAATGGGTCTTTTGAACTAAATAGTTTGGTGATAAGTATTCTGTGTAGAAATAAATGTCCCTAATATGGGCAGACTTTTTTAAAATGCATAAGTAAACATTTTAGCTACCCGGTATGTACTATTTTTAAATTTTTTTCTGTAAGTGGAGAACAGGGGCGAATAGTGACTTTATTTTATAATATGTATGTATAGACACACTCGTAGATAGTGTAGACGTATTTATAAAAGTCAAAATTCTTTAACGGATTGAATAGAATAGTAAGCCTCGAAGTAACACATAGGAAACCGTTTACCTTTTAATGTCATATGGCAAAAGGTCAAAGGCAGCAGTTTCTGAATAATTAAGTTTTAATGGACGTTTAACAATGAGTCACATAGTACCTATAGTATGTGTGAATTCTAATGCATTCCGCCTAATTAGCTTTCAGTCTCTCTGGTGGCAGTAACCACCCTCCTACAGAAGAATACCTTTGGTTCGATTCATGAGTAAGGGTCACCAGACCCCTATTATCTTATCCTCAATTTAGAGTGTCGGTAGACGACTGGACAGTTATAGGCGAAAATAGCTTCCACTATCTAACTGTATTTAATCATACTATAATCATATGAATTGGACCTCTTATAGCTCTTAGCGAAGTAATATACATATATTTCTCTCCTGGAGGAATTGAGCAAAAGTACTGGAAACTCTTAGCATTGCGATATCAAAAATTTTAAATTACTGGAACTGAAGGTTGGAAATCAGACAGTGCAGACAAAGCCATGAAAGACTCTCAGGGTCAAAACCCTCAAGCATTGAAGTCTACGACTAAAAAGACGTACTCAATCTAATTGTACTGAGTAATCTAACATAAATATCAACTTTAAATCATCATGAAAGTTGAATATTTAAATTTCAATGCGGGCGAAACCGCAGAGCAAAGCAAGTATAATATAAATTTGAGTTGCAGTCCGCGATATTTTCTGCGATATGCTCAAAATTCAGTCTTGCGCCGTTTTCAGAAATCGTATAATGACAAATTTTCCTATGTTTTTGTTATTATTTTTTTAAACAGTAAGCACTTTGGCAGTTCTATGTGAGTGGTAGGTATGTGATAAACTCTTGTGTATATGTGTATCTATGTATAAATATATATGTATTATGTAATATGTGACTTAGGTGATTTTATTATTCCCATTGTATAAATGTAAAATCCGTAATTGGCTGTTGGATATGTTTATGTTTTTGTCTGTAAATTTTTATGTTGAGAGCTGTGGATTTTTTAGATAAATAAATAAATAAATATTATGTAATCTATGAGTCATATCGCTTCGGCGAGCAAAAGAGTTCAACGCGCCGTTTCATCTGCACTTTATCTAATGCAAAATAAACAATGAGTCACATTCTTAGAAGAAACAAGTTCCACGTTCAGCATTTTTGGAGCAAGGTCAAAGACACGATAACTTTCAAGCGAATTTTAAAATTTCCATCACATACGACTATGCATTTTTTTTTTTGGGAGATGTCACCCTAAAGTTTTTATTCCCAAGATTTATGGGGAACATTTTGTTGGCATTTACGATGTCTTCATCAATCGGTCACGTTACGTGCGTCCCTAAAAAGTACCTACTTACATCAATTTATGAATTTACCAACGAGGCCTGTGTTTTGTAAAAAGAAAATTTGTTTTTTTTTTTACTGCTTTACGATACGTTACTAATAATATTTGTTAAAGCTAATTATTTTATTAATTTATCGTAATGATTATTCCTAACTAATACATACTAAGTCTACGAGTCTAAAAAGTGCTTGAATGAAGTCGCTGACCAATTTTGCGAAAAGAAGAAAAAAAAAATGAATTTTCTAACTTAGCGAACACAATATTGAAATTTACATCTTGGTGATTTTATTATAGAAAACTGACGAGGATATCAGCCTTGCAGTTTAATTACTCTAACGTGTAATTATAATATTAATTTTCCTTTATAAGCAACGTATACAATTAAACAACTTTACCTAGTATAATACATATTGATCTTGCAAGTTATGTACAAGATAACGAGATACGAAAAGTTAGAATTTGTAATAAAAGAAAAACAGCGACAAAGAATTTATTAATTTAATTATCACCAGCTCATTTGAAACAATATTCATCATAAGTGTCACCATAAGTAAGTTAAAGGTGAAAACGACACGCCAGAAGGGCTACAGTAACCAATTTAGCCAAATCGAAAAAGGTTAAAGCGATAATAAAAATTTAATATAAATAATCAAAACCAAAAAAAAAATATTGCAATTTGCAGCCGGGAATTGCAATTGAATTGCAAACCGGAAATGTTAGAAATTTGATAAAATATCTCTCTTTAGACTAGATTTTTAAAATTATTTACGACCCTAAGTTGTATCTTAGATTGTTAAGGGCCTATTTCACCATCTCTGAGTAAAGTGCCAAGTAGGCACCGCCATTTAAAGTCACCGGTCACCGGGAATAATGGAGCTGATATACCTTTGTTTGTACGGTAAAAGTCCCAAACATTAAAGAGAATTTAATAAAAAAAAATTCGCCTATCGAAGGACGCAGTAAACCGAGTGCATAATTTAATAAAACATAAAATTATTTCTAAAAGTAACTAATCAACAATTTAATTGTAGTTGGTGAAAGAGTCCCTAAGAGTACCTATAAACTGAAACTCACATTACCAAGTAAAGATTTTTTTATTTGTAAATACAAAAACAATCCTTTCATTGAATAACTAATGCAATAAATTCTTTAAAACTAGTTTATTGTAAGGAAAATTAATTAATTTATTTCTTTCTTACGATACCGTAATAACGCCTATATGTGTGTGGGAGGGTTCAGGTATAAAAAACTTCTTAAATAACGATATGTGTTTGTTATTCAAATGACAATTGTATGCAGCGAGCTGTCAACGTGACAATGATACATTCTGTCATTTAAGATTTGTGACACATGATATTTGAGATGACTAACATGTCAATGGCCCGGGTTGAATCAACGGTAGACTTGATGACTATGCTATATCCATCCTATAATTTCCATCCTATAAACAGGCGGAAGTAATCGACGGTTAACAGTAGCAGTGAATGTTGCGTTCCGAAGCCTTCTTTTCGGCAGAAATTTCCTCCTAACGTGAAATTCTTTTCTGTACATGATCCTAACATTATGTTTATGGATGGGCCTTTTCAAACAAAAAAAATCACTCCCTCAAAATCAATCTGATTCGCAAAATCAGATTGATTTTTGTAGGAAAAAATCGGCCGTCATGTACGAGTAGGTAGGACTCGTTGGTTGGTCGTTTTGGTCGGCGGGATTAACGAAATTAGTATTCTCAGTTGTTTACTATAGTAATTTAATGTTTTTGGTTGCTACTTTCGGACAAAATGAAACCAATGTACTTGTACACGTGTAATTTTTGCCAGTGTTATTTGCTATGGAAAAGGCCTATCCATAAACATCGATTTTTACAGAGCAACTTTAGGAAAACCTAATGTCCACTCCCAATTATAGTAAAGTTGGTGCCACCATATCATTCATATACTAACTTCATATACCTATGAAGTTTCTATTGTCGGATTTCCAATTTTTTTTAAATTTTTTTTTAGAGTCAGAGGCCATATATTATCGTAATTTTAAATTTTTTTTTTTTTAATTCTTGTAAATTATATTATTTGTGTTATCACCATCAAGTGACGGTAATCACCATCAAGTGGACAGTCAACCTGTCTCTCTGCCAAACTCAACATAGAGAAAATTAATTCCAATCTCGCCTTTTTTGATCACAAATTATTTTTGTGGACATAGGTCTACTATTTTAAAAAGACCATTGATATTTTCTATTTTATGTTTTGATTACAAAATATTGTCTCTAGCTCTAATTGTGATGAAGAAGCAGTCGTTCTTGAGAGCCCTATAGTTCCTCAGTGGGGTATAGTGGGGCTGAGCATAACCATAGAGTAAATATACTATTTACTCTATGGCATAACGCAAACTCACTACCCCACTGTTTTAAGGGTCAGCGAGACAATAATGTTATAGCTCTCAATAGAACAGTTCCAAGGAAATATAAAAGTAAGTCAGTTACTTATAATACAATTCAATATTCAGTATTTCGTAAGATTAGAATGTAGCTCAGAAATATTATTGCTTAAAATGTTTTTCTCAGTTTTGTTAAGAACGTGAAATAATTAGTTGTTTTTTTAAACTTATTATATAATAATAGTGTAAATAAATTATAAGTAATGTATAAGTAATATAATATAAGTATAAGTAATAAATAAATTATATTAAACTAGGTGGTGCTCGCGACTTCGTCCGCGTTGAAAATTAAAAAAAAAAAAAACTTGATCGTGTTTTTTATTTTTTATTGATCCCTAGGGAAATCCTTTTTTCTGGATAAAAGGTACCCTATGTCCTTTCTGGTGTCCCAGACAACGTGTATGCATAATTTCAAGGTGATCGGTTCAGTAGTGTTTTGCGTGAAAGAGTTACAAACATCCATACATCCAAACATACTTTCGCATTAATAATATTAGTAAAGATAGATAATCATAATAATAATAATTTATTATATTAACATTTAAAATTATGTACTAACAGATATTAATGTAGGTATAAATAAATAATTTTTAATATTCATTTAAAGCGGAACTTACGAATCCATGTAATGATGGCAAATGTTTAATTATAATATACTTACTAGGTTTTGTCAACGACTTCGTCCCTGTATGTTTCTAAATTACAGCGTACATATATAGTTATTCTGATGTATATATAAACTGTATTTCTGTAAAGTTTTATCGAAATCTGTTCAGTAGTTTTTGTCTGAGAGAGTAACAACAATCCATATATCTATTTTGACAAACTTATTTATAACATAAGTATAATACGAAATTAAGAAAAATTTCGATCACAGCTTGGGAGATAATTTTGAAAAAGGCTTTTGAGGCCCTCGAGGTCGACGTTAATTTAAATAATGTGGGCGAGTTCAACACAAAAACACAATTATCCAACCGTCAAATCTCAACAACTTACCCAACGAGACGAGTTTTGAATTTCATTGTTCAATTTTTGTTGCGAATTTAAATTATTTGACCACACTTAGTTCAAGTTAAAGTTTAAGTTGGTATACATAGTCGAGCCCCACATTACATTCGGCAATTTTTTATTCCGTTTGATTCATCTAACTAAAAGCTATTTCCACGAGTCGAACTCCTATAGAACGAAATAATCGAAGTTTAATGATTTAGGTGGCGGCGCCACCATCGTCCCAGCCATAAAGATGTCAGGCGTTAAAAATACTTTTTTGTTAAAAATACTGAGTAAGCCGACGGACTTTTTTGTATTAAATTGGTATTTTTTCTTCGATTTCGTATACACATTTCTTTACTTATAAATTATAGCTTCCAAATAGTTTTATCAATATTCGTTCAGTAGTTTTAAAACATGGATAGTACTTAACAATTAAACTATCCATACGTATAAATTTTCGTATTTATAATATTGTTTTGATATTAAATCGGTTATCTTCTGTATCTATCTATTATTATAAAATAAATCTGGACACGGGGACACATGCTATCATCTATCATGCAAGTGGAACGCCATCCTCTCTGACGACCTTAACATAATTATAAAATTAATAATAAATGTAGGTACTCGACAAGTTTTGAATTTGTTTTGAATTTGTTCCGCGTTATATTTTATGTCAAAAGTCAGCACATAATGTTGAGAGGCCTGTTGTCCTCGTGAAAAGATGCGTCTATATTTAACGCGGAAACTGATGGTAAGTCATAACTAATTGAGTTGCGTTTAATGAACGCCTTCGCAGCACACTTTGAGTGGTTGCATATAAAATATGGTGTCGTATGGTGTTAGGGCTTGTACGGTATTATGTCATCACACACAGCGAGCGGTTCCGTACGAAATAATCACGTTTTTCTTTGTAAAATAAAATATTTTTTATAGAATTCTGAACTCATATTAGCAAATGATTTTCTAAGCTAAAATGATTTCATAGTCATTAAATTGAATTAAATTTTTATACTATTTTAGTGATAAATTTAATTAAATCTGTTTATATCTGTAATCTAGATAATAAATACAAATAAATTACATAGAAAATTACAAAAATATATAGAAATAAGAAGAAGTATACATAACATAAATACACACATTCACATTCTAAGCGCTCCGGTGTCATTTACCCCATAAGCGGTCGTTCGTTTCCAATTATCCATGTCAAACATCAAAAATCTATATATTATATTGATATTTATAGATAGATAACTATTTAATGATATCAAAACAAAAATACTTATTTACCAAACAATCTCGCGGTAGAACAACCCCATGACCTAGCCATAGGCTACTCGACTTGACCTAGCTCACGACATCATGCTTAGAGGAAACCATTTTCTCGTTGCATTCAATTATTATAAGTAGTTATATTATATATTTTTTTTAATTAGAGTCATTATGAGATCCCACCGTGGGATCCCAATGATAGAACAGTGCTGTGTGTCTTGTAGCATACATAGCATAATAATATGCTGACAACTGCTAACATAAGTACAACGATAAATCGTTTTAATATATGAAATCGAGTAATTTTGAAACTGTTTTTGTGAATTATATTATAAATAAATGTGTTTTCTTCTATTTCGTTAGAAATCAAATAATTTTTTTCGAATTTAATTTAAATATTAGTAAGATTTCAATTAAAAAATATTACATAATTTTGTGTAATATTCTATTACACAAATTTATGTAATAAAATTATGTAATACTACAATTTACATACAATAATTTAAAGTACTTAATTTGAACTTGAAATATAGGTTTAGTTTTTAAATGCTTGAATTAACATTAAATGTCATATAAAACCAATATAAAACACGCTAATAAACTCAATAAAAAGTTCAATAATATCTTTAGAAATAATTTAGCAATACTGAACCATAGCCTTTAAGTCGCAACGGAAATGCGATGTCTGCGTTCGTACTATAGATAGCCTACGTATATCTATGTTAAACCGAGTCTTGCATGTGAACATTTTTTTTTTGTACATCCATTGTTTTATCTCCAGTCATAATTATTGAACGTCTAGCATTATTTAAATAATATCACTTGAGTTGCGCTTATAAGACACGTATATATTACATTTATCAAACGAAAAAACCAACTTAGTATTCACTGCCATCACTTTTAGATTACATAAATAAAGTTATTACACCAGTATTAAAATTTATTGTAATAGATAACAAGAAAAACTGTGACAATTTTGAAATATTTTTTTTTCAGTGCGCTTACTTAATTACAAAATTATGTTAATATTTTGAAAATATTACCAAAATGCGTAATATTGGCAAGGCACACTGCGTTTTGCAATCATTTGGACAGATCGCCGTGAAATAACAGCATTAGTGATGTTGTGTTTCGGTGAGTGAGTATGCCAGAACCCTTCCTAATATCTTATCATTAATTGTAGATACTATGGTCGGCAGCTGACTTGCATCATTGTTGCATTGTCAAACAGGCTGACGGTGCACTTGATGGTACGAGAATAACACAAGCAACGCCACGGGTGGCCGCAAGTTAACCGATCATAATAGGATTAAGGATATATAAGCGATTTAGGGAATGGGCTCACCGAAACACAACAGCATATGTGCTGTTATTTCATTATGTTCTTATGTAATGTGTGATTACTGTCAGATGGGCTGTCCAAATAAATGCGAAACGCAGTGTGTCCTGCCAATACTTGCCATCAGATCCAGACCAGAGCCAACTGGTCATTTCTGGTCACAGCTGAGACAGAGCTAATGACCATCATGAGTGTTAACGATGTACGGTTTCGTGGACAGTTAACGGACAAATCTGGACAGTTTTTAATGGGACAAAAATAAGTAGGCAGACGACAACACATGCTATGCCGTCAATTGCGTAAATATTTTATAATACCTCTAATTAACCTGTTACATTCAGTGTGTTCACTTTGAATTTACGTGAATAACAGTTTGTAAGATGAATGGCGATATATTTATCGTGAAGGGAATAAACAAACAAACGATCAATCATAGAAATCGTGCTGTTAAAGTCAACCTGTCGCGAATATAATCAAATCAAATGCAATTTCAATACACAAATTGTAGTTACATAACGGATGCGCGAGGAAATGTGTTCAGTAGAAATTATGCGGTTGCTTTGAGTGCGGCTTCCTGGATTTCGGAATACGCCCCGTCAAATTTATTTATTTAGATATTTTTATTAGTATAGACTTTATTTAGTATTACTTTTTATTTAAAATTATACAGGCAGACTGACGGTCCACTTGATGGTACCTATTCTATGGTAGCTACCTATTGACACAAGCAACGCAGAAGGTGCAGCAACTGACTTGGAGAAATGAAATTTCCGGCTGCCTTATTATCTAACAGCAGACAACAGCAGACGAGTTGCGATCGCGTGTGTTGCCATACAGAAATGATTCACTTTAATTTTAGTTATTGTCCGTAAGAGGCCTTATCGCAAACCACAATTTTTTTATGAGTTACGTGATACCAAAAACACGATTTAATGTGATATTGCACAAATTGATAGGAAGTTTTCGCCTGTCGCAAGTTGGTTGCAAGTCGTCTGCTGTTAGATAATAAGGCAGCCGGTGGTGTTCTGTAAGGGGCTGTTGTCTGCCACTAGGCCAGCTACCCAATTTATGATTGCAGGACGCATTTACAATTTTTGTATTTCAAATTTGGTATTTGAAGAGTGACGTTGATCATGCTTGCTTTAAGTAAATATCTTAATTACGTCTTTGCCTATTAATTTCAATGTAACTTGGCAGACAAATAGTCAGTCCGTCTCAAGGATAACATACTCGTACATTTTGTCTACATAATATCCTAATTTTTTTCACGCCTTATCTACTAAGCGGATCATTATTAAATTTTATATTAGACGTTGTCACGGATACAGAAAAACATAATATAGAGATAGACCTTTCCTACAGAAAAATTTACTGTTCCCTAAGGACAAGTTAGGATAACTTTAACTTTAGGACTTTAAGATAATAATTTTTGGTGTTTTGGTATTGGTAAACGTTAATAAAAATTGGTGATGTGAAGGCAATGAGTGTTCATGGAGTTAAAAACCTTTCACGTCCGACCACTTGAAAGCCTCATATCGCAATAATGTAACGAAGTTCTAATTAAGTAAATACATTTAAACACTTTTACTTTTGCTACGTGTTATTGCATTAATGTTTATTATCTACAAATGTGCCGCATAAACAAGTATGGTGTTGAAACTTAAATATTGCGTAAAATATTAAATTTACAAAGATTTTTCTTTGAGCTTTCAATAAGAAGGACAATAAGAAATTATATATATTTTAATTAATAAGCAAAATATATTCTACCTACGAATGGACATATATATATAATCCTCAGTTAGAATACATTGCAATAAACTAATCTAACTTAAATGGATCAAAAAGCATATATAATACTAAATATATAAAAAAAATTATAACTTAACATTCACCATTAACTAATATAAAAAACATTATATAAGTAATAAGTTCACTTTGCGTTATGAATAATGTTAAATTAGCATAACAGGATTAAATTGTTCGAGCGCTTGGTTTTATAAATTAAAAATTTTTAAAAAAAAAGCTCACAATTTTTCTTCTAGCTGAGTGTCCGGCAACTTCCTCGAATGTTGGCTCTCTGCGTCAATGTCCTTTACCTGCGATACATATTTAAAAAAAGTTATACCAAACAAAACAAGAAAGCAAACATTAGGAATTATCTAGTTTATATTAAATAATAACAAATCGCTATAAGGTCTTCCTAAATTCGAAGATGGCAAGATTAATTCGGCTATTTTTTTTTTTCAAATATTCGTTAAATTCCGAGAAAAGTTGTAATGAAGAGAAAAATTGGAAAATAGCCCGAAAAACGGTAAAATCCCTATTTTTCTTATTTTTATTTATGACAAAATGATGTTTTGCTGATAAGCTAGCACGATAATATAATTCCTAATGTATGGAACCAACGTCTGGAAATATATGCAAATTCTGTATTATACAAGATAAACAATTTTTTGTAAAACTTTATTTTTAACCACAGATAACTATTACTAAAACTGGTTAAGGAAAAATCTAGCTACAAATCTAATAATAAACAATAGAGAATTTCCTCTCAAATGAAAGATGTTTATATATCCTTACATATTATAAAACAAAGTCCTCCGCCGCGTCTGCCTGTCTGTCTGTTCGCGATAAACTCAAAACTACTGCACTGATTTTCATGCGGTTTTCACCAATGGATAGAGGGATAAACGGGGAAGGTTTTTACGAAAAAAAAATGCACCCCGGGCGAAGCCGGGAGCGGGACAGCTAGTAATGATATAAAAAGGCTAAACTCCAACACTGTTCGACCGATCATTATAAATCAAAATCAAAATATTTATTTATCAATTAGGTTTCTTCAAGAAACCCATTTATGATCGTCATTATAAATTTAAATTTACCAATTAAATAAAATTTGATATATAATATAAGTATATGGAGAAGGTTTTAATGTTGTTAATCATCAAGGCGTGTGACCCCGCGGTGCATAGTTAGTTCTTTTGTAAAGGTAAATGTTCGTTTACTTTACGTATCTTTTACGTTTGCTATTTTTATTTTACGACTGTTTTTACATTTACATGAGAATCACTAAATGGAAATGTACTGTCAGAAAACTATGTCACGAAAAACATAGTTTATAATGAACCAGTTCAAATATCAATTTATTAAAGCAACGAAAATAAGTTCTTTGGTGTTCCCGTTTAAGTAAAATTGTAACTAATACTAAATGTACCTAAATTTAGCTTAAAATTAGGTACTCTATAAATGCCAAACAGATAGGGCCCAGGTATGGCATTTTTACATATTTTTACAACCGCAATAAATCCGTACTAATATTATAAATGCGAATGTATGTTTGGATATATGGATGTGCTAGCTGGTGGCCGCGACTTCGTCCGCGTTGAACGATGAAAGGTACCCTATGTCCTTTCTGGTGTCTCAGACAACGTGTATGCAATATTTCATTGTGATCGGTTCAGTAGTTTTGCGTGAAAGAGTTACAAACATCCAAACATATTTTCGCGTTTATAATATTACTAGCTGGTGGCCGCGACTTCGTCCGCGTTAAACGATGAAAGGTACCCTATGTCCTTTCTGGTGTCTCAGACAACGTGTATGCAATATTTCATGGTGATCGGCTGCCTTATTATCTAACAGCAGACGACTTGCAACCAACTTGCGACAGGCGAAAACTTTCTATCAATTTGTGCAATATCACACTAAATCGTGTTTTTCGTATCACGTAACTCATAACAAAAGTGTGGTTTGCGATAAGGCCTCTTACGGACAATAACTAAAATTAAAGTGCTTCATTTCTGTATAGCAGCACACGCGATCGCAAGTCGTCTGCTACCATCGTCTGCTGTTAGGCAGCGGTTCAGTAGTTTTTGCGTGAATGAGTTGCAAGAGTACTGACTACCCTGAAACTGGAAAGTTAAAGGCAGAAGATGGCGCTAAGCGCAATTACTTAATCTTTCATTGACTTATATATTCAACTTGTAAGAGACTTGGCTTCAATAAACACTATAATTTAATTGTTTAAGTTACAAAGTTTTCTATTGCAATATTGAGATACTCTACATAAGATAGTAAGATCTATTGAACCGTGCTTGCAATACTCGATTGCAATAAACTAAACAAAAAATTGCTAAATCGACTGAAACACTGAGTTTCTAAACCTGACAATAATTAATTTAACACGTTGTTTAAAAGTAAAGGTTTAATTATAACGTCTGCATCAAATACTTACTTACGATACAAGATAACATAAATGTTAAAGTTTGTCAAGATGTTTCGTTGTTACCAAATTAATCATGCGTAACGCGCTTTGGTCTAAATTTGGAAGTTGGACTAGGTCTTTAACATGCCCTGTTTTCCTGTAATAAATTTCCACGGGAAAATATTTCAGAATATAATTTAATAATAGATTATTCGTAAAACCGAATCCTACGTAGGCTAAGTCAATATTATCATTATTAATTTATAATTTTTCCTTTGTGGTTGTGAACGCTCATAAAACTCGAACTGTTCTGCATCCATTTTAATTCGGTTCTCACTTGTGGAAAAAGGTATAGACAGGAAAGCTTTATATATAAAAATTGCACCCCAGGCGAAGCCGAGAACGGGTCAATAGTTAACATCTGACACCAAATATCAAGTAAGTAGTGAGCCTTGGCAATTATGTGCCCATTGTTTTAATGCTTATGTTGAAGTTGAGACATAATTATTCTTTAAATAACCAGTATGGTTCATATAACCAGTGGTAACGTTGCACCTTAAGAATGATGCACCTTAAGATTATTATTATTATTCGCAATAAATATGCATTAAATTTCACATAGTTTTTTATTATTATCAACGTTAAATGCAAACCAACCAAGGGCACAACTTTACCATAACATCTTAATGTTATAAATGCAAAATTGCGTTTGTTCATTTATTAGGCTTTCACGCCTTAACTATTCAATGGATCATCGTGAAATGTTGCATACATGTTGTCAATTACATACTTAAGTAAGTGAAGGGGACGAAGTCGAGAGCAAAACCTTAGTTTCTTATAAACTATGTTGCTACAATAATTTGACTAAAAATTCACTGAAGACTGTCATTTTTTTTAAAGTCCATTAGTATCGAAGTCTAAATGTATCTAAATTTAGACTAAGTCTAAATGTATCGTCTTACTTGGTTACAGTTTTTGTATGGTTGTAAAAAGTCGCTCATGGACATCGCCACACCGTAACGTGAAAATTCATACCATTTCAAACTTTACTAACAGGAAACACTTAATTTCTATTATTGTTGAATCTGCGTTGTTAAGACGTCTAAACTTAATACCATTAAAAGTTAAACTAAAATTTATTATATTTAATACAAAAAAAATTAAAACATTCCTTTCTATAAGTATATCTATATATATAAGTATAAAACAAAGTCGCCATACCTATGTCTGTTTCTCCTCTACCCACTAATTATATACACAAACTTTTCTCGTTTGTTTCTCTATTCATTAGTAAAAACCGTATCAAAATCTGTTGGGTGATATAGAGGGTAGAGGAGAAACAGACATAGGTGTGGCGACTTTGTTTTATTATGTGTATATTTTATAAATTAGCAATAAATACGCTGCATTATATTCATGTTGTGTCCGAATTAAACAGCGCTGTAGGTTTCTTCAAAAAATATTTATCTAACAATAAAAAAAAATTCTTCTTCTAGAATTCATGTTAAATTAAAAACACATTCAGTTGAACTTTTAGAATAAAACTAGTTTGTATCATTTCTAAATGATAAAAAAAAAAACAGTCCAAATTCTCATTTCCCTAATTATTCACACACAAAATGTAAATTGCAAAATGTGATGTCAAATAAACATTACGTTAAATTTGTTGCTAACTTTAATTTACCGTAACTATATTTCTGTTTGGCTAACCTTAATTTGAATCGGTTTTTTTTAGATTGACGTTTAATAACGCTTAATCTGCTACCGGGTTTGTTTTTATTTGTTTTTTTGACTGTCAAAAAAAGTATGTCCAAAAAAAGTATAATATCATTTATGAAGGAAATTATATCAAACTAGCTGTCCCGTTCCCGGCTTCGCATGGGGTGCATTTTTCCCGTAAAAACCTTCCCAGATTATCCCTCTATCCATTGGTGAAAACCGCATGAAAATCGGTGCAGTAGATTTTGTAATTATCGCGAACAGACAGACAGACAGACAGACAGACGCGGCCTAGCACTTTATTGTTTTATAATATGTAAGGATTTAAATTGTATAACGTAAATTTCAACGGAGAGCAATAAAAAAAATACTTAATTATATAAACCTATTTTAATTCTTAAAAAAAAATTAAGTAATCAATTTAAATAATTAACCGATATTTAAAAATTAAAAATTACATTTTATCACTTATGTGTATTCAGTCAAATAGTTAACTATTTTATTTAGGCTCGGTTCACCAACAGACGGTTATTTTTAAACAGCTGTTTAAAATTTAAACAGCCGTTAACTAAGTTAATCAGATGTTTAGGGCGTTTAACCCTCAATTTAGCGATGGTGATCAACAAAATATTATTAAACGGCTGTTTAAATTTTAAACAGCTGTTTAAAAATAACCGTCTGTTGGTGAACACGAGACTTAATGTAGTTTTTGGAAAAAAAAAATTGTTTATTTGCTATTACGAATATTTATTTGCACCTAAGTGTTTTTAGATTTAAATCTGTTAAATGAATGAATCAAGGACTCATGCTCCGATGAACACGGCTATATAAAAAAAAGCGATATCCCGAAATCTATTCTATTAACTAAGACCTCGTATACTAATAATCATTCTACAATATAGGTATGTCTATTTTTTAACCATCAACGCCCGACGCAAAAACGGAGTCTTATTAAATTTATAGTTTTACTTTAATTTAATGAAAATCTATTTTGTTTGCACACGAAGAGTCATCGGATATTCACATTTTAGTAACAGAGTTAATTTCTTGCACCTTGGCTGTTGTTTGACTTATAGACGACGGTATCCTAGCCACATACCATCAAGTGGATTTTTAGACTGTCTGACGACCTTAACATGAAAAAAAAACAGTCAATAGGAATTTAACTGATAACAATATCAGTTAAGTTCCTAAACGTACTTATATACTATCGAACAGCATTGCCATCATTATGTCATACGTAACGTCCCACTTACAATGCATTGACCCACTTGCGTTATATTTCTTCTTTTTATTTCTATTTTCGCCTCTCGCCTAAGCAATCTTTATTAGAGTTCAGTAGGAACGTTAACAATATCTGAATTCAGTAAAATGTGACTTAAAAACACTAAAAACTTAGACTAGTAACCCGCTAATGATAAGTTAGCCAATAGAAATAGCGTCATCTATCTAATTATGCTAAATAGTTATAGTTATATTAATACCGTAAAGCGAAATCTTCGGATGCTTTTTTCAAATTTCTTTGTTTAACGGTCGTTTAAGTTCTTTTTGAAGTTAACTAAGTATATAATATACTCCTTTTGGCGGGCTATGTTAAAATATCGAAGTAGTTACGAAAATTGCGCGCCTCGATGTCTAGCATGAATTTAAGAGTCTCGAATTTGAGTTTTTTGCTAATAATTTTCGTTATATGATATTAATTTTTTTATTTTATTATTATTATATGGTTCTGTATTTAATATTATAATATTTGAAGCTATACATACGTATTATATAATTTTTTTTTATTAAGTATATATACGTTATAAGTATAAGTCGCTCGCGCATATGTAAGACACCATGTATTTAATTTCGAATGAGAGTTTATTTATAATAATAACTTTCCTTATTATTATATAAATTGTCTATATAATTAAGTATTAATATTTGTATAATATTATATAATATTTGTAGTGACGCGCCGATGTAAGACATTTATTAAGTTCAAATGTACTTACTTACTATACACATTTTATCAAGATTTTCTGCTATAGTTTTCAATAAGTACATACTATTTTACAGTTATGGTTTAGCACAATACTATATCCAATAAGAAGAGTTGCAGTGAACCGATGCCCATTTATATGGCTATTAGGTAATAGAGTAAATACACTTACGAGTATTGTAAGAAGGTTTAACGACAGACATAGAACCTGCCCAGCTAAATCGGACTCTCACTTGACTGGTTTGTTTTGAAAGGCGCAACCTCTTCGTGTTATGAGATGCATTTACTGTTTAGTAACCGAAAGATTTGGTAGACTTGTGAACTAATTTTTTTTTTTTTGCAAAATACCTACAAACTTCATAATCGACTATGTTGCGAACACTTGATGATGTGGTGAAGTCTGAAGTTAAACAACTTTTAAATATTCGTATTGCCGTGTCAAAAAAAATCGTATGTAAAAATTAATTAATTAAATTTAAGAAATCGTATTAAATTAAAAAAAAATCAGTCATGGCAGAATTAATTTGTAAAATGTATGTATAATAATATATAGTAAATGGAATCTAGGCTGTCGCTGAGAAATTAAATTAAAGAAATGATTTATTTTTTTTTCAAAGTGCGTTTATGAAATTTTACTGTCCGTTCATTAAAATATAGAAAAATTTATTCTAGGTTTATACATTATTTCTAAACGTCAAAATATAAGAAAATATAAGGGCAACTAAGGGCTAATATAATTTTTATGCTAAGATCGACAGACATGCCCACTTGTGAGGGATAACTATAACAGGGTGGTAACTGCCGCCAGACAGGCTACCCAATAGACTGCTAAAGTGCCCTGCCTACACTTCAGATCCAGACCAGAATCAATTTTGAAAAGACTAGACATAATGTCGAGTGTAATTCTAAATCTTCTAAATTACCCAACGGATTTTGATACGGTTTTCCCTAATGGACGAGCGATAGTCGAGGTTTGTAGGTACATATAATTTGCAGAAAAAAATGCAGTCATATGAAGCCGGCATCCGATCGCTAGTATATCGATAAAACACAGCAAGAGAAACGTTTACAATGGTTTAGATTACGTGTATAATGTGTATGACACCTATAAGGGTATGTCGTTCGCAAAGTATTTCTTATTCTACTCTGAACCGTGAGAAATTGATGGTGGTTTTTGTATCACTTTCGCTTTTATGATTGCTTATGATATTCCATTAGCACAATCTACAATAATAAATTAAATTCACGTGTCAAGTCTGTCTGAAATTATGAAATGACGGCTTATTTTGAGCTTGGAATTGAACTAAACTTCACAATCATTAACAGGTAGACCTTTTTAATCGAGCGCAAAGCCTTGAAGTGTTCGATCCAGCTAAAAGGTGGTCAGTGGACTCCAATCCAAGGTTCGTATACCCCAATACTTTGGAAAACTTTGGTTTTCCATTAAAAAGTTTAAATATAAAAAACTTATCTCCATCTGAATCTCTTTGTTGATCCAGGATAATAATAAAAAGCGTTAACCGCACACTAGTCACATTATAATTAAATACTTATTATAATTATTTGCTTCTCTAGCGTTTATACTCTAGCAACATTGCGCTTAGGTACTCAGAGGCGTAATCAAATGACCACAATAATATGGGTTTCGCCAGAGCAGCGTCTGAATATTCACATACTAGCTGTTCCCCGCGGCTACGCTTATATTATCCATTGAATAATAATACTACTGCCATTTTATTCAGGGACAAAATGAATCCAGGGATGTGTTTCCGAGCTCATATAACCCAAATCTTTTAACAGTTGGAGTGAATAGGCATCTTCTGGGTGAGCTATATATATAAGAATTTTTAAAATCGGTCCAATAGTTTTTGAGTTTATTCTGTGTAATATAAATATTATTTGAATGCATAATGCCTTTTGGGTGAGCTAGTCACCCAGAAGGCCTAGTCTTTGCTGCACGCCTAGATGCTGGCCAAGAGCATAGTTCGTTATATTCGAACTAAGTTATATTAGAGTTAACATTATGCATTAAAATAATATTTATATTACACAGAATAAACTCAAAAATTTACTGGACCGATTTTAAAAATTCTTTCGCCTATATAGAAATCTACATTATCAGCGTGTGACATAGGCTATACTATAGCTAGCTGTTGCACGAGACTTCACCCTCGTAACTTTATAAAATATAGCCTATGTTACACAGAATAATTTAGGTTTAAAATTGAATGTATAGATGTACCTACTCGTATATAATAATAAGTGAGATCTATTCATTTGATTGTGATCAGCGAGCTTGTTGGCTTGCGCCATCACCGCGTCTATGGTTGTCGCAACTGCGCCGATTTTGGCGGCAAATCGGCCAATTGCAAATTGCGCTCGCTTCATTGCCCACAATGGGAAATGGGAACTCGAAACCGCAATAAGACAGTTTCCAAAAGAAATCTCAAGTTCAAGATTGACGACGTAATAGACAATCTTAAACGTTTAATAATTATTTATTTACATAAAAAGTCACTGGGAAAAGAATAAATAGCGTTTTTGGTGTATTACCATAGAATATTTAATTGTTGTGTGGAGAGTATACTTATAGGTGATTATGGTTAAAAAGTTTAATGTTTGTTTATAAAGTGGTGATTTTAACTATTTTATGTAATTCTTTAAATAAAAAAGAGTCAATATTTAAAGTTTAATTGTAGAATTATTTTTCTCTATTTTCTTTTTAATATATCAAAAAAAAAAAAAACAAAAGACTATATGCGATATTGTAATTGCGTAATTGACGTCATGATGAGGCTTCAATATGTAAGATATGTGGATAAAGGGATTGTAAGTATATGCAAGTATGAGAGCATCATATTGTCGTATATACATGGAAAATCAACATTCTCGGACGATCGGATAATGTAATAATTACTGCGATAGGAATTAATTAAACTATTATTTGTGTAATAAAACGTTTACATTAACCACATAACAAAAAAAAATTCTAAATAATAACCTATGTTCTTTACGTAAATACCTATGTATCGGTCGGTGTTTACCGACACCTAGAATACATAAAACATCAAGAGTATCCCATGTGCGCAGATCAACGCAGACTTTGATATATCCGTACTAATCCGTACTAATATTATAAATGCGAAAGTATGTTTGGATGTATGGATGTTTGTAACTATTTCATACAAAAACTACTGAACCGATCATCATGATTTTTTGCATACACGTTGTCTGGGACACCAGTAAGGTCATAGGGTACCTTTCATCGTTCAACGCGGACGAAGTCGCGGCCACCAGCTAGTTAAAGGATAACTGGGAACCTTTTGTTTTGTGAGGGAATTTATTGTCACCTTCAACCGGTGTAGGGCGAATATTATTGAGAATTCATGCAGAGGACCGAATTCATTGCGGATCTTAGTTTCTCAGAAAATGTGATCGTGTTATTTGATTTTATGGTTATATATTTAATCTTAATTATTATGTATGTATATCTGTATCTGTATCTTAATTATAGGTGTATCTAGAATCTAATGTATCTAGAATTATATAATAGAATTTTATATATATTATGTGTATCTACAATATTTACAGTTATTTGTATAAGCTTTTGTAAGTATAATAAACTAGTCTGCATTGTGGCACATGTACATTGTATTAAGTAATAAATAAAAAATTAAAGAATAAGGAATAAGGAGAAGTCAGGGGATTGGATCCTGGCATCCCTTGCTCGCTCACCGATCTTGAGACACAGAGTTTTATAGTGTTTAGAGCTACAGCCAGCAACTTGTATGGCATGTTTTAAAAATTAAATGAAGTTTACTATGTGGGTACACATGCTTTATGATAATAATTGTTTTAACACCAATTAAACCAGAGACCTTAAGACAATAAAATCAAACGAACAGCCGTGGGAAATTTCGACGTTTATTGTCATTCTTTATTAATGAGCGAGCAACTGTACATAGCAATACACTTTCCTTCTCTTTCTTTGGTTATTATTGTAGTAATAATTGTGCAGCCGACCACATACTATTACATCTTCATCTCTACACATTAGGAACTAGCTGTGCACCGCGGTTTCACACGCCGTTTAATTTAAAACACAAGCAATACCACATGTGTTCCAAGTGCTCTGACGACCTTAGAAAAATTAAGAATACACACGTGCTGTTATTTCGTGGTGGTCTTTTGTAATTATACTGTAGTCTGTTGCAAATACAAAATTACTATAACACTTAAAACTTAAAAGAGAACATTCGACAAACAAATAAAGGAACAGAAAGATTATCTGTATGTCTGTAATCACAGTAATTATGTTAGCAAAGGGCATGAATTAAAGATGGCGTCGCATACATTATTCAAAGTAACATCTTCCCTATGAAGCTTTATATTCATTAATGCAGTGGGAAATAAATATCACGCGCGCTGTGTGACTGACATCACTTATTGTGATTGCTTTAACCGACTTACATAGTAAGAGAAATTTTTAAAACAGATAAAAATATCTATTTTATCTCGCCGCACATTGATGTAGGTTCATTGAAGTAAACTATATATCAATACTAATATAATAAAGCACAAAACTGGCAGTCTGATTTATAAAAATCTTTTTTAAATTCAATAGCCCACTGAGGAATTATCGACAAAAAAATTTGGAATTTAAATTTAATGAATAAATTTGGACGTTTGGAAATTTAAATCAAGCGGTAGAAGAAACCGCGGGACACAGCTAGTCACATAGTTCAGATGATCCACCACCTTCATCATAGTCAACTCACGTCAAGGCATCAACAACAATATTTGAAAATAACATCAAAAATAATAAAGAATAATATAATACTTAATTAAAAAATATTTGGAAATCTACAAAGAGTTTAAATAATCTTCTTACCTAAATAATAACTACTTAATTTTTATTTTCTAAACCATGTTTTCGCATGTGGAATGAAATCTAAAGAAACATAAAAACTCTTTGAAACTAATATAAATAAGAAAAATATTTAAAGATTTCTTAACAATTTAGTATGGAAATTGATAAAATAATCTAAGCAGCTGGGCGGGAATCATCGAACCGTGTTTTAGATAATAATTTTGCAAACATTTTTATAACAAGTTCGGTAAAGTCAGTGCTGATATAATACTTAATTGAAATATCGTAATTAAATTAGATTGTGTCGATTATTCACATTTAAACTCAATGATTAGATAAGTTTTCGTTATGCGGTAGCAATGTGAACGCATCTGCTGTACAGCATCCGTAATGCAAGGACACGAGCTTTCTGTCGCCACCTGTACCTCTACCGTGAGTTATAACGTGTATTCGCTAGCGAGAGCGTAAAATATTTATATGGAAAATTGTCAATTTGACATTGACAGTTGACAGTTTTTCATATAAATCTTTTACGCTCTCGCTAGCGAGTGCAGTCATTGTAAACTCATTTCGCGACGCACCAATCGATACCTGAATCAGCTAATCTTGATATTGGAATCATAAATCGACGTCTATTTTATGTTACACTAGCTGTTGCACGCGACTTCGCCCACATAACAATAAAATATAGCCTATGTTACTCGCTGATAATGTAGCTTTGTATAGATGAAAGAATTTTCAAAATCGTTCCAGTACGAGTAGGTTTTGAGTTCATTCATTACATACATACAAAAATACAAATCTTCTCTCTTTATAATATTAGTAGGTATATAGATATACTAGCTGGTGCCCGCGACTTCGTCCGCGTTGAACGATGAAAGGTACCCTATGTCCTTTCTGGTGTCTTAAACAACGTATATGCAAAATTTCATGGTAATCGGTTCAGTAGTTTTTGCGTGAAAGAGTTACAAACATCCAAACATCCAAACATACTTTCACATTTATAATATTAGTACGGATAATTTGAAATAATTATTTTTCCTTGCTGAATATATATATAAAATGAATGCACTATATTTTATAAAATTACGCGGGCGATGTCGTGTGCAACAGCTAGTCTCATATAAGAAAGTGCTATTGACCGAAAGTGTTGCCATCATACAATACTCGTATATTATGTTACAACCTATTTCGATCTCTCTACGTTTTACTCAGATTACTTTCATACCAGAATTTATTACAAGATAACGTACATATCGTACGAATATACGTACAGATACAAAGTGACATCAGACGATCTGACACAAGAATAACTAATTGTTTCATTGTTATGTATTATTTGGCCATTGTATTGTAACAATTTAAAAACAAAAAAAAATGCCTTGTCACAACATAAAAAAACTGAGAAAAAAATTTAGCTCAATATAATCAAAATAACTGTATTAATATCCATTGTTATCAGAAGCCATTGAAATGTCAACGACCTTAATAGCTTTATTATTTTAAGCTTTGTCGGTGCAAGACTAATATGGAGCTTTGCCCTTAGTAGTTGAATCATATTTACTTAACAATTTTTGATTTTACTATTTTTTTTTTAATCCCCCAAGGCAATAAATAACATTGTCATACTATGAATTTCATTATTATATTAATACTTATAATACATATAATTATATTTCAATACTTATAATAATAAATAAATCAATAATTGTCTCTTGTTGGAACATTTTATAAATTTCCTTATTTCTTTCTACGTTTACTTTACTTATTTTACTTACTATAAATCACATTTGATATTTCACCCAATATTGATTTGCCTATTTGCCTATTTTAAAAATAAATATGAATCATCCTAAATTACCAGCGCAAAGAAATTAGTACACAATCTGTACAAGATGTGGAATCCCATCAAAATGGGGCTCTTTAAGCGAAAATGGTTGACATTTTAGTGACTGTAGCCATGTTCCATGTGACGTATATCATTTAATATAAAGATTTAACAACACTGATCTAAACTAGATGACATCTTCAAACAAAAAAATGTATCGTCCGTCGACCTCTAAAGGACAGATTATGCTCGCCATTATTATAAATGTTTCCTCACATTTAAACGTAACGGTGTCGCCAAAGATTGAGGCCAAAATAAAACGGGATCAAGATATATCGATGTGACACAGGACCCAATGAACAGTTACTTATTGTAATGCCCATACATTATACTCTCGTAACGGTACAGTGAATTTTTAAGGTGTAGTGCAGATTTTTAGGATCGATTGCATAAGAATCCTCACCGGCGGTGTCAGTTTGTATGAAATTTCGGCTTTATCTTTGTTCTAGACGTAATATAAAACACGAACAGTTTTATAGCGTTGAGTCTCACCAATACTTATTTCAAGAGATAAAAGGACAGACAGACAGACATAGAAGGCGGTACTTGTTGACAAAACAGACACGGCTCGTGTCGCAAAAGAAAGCTCCTCACTCTGCAACCCTAACCACCTTTGACCTTGCCCCTCTACCAGCGGTATAGTAGTTTTAAGTATTTTTATGATATATATTGTTTTTTATACATATTAAAGCCTGTGTCTAACCAATAGTGGATGTAAGCCTCTCCCAGGCTCACCACCACGCACGGTCTTCTTTTCTTCGCATCCAACCGCTTCCTGCGTAGCCTTTAAGGTAGTCTGTCCACCTGGTTCCAGGGCGTTTTATGCTGCGCTTTCCTATTCGTGGCTTCCATTCGAGAACTGTTTTATTTCATCGGTTATTTCTGCCACAGATGTGACCAGCACATTGCCACTTAATCTTATTAATTTTTTCGGCTATGTCGACAACTTTGATTCTTTGAATTTCAGAATTTCTAACCTGTTCCACCAAAGAAAGAAAAAAGAGGATACGCAGCAATTTAAATGATAATAATAATTTTATGTATATATAATTCGATATTAAAAAGCTATTCCTATACACATTTTGGCGTAATTGTGGTGTACAAATATTTGATATCAAGACAATTACATTGCAATAAAAATAAAACTAGGAATTTTTAAAGTGTCTATTTAACATAATACGCATACATTAAAGTCCATTTACTAGGACTTTGTAGTAGGTATTGAGATTTTACGTTTTTTTTTTCACGCGAAGTAGAAACTTAATATCTGAACCTAGATAAATTTCGTAAGCGCGAAAAAAAATTTTTTACTTCATTAGCTACATTTTACTCAGAGTAAATCCAAAATCAAAAATTAATTTAAGGGGCTACACACATGCTACAGATATATGATAATATGCTATCTCAGGTGTATTTTGTGTTCAACCAACTTGTTTGAAGTATAATCAAATCAATATACAATTGACAATAGAACCTACAATCGTCTGTTGATAATTTGTAACAATATTTAAATAAATTATTTTTCAATGAGATGGGAACCGTTTTCATATAACAAGTAGAATGATTTTGTTTAACAAAATGTTGTTACTCTTGTCAATGGTGCCATAGGGGTGGGAATTAAACATTAAACAATTGAACTTAAACCTAGTGACACCAGAGAATAAATTATTTATTACTAGCTGGTGCCCGCGACTTCGTCCGCGTGAAAATTATATATATACTAAAACCTTCCTCGAGAACCACTCTATCGATTGGTGCAAACAGCAGAAAATCGGTGCAAGAGTTTTTGAGTTTATCGCGAACAGACAGACAGACAGACGCGGCAGAGTACTTTGTTTTATAATATGTAAGGATTATATGTAGATTCGTAGCTACGTTAACAAACTTGACACCGTCTTCTGATAAGGATTTTTTAAGCTGATATTTGTTTAACAAGAATTAATCTGAAATTAATCTTCTGAGTATTTTATATATATACATACTATCTGCTGTCCGCAACTTCGTCCGCCTTAAAAATTAAAAATAAATAAGCCATTACACTTTTGGCATTGCTATTACACTTTTGGCAGGCGTTAGTTTTCTAAATTTTACATGATCAATCGGGAACAGTACTTTTTTTATTATTAAAGGTACTCTATATCCTTGCTGACGTGTATGCAAAATTTCACGATAATCGGTTCACGATAAAAGGTCACAGACACACAGTTACCTTCAAATTTATAATATTATTTGGGATTAGTATGGATTTTACTTTTTAGGAGTATCGAGGTATTTTGTTTGAGTAAAGATATAATTTTTTTTAAATGTAATTAATTATGTAACTTCGTGCAAATAAGTAGTCAAGGATTCCATGGATTAATGAATAAGCAATTTCACTTGCCATTCAATTGATTAAGGGATTTTTAACAAGTTTATTAGTAAGTTTTAAATGGTAGGTACCTAATATTTTAAATTTCAAAAAAAAAATATACCAGAAAAAAATAATAAAACGATAAAGAAAATAGCTGTGCGTGATTTTTTATAAACAAATCAGTCCAAGCTTCATTTAAAAAAATCATAAAAATCTTACCTTATACTTCATTTTCAAAAAATTCAACGTACTTTTCAAAAATTAATAATAAATCACTAAAACGTTCTCGGTTTATTTAAGCTATAAATGTTTATGAATAGTTTTGTTTTTCTAAACGTGTGCGTGAAGTAAAAAGAAAATTATATATAAAAAAGTTTTTCAAATAAGCGATGTCACCGTGTCCGCGCCAAATTGTGCCACCATGTAACAACCGCGCATGCGTGCGCTTTGACTGCGCGGTAATGGCTGAACGTCAAGTGGCCGCGGCAGTTTTGCTTCCCCGCTAATGTGGTGCAAGTGCAACGACCCATGTTCTTGCAAACACAAACAGTTTACCATTTCGGCCGAAGTGCAGGAGTAGTCGCACCGAAGGTGAAGGCGAGCCGATAGCTGTAATTGTCTTGGCAATAGGTGCCGAAATCGCGCTTTGTCCGTACGCGTCGTTCGTTCGAAAAAGTGAATTTCAAAAGGTTGTGATCGTTGCCCAATACAACAAAAAAAAATATTTGTTTAAATTTAGAATGAATGACTTTTGAATTTTTATTCAGATTATTTCGCACTTGTACAAATAATATTTTTTTTGTTTGTTGTTTGTATTTATTGGTACTTGGTTACTATATTTATTATAGATTTAGAATATACTATCGAAATCTATGATACATATTTATAAACTAATAGTACTTACCTACTTATTTGTAATGCCAAAAGAAATAAGTTAATATGTTTATATTTCATCTATAAACTAAGTAGTTTTAGTCTTAATACTCTTAAGTACTCTTAATTAATTTCAACGATAACTTTTAATTTGAGAAATTACTACAAGGCCTCTTTTTAAACTAAATATTTTATAATAGGTATAAAGAAATATTATCACTAACCTTTTAAAAACAAGAAGCAACTTTCACGCTCATATAGTTGTCTTTCATATAATATTATAACACGTTGTAAAATACACGTAGTAAATAGTATAAATGTATTATCTTATAATTTTTTGAAACACTTTAAATTTTATCTACCCAGCGAAAACTATCATTTTTATAACAAAAAGTTTATGTAAGTCTACCTGAATCGATAAAAAAAAAGATTAATATTGACACAAATATATAAAAAAATTAAATAGAAAACCATGTTTATAAATGAAGTATTTATGATCGATACTAATATTACAAATGAAAGTCTAATGTTTTCACGGCTTAACCACTGACCGTAGGAGAATATAACTTAATTAAACCCTAAGGAAGGGCACACAGGGACTTAATTATTACGTCATAACGTTTCAACTGTCCGCAAGTTAGTTTAAATAAACATTTACACAATATAATATATGTATATTATATATTATATTGCCAGACAGGCTGAGGTTGACGAGTGGTTACCGTCGCCTGAGGACATAAGCAATACCATTGGGATGCTGGTGCGATGCCTACCATGTAGGCTGTAGGAATTTGATTACAGCTCGCTTGAAGAAGCCCAAGCTATTGTAAGCTAGGTGGAAACACTGCCGAAGGGAGAATGTTTCAAAATCGCACGTCTGCGGCAAAGTTTTTCCGGGACTGTGCGTAGTGGCAAAAAATGTGGGTGGTGAATTCAGCATCTACGGCGCGCAACGCGATGGTAAACGGTGGTAAAGTATGAATTTATAATGCCCGATTGCCCGCACTCGTTAGCGAGAGCGTAAAACATTTTTATCAAAGATGTGAGGGTCTAGTGCGAGTTTTACTCGATCAAACGCGTCGAACGCGTAAACGTCAATTTGTATGGTAACGAAGCAGCACTAAACATTAGCCACCAGGTGGCGCTACTTGATCTCCATACAAATTGACGTTTACGCTTTCGACGCGTTTGATCGAGTAAAAATCGCACTAGGCCAACACTAGGCCCTCTGTAGTATATACCACTGGACAGGCTGATGTCAAATTATTTTTGTGCCTATTTGAAAAACGCCATTTTGGCGCTGTAAGCTACAGAATGAGTGTCCATGGATCTAAAATTAGTGATGTCCGCATGTCGACATCTAAGATAAGGTATATCGATCGTTTATTATTACAGCTATATATTTTTTATAAGTTTGTGGCAGTATATGAGGGTGATTATTTAATAAAAACAACTAAATACAACAACTAAACCTACCTGTGAAATTACGTTTTACTCCCTTTTTGGTAGCGACATTTACAGAATATACATTTCTTCATGTTTCAAAACACAAGCGGACACAAATAACTCTAGACATCAACAAATAGAATAAAATACGCAAACTCAAAATTAGTTCTCGGGACAACCGAAGGCGGCGTTTCAAAATGGCACAAAAAATTAGCTGTCATTTATATGGCAACTCCATAGTGATTTAAAAATGGCGACAGTCAAGGAGGAAATAATTAGACACACTAGATCATATAAGGAGAGGATCGTAGGCCACCCAAATATATTAGCGCAAGGCTTGATGGATGACGGATTGTCTGTACGCAGATTGAAACGCACAATACCACAAGATGTGTTAAGGTGATCAGTTCATCACCTTACATATGCGATCAGGATGCGCGGCAAGGGTCGCGATCCTAAGCAAGTCATAATTACATGTGTCACACATACTGCTTAATGTCCCACATAGGAGACAGATCGCCGTACTACTAAGAAATAAAAAAAAAAAAAAAATATATATATGGGACAGCCTGTCCAGTGGTATATATTAAAGATGGAAAATTGTCAATTGTCCTATTCAATGACGCCATAGACTACTTGTAGTATTACTACTTATTCTGTGACCAAACCGTTACTTTAAAGGTCTAGTTACCAGACAATAAAACTCAAAAAAGATCACAATACAATATCATTACCAAATCATTACAATATCACACAATGCTCTTTGCAGTGCCTTCTCTATCTCAAGCCGTGTTGTTAAATTTGGGGCGAAACTAAAGAAATGAAACTTGGATCTTTAATTTCTTTAAATTCATATATTATCTCAAGCATATTAAATGCTTTAGGTTTAAACAGTTTTTAATTTGCAATTGAATGAAAATAATTTAGTTTTGGTAGGCTGTATCTCAAGAACTATCAGGTCTATGTAAACTAATTTATCTCATTTTATTGGAAATTTAGTGCACTTTAATAACTTATAAGGTAACTTTTGCCATAAACCCACTTCGAAGGTACCTTTAAATCATTTATGAAAACACAGTCTGAGAATCATTATTTTATTTTACAGAATAAACAAAATATATATATAAGGAGGAGATGATACCTTACCAACTTACTGAAAATTGACAAATTTACCTGGCTGTTTATTTACAAGAGGGGAAACCTTTAAAGGGTACCGGTTAAGGGATAAACATAGCACTCTGGGCTGCTTATTTTAAAATACGGAGTCTTACCGCACTAAAATTAGATTTCTCTTTTCGTTTGCTTATAACTTTTAAAGTTTCCTAGGACTTTAAAAGCGTAACCAAAGCGTGCGGCGAGCGTGTTCGTACTATAAGACAAACTAAGTATAAACTTATTATTTAACTTTAAAATTATAATAAATTTCATATTTTAAATACCTAATAGTAAATTAGTAAGATAAGTAGGAATTATAGCAAATAAAAAACAACCATATTTACATGTACAAAAATGAAAATATTTTATTAATCCGCCGATTCGGTTACACCTTTTGAATGAAAGGAATCGGCAAGAAACTCTAAAGTGATGTATTAATTTATTTAGGTAATTGTTTATTATAAATAAAAATATAATTTAATTACCTATATAAATGAATTAACACAAATTTAGATTAAGTACAAATTAATATCATAATACACGTAGGGTCTCCCGTAAGGTTCCAGCGCGACGTTGTCAAACTTCTGTAGCACTGCTTGAGATAGAGAAGGCGCTGCTTTTTGTCATCTTAGCGTACTCTAGTACTAGTATCTTCTATGTAGTTTGTGTACTCTAGTTAGCAAGGAACATAATATACTCTCTAGCGAGAGCTAGTTAGTCTGTGTCACAATCACAACACAATTCACATCTCATCTATCAATCACATCCATCATCACAGTCAAAATGAATTTAGTGAATTCTATATGATTCTATATTATGTTGGTTTCATTTGTGATAAATTTAAGTTAAAAACCTGATCAAAACTACAAAAATACGATTACCATTTTTGTGTTATAATTGTATATAGATATAGATAGATATTTAAACGCTAGTGTATATAAATTTGTGATCGAACCAAAAAATGTCGCGTGATCCATCACGGCCGGCATCAACTTACAGGGACCGAGGACGAGAGTGGGATTCTAGGAGTCGATCTGATTACAGAAGTCGTCGCGATTATGATAGAGATCATAATGTATCAAGAAAACAAAGTAGAAGCCCAAACAGACAACATCGAAGTGGTGCAATGCACAGCAATGAAAGCGATGACATTTTGTCAAAGCCCAAAGAACTTTGGGATAATAATCAGTTCCAAGAAGCGGACTTTGGCGCCCCTCCACCGTCGTCCTATCAAGAGGTATTTGTATTTCTTTTTTAAATGTTAAGGTGGACAGAAAGGCTGATGGTCCACTTGATGGTAGGTGGCTACCGTCATCTATAACAAGTGTGCTGCTGACGGTAGTAAGATTGAGGATAGGGATTAGGAAGGGTTAGGGCAATGAGCTCTGGCATTCCTTTCTCACCGGAAAGGGTGGTCTTCTGTAAGGGGATGGTTACTATACTACTGCCAGATGGGCTGGCCAAAAAACTGCAAATTCTTCCCATATATTTGTTATTTCGGTAGCTAGTGTAACTATATATTTCATATTGAATTCAATTCTTTATAGGGTTCTAATTACGGATCTAACTTCCAACCGCCCTACTCTGGCTTATACAATGAGTTTCCGACTTTATCAAGTATACCTCCTGTCGCACCGCCACCACCGACAGACATAATGACTTGGAATCAGATGTCAATACCGCCAGCCGCTGTTGCGCCTCCACAATATAATGTTGAAGATCAGATCAAGAAAGAAGGTAAGTCTAGCATAGCTTTTTTAGTACATTTGTATAGATAGTTATTATATGATCTAAGCTTGTTTTTTACAAAATTTCACTCAAAACAAAATCCGTTTACTTGAAAACACTTCATAATTCCAAACTTAAGACGTGCAGTAGTTAACAGTTGCTTAGCAAGCTACGGAAAGCGTTATGCTTGGAATTTTTTGAGGGATATCCGTAATGGCCTGGACAAAATAAAGGGGTCAGGGGAATGGGTTTTAGCATCCTTACACAGACACATTGTACCAAGGTTGCTGCGAAGGCAGAATTTTCAACGTACGCTGATACAAACACCATATTTTTAGAGTACACACTTGTGAATGTGGATTTTAAGTTTTTTAATAGATTTCATTTTTAATGTACTAGAAAGAAATGTTTGACCATTTTTAATAAATTTTTATTGAGTAATCCAACTTGCAGTTAAAAATGGAAACAATTTAAATTAAACAAATGTAAAAACTTCATAATTCATCCAAGGGAAATCTGCCAGATTTAGGACCTAGCCCCATATCCGCATCCACAAAATTTTAACATGTTTTATTACAATTTCTTACAATTTACAATTATTTTTAGAATTTATTTTGTTTTATTAGGAAATTTTGTCATAATATGGATAGGATGACCTAGATAAATTTTTGTTATAGATTTTTGTGTATTTACACAAAAATCTATAACAAAAATTTATCTCTATATAACAAAAAATATAACAAAAACTCCAGCTAATTCAAGTTTTTTAATTCAATTAAATGACAAATTATTTGTTTATTGATTTAAGATAAATAATATTTTTAATTATATATTTTTTTAATTCGATTAATGCAAATTAATGCAACTCTTTGTAAAACCAGGTGTGAACTAGATTGCTAATCAATCTTGTTAGTCAAAAAAATTGTTCATTGTAAATAAAAAGGATATGTGGTACATATAATTAAAATAGTTTATAATTCATTAATGATTGCTTCCCGATAATTAATTAAAGGTTGTTTTTTTTTTCAGCTAATAATTTTAGTAAATACAAAAGAATTTTTTTATACAATGCCAAGCATTGGGGGGCTAACATAAAAATAATAATATTTAATTAATCCTGTCCGAACCTATCTATTACAACCTATTACAATAGCCTATCTAAAAATTGACCTATCATTCGGAATTATCTTACCTATGATAGAATTATATTATTATGTGAGACATATATTACAATGTAAAATGTATATTGGCAATGCAAACCCACCTGATCGTCTATAGATAAATTTCCACATTTCTTACCTCTTCGTGGTTGTTCTTGAGGTTCACATATGAAGATTTGCGATTTCACATCACCAGGAATGCAAGTGATTTGATGCGGTTTTCACCATCAGTTTTTTACGGAATTTATATATATATTAAAATCTAATTAAGTTATTCCTGCGCGAAGCTGGGAATCTCACTCCTCAGTCTGTTTAAAAGTTGTTATCGAGACTTCTAACAAATTGTCCCCCTGAAAATCAGCCTATGTGCATATTCTTTGCGGACTATGAGAAAGCCTCAACTCAGTTGAGTCTTGGGCCATTCAGTCTCGTCACCGTCTCGTCATTAAGTTTGAAGATCAAAGTCTAAAATCAGCGCATCCTGCCAGTGATTACATTTATTTATTTGTTTATTTATTATACAATAAGTGTTTCTATACATATACAAGTTTATAAAAATGTTTATAAACCTTTATTACTTAGGTTTGTCTAGACATTTAGTTCTAGTTAATACAACATAGTGACAGTAATAATTGTGACAACATTATAATTTATCAAACATGACCCATGCTATGTATTCTATTCACTGCACTGCCAAACACACAAAGATTACTTAATCTGTGTGCGTCTGGCAACACTGTTATAATTGCTTACTAACTTGAACAACTTGAACGTATGGTGCCGAAACGTGGTCTCACTGCAGGACTTGATCCACAAGTTTAAAGTCGTCCAGCGAGCTATGGAGCGTGCTATGCTCGTTACTTTCTTTGGTGGTGAAGTTCGCCGAAGAACCAAACCAATCCAGCGCGAGGAGAGCTACGCTTCCTGTCGGAACCTCGGCGTACCCGTGAGTAGGGGTACGCCATCCCCCAAGATCACCGTCCGGGTGATCGACATAGGGCCTCCTCCAGCGGATTGACTGGACAAGAGGATTCTCTTCCAGCTGTCTTTCCGCCGCTTCCTTGCGCGTCATGACGTGCTCACAAAACGTGAGCATCGTCTGCCACGCAATTTTACGAGAGATCGGCGTCCACGACGAGAGACAGCGTAGGACACCAGTTGAATAGACAACCTGAAAGGCTTCTCAGGAAGCGACTGGATGCGAAGGACTGAAGACCACACGTGCTGACGAGCCTTGGGAGAGGCTTACATCCAGCAGGGGAGAGACAGGCTGATGATGATGAAAGATACATTAAGGTTATAAAAATTGTAGGCACAGGTAAATGTTTTTAGGTCTAATTTTTTTTTCTTTTAAACTTGTACTGTCACAACACATTAACCCATTATGCTACAATTGAAACATCTTTATGCAAGTTACTTAGGTTCTTCAGGATACTTAGATACTTCAGGTACTACACCCTGTTTAGACAGTGATATATATAGCTTGTTTTATTACTGAGTGTAGTTTCACTTCCAACATTTGATGTTAAATTGATGGTAGGTAAGATGTAAAAGTAAGTGTTCGTAATGCATTTAAATGATATTTTACAATGATTTATATGTTTGGATGTGCGTGTAAAAATAAAGTGATTATTGCTCAGCGCACACAGCACAATGTTTAAATAGCTTCTGTTTTCGCCTCGCAGCCGCCATAGAGTCTGAGATGCGACAACAAAAGGCAGCTCTATCAAAGCAAAGGGAAGACTACAAGAGGAAAGTGTTGGTACTAAAGAAGGAGTTGGAAACTTTGAAAGATCAAAGGGACGAGCTGCGCGGTGATCCGAAACGCTCTCCCAGTCCGGACACTAAAAGATTTCTCAAGGAGAACACTAAACTGCAGGTTTGCTTTGCATTATGCATTTGCTGTGAAATATTATCAATATTGCGTTCACTTGTTCAATTGTTTACCGCTTCCATTGATTAGTTGGCTTGACTTGACTGGTGTGTTGATTGGTCCGTTGCCTTGCACTGTTCAGTTGGAGATCCAGAATAAGCTGAAGACCATAGACAACGTGGTGGACATGCTGAACGGAATCATCGGGGGAGATGGCAAAACTGAAACACTGGGTTCGGACACCGAACCCATTGAAAGGACCGAACGTGCTTCCAAACGCAAATCCAGGTGTGTTTTATTGCAATTTTGTAAATAAAATTTAAAATTTACTCTTGTCTTGTTAAACTTAAAGCTGATCCATAATATTTTTAAAAAATTATCCATCTCTTGGACAAGTCAATATATATATTTATATTTATTTCAAAATTGATCTTTTTCTGTGTGTAAATTAAATTTGATGCTATAAGTTTATTAAGACTGTTTTTTTTTTAAAGTTACGTCCAAGTAATCAAAATATTGTTGTTTAAGTATATTTAAGTTTTATAAAATTTTCTTCCAAGAACAGGTTTTTTTTTATTTTTGAAGGCTCAATTAGGATTCTCATAAATGGAACAGAACGACGGATATCGACGTAATCATATTTCTTATATAATTTGATATATATATGATATATATATGATATATATATATATATATATATATATATATATATATATATATATATATATATATATATATATATATATATATATATATGCTTAACTGCACATTTGTGAAATTGCTGTTTTACATTTGATGTATATTTATTAAATAATTTACAATTAAGTGATAAATAAGTAATAATTTAATTAAGTGATGTCATTTATAAGTGCAACATATTCAATTGGCATATTTTGTATTAAAGCGATTTTATGTAAATTGTCTTTTCTTCCTTCCTGTGAAATGTAAAATTAAATTATTTATTATTGTTACTTAGTTTAAAAAAAAATTGTTTGTATTATTATATTTGTTTATATTTACGTGTGTTTAATTGTATTAAGTGTATTTTACAGTGACTGTATTTTATTATTAAAATTACGAATACACGAATTAAAAAAAAAATATATCGAATTTTTTGTTATTTACCTGATCACATTATCTCTGTAAAATATTTATTAGAAGAGAAAAATATTTCGACGTGAAAGAGAAGCAATACAGTCTCATTCTTATCTAGCCCGATATATCCCTAAGTACTGATTATATAAAATATGTATTTATATTTTCAACTCTATGCGATGGTATTAAGGTCGCAATCGCTTGACAGGTCGCCGACAGTTAGCACCAAGTTCAACTACGTGTACTACGACCCCGAAATGCATTGGTGTCGCGTTTGCAACGAATTTCCATCCACCGCCAAAGACTATCTCAACCATCTTCATTCGGCCACTCATACCAAGTTAGTATTTTTCAAAATATCTAACAGTTTAGTGTAACTACTTTATCACAGACAATTCATGTGTAATTTTAAGATTCCAATCCAATTTCTAGCATTTTCAAAATCACCGGGATGTACCTATACCTACTACGAGTAGCCGCACGAAGGGATTCAAATTGTAAGCAAATCGATCCGAAGGATTAAACTAGTTCTTCTGGTGGCAGTGATTGGCCCCTTATCCAAACATGCGAAAGTATGTTTGGATGTTTGTGACTCTTTCAAGCAAAATCTATTAAACCGATCACGATGAAATTTTGCATACACGTTGTCTGGGACACCGGAAAGGACATAGGGTACTTTTCGTCGTTCAACGCGGACGAAGTCGCGGGCACTACCTAGTATTATATAAATTGTTGATTAGATTAGCCGCAGCGCACATGGAGGCTCCATGGCATTCGATCAACGGCATCAACGAGGGATACCCGAGCAATCCGAACGCACCCAACAAGCGGATACCAATCAAAGGTAAAATTAAATCTGTGGCCTGGTGCTAAAAGGGCCAATATCTATATTCCTATCTTTCGGTAATAAGCATTTGAACAATGAACAAGAATTGATAGTTATAATTTACATGTTATATTGTAGTATTACTAAAATATCTTTTTGTTATTGTTAGGACAAATGAATATCATTCTTTTTCAACAACTTCGCTGTTAAATCCCATTTTTCACAAAAAAAGGACTTTGGCCCTTTTAGCACCGGGCCACAGGAATATAGGTAACTTTGTTTATTAAAAGTGTTTCTAGAGAGCAATTGAAATAAGACCGTAACCGCACGTTCATAAGGTCTACAATTCTTCGTTCCGTCCACGGCGTGGTATTGCAAGCTGTGCGACCAGTTCATCGGCGACTTGCACTGCGCCTCCGCACACTTGAAGTCCGTCACTCACTCTAAGAACTATGTGGTGAGTTGTTTACTCGAAATTACACTTATTAAAAATAAAAAAATAAAAATAAAAATGTTACATATTCAACTCCATTCGCGTTACGCTGGATGATTTTGTTTTCACTTCAAGGAATAGCTTTTAGTATACGATTGTATTTTCCGATAATAATCGAAGTTGCAATTTAAATATGAACAATTAGACAGATGTAAATAGATTTTATTAGAAACGTGATGTGTTTGATGGCTCACATTGTATTGGACTCGGTTTGATCCAACAGGATACTATTGTAGGCAAACGAATTACAATATTACCTATAACGTATCCTGATTCTAGTGTTTGATGTCTAAAGCCTTGACAGAACGAGACCTGGAAAACCTCTTGCTAACTAACTTCTTCACGTTACTTCCATCTTTCGATCTTTTATCACATTAAATAGCGATGACCTCACCCTTTATGCTCTCAGGGGTCGAGATAGAATACTTGCAATATAGCTATGCTTGTATTTATGCTTGTATTCATAACTAGTCTGGGGTTCGAACCAGACTAGTTATGAATACACGTGTCAAGTTAATATGTCGTTTTAGAATTTTGTTGAACAAAATCCCCACTGGGAGACGGATTGGGTGTCGGACAGACAGAAGGCTTTTGAGAAAAATAGACCTTCCAAAACTAAAGCTGAAGAGAAGCCTCAGTACACCGCCCACACGATCACCTTCAGCAAGGACGGCTTCCACACTAAAAGCAAGCACAGCCTCACACCGTCCCCGGACAATAAGAGGAAGAAGGACAAGAAGAAGAAGAACAAGAAGAAGAGGGATAGCAGCAGCTCGTCCAGCTACTCCACGAGCACAGATAGTGACAAACCCAAGAAAAAAATGGTCAAAGGTGATACTTATTGTCACAAAACTATATTCTAGTCATTAGTTATGCTCATTAAAAACAAAGCTGAACCAACAGTTATTTTGACATTGAAGCTCACTATTTAAGCTCGTAATGACATATTAATATATCGTGTTGTTGTAATGACAAAAAGAAATGAATTTGACTTGATTGGTGTTACAGTGAAAAAGGACAACGCCAAGATCGATGATCTGATGAGTGCCATCAAGATGGATCGCTTGAACGACAGCGATAGACAATTGCTGCACAACATCAAAAATAGGTGACTCATAAATGAAATAATAACATTAGAGGAGCACACGCCTAACACGATTGTGTCTTAAAACTGATATCATCATTAATTATAAAGTTTACTTAAATCAATGGACCACATGCATTCTATGTATTATTGATCAATATAGGAGACCTTGTAATAATAATACGTGACTGCGTACAGCTTGAAGCACGAAGACAGCAAGAGAAGATCGAACGAGGAGCGAGAGAGGGAGAGGGAGCGCGAAAAAGAGAGAGAGATGGAGAAGGAGAGGGAGCGCGACAGGGAGAGAGAGCGCGCCCTCCGCGACCGCGAGAGGCCACGGGAAGCTCCGCGAAAGAGGTGAGTGAGCGAAAGAGAGACTTGTAAGAGTTTTTTAATTGAAAGTATATTTTATGTGAAGTATGTTTTTAGGGAACGTCAGCTGGAGAGCACCCGGCGAACTCCGCCTCAGCGTCTCGAAGTCAAGCCCGACTTTCGCAAGATGCCCTTCATAGGTTAGTGCAGTAGAAACCTTTGCCTCAATCCTCTTCATCCTCAAGTCTGTTATAACAAATTTTGTTATAATTTGCCTGGAATTCTGAATCTCAAAAATGCATATTTCAAATTTGCAATAAAACATATTAGTGTAAACGTAATAGACAGGTTGTTTTCACACAATACATATAACATTCAACTCTTACAATCTCTTCACACTCGTCAGTAGTATAAATTAAGTCCATTTCAAATTTATTAACAGTGTACTTTGGAAAGTTACTTTTAATGGTGAGTGAGTGTGTGATGGGATTGCATGGTCGCAGGCAAGATGCCGGTGTACAGGAACCTGAGCAAGGCGAAGTCGTCGGAGCAGCGCAAGGAGGAGGAGCGGCGGCGGGAGGAGGAGGAGGAGGCGGAGCGGCGGAAGCGGGAGGAGATGGACGCGGAGATCCAGCGGAAGGTGGCCGAGTTCAAGCAGAAGATCGCGCGCGGCGCCGAACGCTCGCAAGCCGAACTGCCGCCGCCCGCGCTCGCGCACCCCACGGAGCTCGGCGCGCCTCTCGTCATCCACTCGCAGTACGTGTCTCAACAATAACAGCTCACACTGAGCGTAGCTCACACTGAGCGTCAGCTCACACTGAGCGTCAGCTCACACTGAGCGTCAGCTCACACTGAGCGCCCGCTGGTTTCGTGATCGCAGCGTAATGGAAGCAATACAACATGAGCATCTCGTACTTTACGTACGCAACGCTATTTTACTTAGCTTCGCAATGCGCCTCGCGTCGTCAAAAACTCGGTTCGGTGTGAACTGACGCTTAGTTTGGATGCGTGGGGGGTAGCAATGAGTCATATGGTCATCTAACTCAACATACCTTTTAAATACATTTGCCTATCTCTGTCTATTATTACGCGTGTTCGATATTGGAATAATATATGTTTCAGAGCCACTCAGCCCCAGCCCCAGCCCCAGGCGGCGCCGCAGCCGCTGCCCCAACTACAGGCACAGCAGCAACCCGGCGCTCCATCGCTCCCCAAGGACTTCCAGGAGGCGTTAGACATCATCTTCCCCTCGGAGACGAAGACGGAGCCGCAGCCGGCGCCGACGGACATGTTCCACGTGTTCCCGGTGGGCGCAGTGGGCGCAGTGGGCGCAGTGGGCCGCGTGCTGCCCTCCTACCCGCCCTTCCTGCAACCGCCCATTCAGCCCGTGTTCGGCTTCGAAGTGCCCCACGTGTACCCGTCGCACCACCAGCTCTACGACTCGCAGCTCCCGCCGGCGCCCACGCAGTCCCAGCAGCAGCCCCAGCAGCAACACCAGCAGCAGCCCCAGCAGCCCCGCAAGCCCGCCAAGAAGGAGAAGAAGGCGCCCGCGAACGCGGACTTTGGCAAAGGGAACGGCAACGTTCAAAAGAAGCAGGAAGAGTTGGACGAGATGGCGCTGCTCGGAATCGACGCCAGTGACGTCGGTGCGATGTGAAGTCTCGTGTTTTTATTCTCACTCTATATGAATAAAAGAGATAAATGCAAACAGTTTGTTTTTATTGTTCGTTGAAAGGTTTTTTAAACAGGAATAAAGGTTGATGAAAGTTGGACTTTAATTGTCTCCTGCGTTCCAAAAGTTCAAAGTTCCAAAAGTTGGTCTGACAACTGAAACTAATACTTAAAATTCAACACTAATACTAAAAAGTTAGCAGTTTAACTTAGTTATTTTTTTATATAAAAAAAAATTTTTTTTTCATCTAATACAAACACTAATAATATTTGATATATGAAATAGAAATGGCTTTATTATGAAATAAAAACAGTATCAGGAATGGTCGAATAGTATCCCTGATCCTAGTGCCTGCCATTACTATCATAGCATATCGTATTGTTGAACATTTTTGCATGCCTATGATAAAAAGGCGAAACATGATTTTTTATTTTATTTTTATTTATTTAGATTACATACAGCTATAAATTTTAAAAATATATATTATAGATTATATACAAATGTTCCTTTTGTAACACCTTACCTACTTTCATGTTTTAGGCAAATAAATAAATATTCATTTAGCCCACTGTAATTTCCAACCTTTATTTATTTATTAATATAATAGGTTTACTACTTACGCTAACTACATTTATTACATTTAAATATCTAGTAATAAATTCAAACATATCTACACATATAAGTATATAGTTGCATTGAAAGATATACGGGAATGTAAAAGGCGCAAATCAAAATTAGGAAGAAAAAAATTAGCAAACAATAAAAGACGAAATCATTAAAATAACTTATACCTAACAGTCAAACGAAATCTATCGATTGACCCTAGCAATTGTGGACAATCTAGTTTTGAAAGTAAAATTTTAAAAAGCGTTATCTAAACTGTCTACGATTGTTCTTAAAGTTACTTTAACCGATTTAAACTTAAATTAGTTAAGTTAGGTAGGCATATGCCTAACTAAGGCATAGACCGAAGTTAAATTATGTATGAAACATAATACTCTTAAATATATGTCATAGTTATTTGTTTAAACTGTGATATTAGATACTAAACTAAGTACCTAAACGATATTATTTCTAGTTACTGTAAACATTATTTATATGTTAATTTATTATATATACATAAAATGGTTCGTGTCTTCAATAGAAGTTAACCGAGTCTTCAAAGCGAATAATGAGATAATTTTTTTTTTTTTTTTTTTTTTTACGAATTCAAGGTAGCGCTTGGCCGCGATCTCACTTGATGTAAGGTGCAGATGCGGCCGAAGGTGGACCACGCTTACCTAGTAGGTGCCCATTTACCCTTGACTTGAAGACCCCGAGGTTGTAATTTTGTGGGAACACAGACGCGGGCAGTGAGTTCCACTCCCTAGCGGTTCGGACAAGAAAGGTGGACCTGTAACGCTTCGTGCGTGTCCGAGGAACATCAACCACGAAGGGATGAAACCCCCGCCCGCGCCTCGTGTTCCGCAAGTGGAACGGTTCCGGTTGGATGAGGTCGTATAGATTGGAAGCACACTCTCCATAGTGCAGACGATAGAAAATCGATAGGCATGCTACTTTTCGGCGATGCTGCAGGCTTTGGAGTTGAGACTCCACAAGGGTGTCGTTGCCAATAATTTTCTTAGCTCGCCTTTCAATCGAGTCCAGTGCAGCCAATTGATAACTGGCAGACCCATCCCAGAGGTGGCAGCAGTACTCCATGCAAGATCGGACTTGTGCTCTGTATAGGTCAAGGAGCTGTCTCGCAGTGAAGTACCGCCTAACCTTGGAAAGGATGCCCAATTTTTTGGCAGCCGTTTTGGCAATGGACTCAATATGCCTACCGAAGTTCAGATCGGCAGTAAGGTTTACTCCACAGTTGCTAATTAACCACAACATAGCTGTTAGTTAATACTGGTTCCTTTAGGCGCAAGTTATCGTCTACGTGTGACCCACTGATAATAACCATCGATGTAAATAACTGATACCGCAACAAGTACCGCTAATTACGTCACGCAATATTGCCGAGCCGGTGACACCACTATTAAACAGTTGGTTAACAAGACGTTATTTATTTATTCAAAACAGCAACAGCTTAGCACACATATCATTCAAACCCTATCGCTCAACATCTAGGTCCAGTGTGCAAGCCAATTAGAGCTGAACACATAATTCACTTTGGCACATAAGCTCCAACAAATTGATTTAAATTCGAAACAATAATATAAAAAGAAAATAGAATCTAAATAAAATTAATTACAATTAATACAAACAGAAAATTTGAAAACTATGTCAAATGTTAAAAAGAAAAAAATAAATATATATGTCAAAATTTAAAAAAAAAATCTAATCGTTATAATCTAACGTTAACGTTAGTAAAGGATTATTAATTTACTACAAACTCTCAGTTAAGAAAGTTTCTCAACTCCCATTCAAATTCATGTGTTTAATGTTTATATTGGAAAGAGTTGGAATTAAAATTTAAAATTTAAGCTAGAATATACTTAATTATGTAAAATTCAACTTTAACTAGAGAAACTATCTGATCGTTTTAAAACCTAACTTTTAATGGTGTAACTGAATAGGTGTGTTAGAATTTATTTAAAACGCAAACACATCTTAGTTTCTCGATCAAGTGACTTTGACCTTCAGAGGCAACTAACTAAGTATATTTTTAATAGGTACTTACTTAAATATAAATCAATAAATACAGACTATGTTTTTTTAGGTCAGTTTATAAATAACAAATTGAATTTTCACTTAGCAGAGTGATTTTTGCATTTTTTACAAAAAATCTTACGATTATTACTAATTATAATAACAATAAAATTGGTTTCACTAATTAAGTAGATACCTATTTAATCTTCCATACAGATAATTAAATATTCCGATGAACTCGTTCAATATTTCCTTATCTGAATTTTATCTAAATAAAATCACGTCTCTGTAAAGATAAAATTTCGCATGACTTGCGTTTCGCCATCAGCTTCCATATTCTCGTAATATATCATTGGAATAATTGTTTTGTTTTTAGTCGATCGAAAGAGTTCGCTGTAGTGAGTTGTGTGCTACTTATGAGGTCAAAATTCTAACGACACATAGTTGCAATAAATACATACCTAAAACGTTGGTGTGAACACGTATTAGCAGATTGAATTTATCGCCACAGACTAAAGGGTAAGTATTTAGGTCACTAGTGCATAAACATGAACTAACTTTTACCCGAGACTTCGTCCGAATTTCTTTATAAATTATATCCTACTTACGTGTTATTCTAATGTATTATATGTATACTGTAGAAGTGTAGAGTTTCATCGAAATCCGTTCACTAGCTTTTAAGTTATATGGAACAGTATCAAAATTGATAACCACAAACTTTTGCATTTACAATTTTTGCCAGCGACTTTTTCGGCGATACAGCTTTATAATAAAAAAAATAGTAAAAATTAATATTTTTGCAAATATCTTTTACTACATAAGATACGAGTCATTCAGCGTATAGTTTAAAAAAAATTTTGTATTTTTTTATATTATTTATTATTTTATTTATGAGTAGAGTAACTACTCTCCAAAAGATCGGTTACTAATCTATACTAATCTTACTTAATATTATAAATGCGAAAGTATGTTTGGATGTATAGATGTTTGTAAATTTTTCACGCAAAAACTACTGAACCGATCACCATGAAATTTTGCATACACGTTGTCTGAAACACCAGAAAGGACATAGGGTACCTTACATCCAGAAAAAAAGGACTATTCTCGAGAGATAAATAAAAAATAAAAAGCTAACGCCTGGCCAAAGTGTTATAGCAACACGAGGTCAAGCGTTATATTGCTTTTTTTTATATTTTCAACGCGGACGATATCGCGAGCACCAGATAGTAGGCTATATTTTATAAAGTTACGCAGGCGAAGTCGCATGTAACAGTTAGTTATTAATAAGTAGTGACCCGTTTTCGCACGCAGTCTTTTCTACAAATTTAATTATGCAAATTACTAATAATGTTTATTTCTTAACGTTTTTAACTCAAAGTAAATAGTTTTCAGTTAACGATGTCAGCTGATAAAGTGTTTCACCCGCGATCTGAAGGTATACCTTCAGAGGGTGTGAAGGATCAGTATGCCGACGGAAAAGCAGCGCGAGTCTGGAAGAAGTTTGTCGGTGACATAAATCAGAGAACGCAAAACTACAAAGACTTTCTGATCGGTTTATTGAAAAAACACGGTTGCGTTAATGTTCTGGACGCTGCTTGCGGGACTGGGTGAGTGAGATTTCCTTAATAACGGTTACACAGGGTCACAGCCCGTTAAATTAAGCTTTGGCATAGAGTAAATAGTACCTACTTAACCAGTATTTACTCTATGGCTTTAGTAATGATAAAGTGTTTTTATTTATTTATTTATTTATTTAGATTTAGATTACATACAGTCATAAATTTAAAAAATATATATTATAGATTATATACAAATAGCCCTAAAGAATCATAATAATTATATTTTGTTGAGTGTTGAGACTTTTATTTTAACTATTTTTTTAAAAGGTTTGTAAGTAGCAAAATGTGACCGTTGTAGCTAAGATTTAAATATTTGCATTGTATAGGATATAAAAAAAATAATAATGAATAATTTGAAGTGATGTTTTATTCGACGATAGTCTTCTGTACGTGTTATTCCTGCAAAACTGGATGTCCTGTTTAAGACTGCGGAGTACTCCGCTCTACAAAGTATACCTATGTAACTTTCCTAGAAAAAAAAAAGCCTCCATGAGGTGCAGGTTTTCTGATTGAAGTTTTAGAACTCAGCCTACTTCCATATTCTCCCTAAACTACCGAAGAATTTATGAATTTTCTATCTTTTAGATGAAATTGTACTTAGATACTTTTTCTATGAAAAATTCAATCTATAAAGTATTGCTCATATATTTTTATAAAGCATAGAAATTTTTATTTGATGTTTGAAATGTTTCCTCGGGAACAGTGATTACTTTTTTCTGTATATTAGACTTGAATATCATTTACAATTAATAAATCACTAATGTTGGAGTTACATTTCAGAATTGATTCAATGATGTTGGTTGACGAAGGTTTTAAAGTAGTGTCAGTGGACGCTTCCGACAAAATGTTGAAGCACGCGTTGAAAGCTCGCTGGGAGAAGAGAAAAGATGTCAAATACGACGGTTGGGGTGAGCTTTTTATTATTACCTATTATATTTTTTTCTATTTTAAATTAAATTTTATTTACCTACATATGATTGTGGGACTTACATTATCTTTTATCAATACACATACAATAAAGTGGCAATTAATAATACCGGATATGTATAATTTTATAAGAATAATAATTATTGCATGTAGTATGTACTTACCTAATATTATTCTATTCTATTTTTAGTAGGTACCTAAGTTGTAAATAGTAGGTTATTGTTTTATACATATTACTCGTACCTATATTATGCAATATTTCTAATGTTATGTCCTTTTTAGAGATTTATGTATAGTCCGCACTAAACAACTATTAATTTAGTTTCGGCGTTAGTTCGAAATTTTGTTTTGAATTTAACTGACGACTTCTATTCATATAAAGTGACGTAACGTGACGCCACAGTACAGTAAAACTAAAACAGCCTTTAGAACGCCCGATGTCATGACATAGGGTATTCTGAAGGCTGAAACTGAATAAATATACTTATACCAAATATGACAGTAATCGAAGAAGCCAACTGGGAGAGGCTCTACGACGACATTCAGTCGTTCCAGCCTGGCTCTCAGTTCGACGCTGTCATCTGTTTGGGGAACTCCTTCGCCCATTTGCTGGACGAGTTTGGGGACCAGAGAACTCAGAAAAGCGCACTCGAGAACTTCGCAAAGTGCCTCAAACCTGGCGGACTACTCTTCATCGATCACAGGAACTACGACGCCATGATCGACAGTGGAGCGACTCCTGGACATTCTATTTATTATAACGTAAGTTTTTATGTATATACTTATCTTAGAGAATCGTAATTGTTTTGTGAAATTTTTTAGCCATACTGAATATAATATTAGGTGAAGTAAAAAGTTCTGAGCGTTTTTTGTCGTTATTTTGACGATGAATTTAACAAAGTTAGAATTTTAAGATTTATATCAAATATGCGTCGTTTTGTTCGATAATTTTTGCCCATTTTGAAGGAAATTTCATAAATCCGCGATCGAACAAGTCCGTCACTATTGGTAAAAAAACCTTGAGCAGCTCACACCTTGAGCATTATCACAAGCCTCTCTTGAGGCCAATTTTTTAACTACAAAGAAAATTTTGTAAATGCATGAAAAGGTGATAAGATAAACGCTTGATGCCAAGTCAGGGTGATACGGTGCGATTAAATCTCCCATCCAAGCTCTCGGAGCTTTTGGCGAATCGTTAAAGATGTCTGCGCCCTAGACATAGTTAAAGATGTCATTCTCGTAAGACGTAAGGGCTGATACAGATTCATAAGTTAATGGTTTACAATACTAGCATAGCAACTAATTTTAACCAATAATTACGTTTTATGAGTCAGAGGCCAAAAAATGGATAGTTTAAACTATTTGGTACGGTTTGGGTATACCAAAAATAAATATTACCAAGCAGTTAGTGGATAGTTATTAATTCAACGATCAACGATAGTTAAAATTATTTAAATCTAGTAAAACAACATGTTTTTAATAACTTATCTGTGAAACATTTTTGCTCACACAATAACTTACTTATCATTTAATAATGTTTATTTTTTTGCATAAAACTTTATCTTGTTGTTAAGCATTTAAACATGTTATACTATTTGATGTTGAATAAAATTGATTATTTTGCTCATATTCTTACTTATTTAGCTCTAAATATTATATTTATAGCTAAATATTAGTATCTATCTAGCTAGAAAAAAATAAAAATAAATATTTTAGTGTGACGAGAGACGAAGACGATTTATTTAGATTACATACAGCCATAAATTTAAAAAATATATATTATAGATTATATACAAATAGGGCTAAAGAATCATAAAAATTATATTTTTATATTTATTTATGAATTAAAAAAATATAATTAGAAAAAGAAAAAGAAGAGAATATTCTATAAGTGATAAAATTAATTTTTCAAAAGAAATCAAAAGAAATCATTCAAATTTGAATTCTTATAAAAAGAAAATTGTCGAATTAGACAATTTTCTTTTTATAAGAATTAAAATTGTTGGAAAATATGTCAATATCAATATTTGTAGTTAATTAAAGGGGATAACACTTCTACAGAGAGTTTGTCTCCATAATAAACTTCCATTAGAATACCTATAGTTTTTTTTTTACTTATCCAGTTCTTCCAAACGCGTGTAGCAGTTCCTTATCCTAATGAGTACAAAACTTATAACTTGAAACGCGATTAAGATTTAACTTAATATTCTTGCCTAAAAGCCTGATTAGTAAGTAAGGCTCGAGTTCACCAACAGACGGTTAATCATTAAGTTAATCAGATGTTTAGGACGTTTAACCCGCATTTTAGCGATGGTGATCAACAATATATTACTAAACGACTGTTTAAATTTTAAACAGCTGTTTAAAAATAGCCGTCTGTTGGTGAACTCGAGCCTAAATAGGATTGTTCGCTTCCAGTGCAAATATCCCGTAGACATTAAGACGTCGGTGTTGGTGGTGAGAGGCAAGCCAGAGCTGATAACCCTCGACTACTGCATCAACGCATCCGATGACGACACAAGCGACAGGAGGTCTGATTTTTTTTTTAATTATTTTTTTTTGGAGGTCGACAGGCTAGGTTACTGATAACATAAGCCGCCACTTGCCACTTGTCGCTATTTCAAGGAGTCTTACGTAAGGGAATGGTTACTGTCGTCATACAGGTAGCCCAGTAGTTTGCTTTGAAGCGCCGTTCTTATCTATATATATATACTATTATATAAAGTTGAATAATAATAATAAATAAATATCTTCACACATTCCACACAGCGCCATCTAGTTCCACAGTAAGCAACTAATGCTTGTATTATGGATGCCAGACAATTGATATATTACATAGATTACTTTTTTTTTGTAAATACATACATATTGTAAATACAAAACATCCATGAGTCAGGTACAAAGGTAAAATGTTAACACATAAACATTCGCCCCTAGCGGGATTCGAACCCGCGACCGTTTGGTTAACAGCTAGGGTTACTAGCCACTAGACCAAACGTGCCGTCACTTTGAATAGTTTGTTTGTTTGGTTGAACGCGCTAATCTCAGGAACTACTTGTTCGAATTGAAAAATTATTTTTGTATTGGATAATCCATTTTTCGAGGAAGTCTTTAGTTAGGCTATATAAAACAACACGCTTATATATGTATCTATAATTTTAGTATAATTTCGATGTGCGTCAATTCTAGCGCCATCTGTCATCTGTCAGTGAATGGTGACATTAAATATATAATACTCGTGGACTGCAGTGACAAAAAAATCTTATTTTCATCCCATCAGATGGCGTAAATAGCAACTGATTTTTTTTTAAATTTGTTTTTGCGATATCTCATCGTAAAATAATTATTACTCATATATTTTCTTTTTCAACGCGGACAAAGTCGCCGGCAATAGATAGTCATAGAATATTTGTATATTTTGTAGGAAGTTTGAGGTCTAGGCTCTTAATGCTTGTAATTCACACAAACACTGATTGCGTATAAGATGCCATAGACTATAGACCAAACCATTTTAGTTTATCATTTATCCTATCACGTTTTCAGTATTGCTTTTATAAGTAGCCAATTAACAGTATTTTTTACACGACCTTGTCTTGTTATAGTGAATTCCGTCTGTGCTATTACCCGCACAAGTTGGAGTCGTTCACTCGGATGCTCAACGAGGCATTCGACCATAGAGGGAAGCACTCCATCTATGCCGACTTCAAACCTACAGACCAAGTCAACAATCCAGGCTTCTACATTCACGTCATGCAGAAGTCAATCAAATAAATATTTATTTATCTAAATTAAGAATTTTTTTTTATTAAATAAAAACATTATACTGAGTAAATACAGACTAATACATCGTTTTTTATTCGCTATAGACCCAAAAACTATTGCAACACTGTGTTTCACAGTTATAAATCGGGAAACGCCTCTGGAGTAGAAACCTTACTGAAGTCCACTGTGAAATAACAGCATATGTGCTGTTGTGTTCCCCTTTACTTACCCTAGATGGGTCTTGTATCAAATTTGCACTCTATAGGAATTAAACATTTCAAGAGTAGCTTGTCTAATATCATAGAGTAAATAGTACTTAAAGTACTATTTACTCTATGTTACTTAAAGTACTATTTACTCTATGGTAATGTCAAGGTCAGTGATACATTTCGCACCTTGTTTCATTCATTAAGCAGAGTATAGTAATATATATCAAGTACATATAATATACTTTGTATTTCATTAAGTCCATAGCATTCTTATAGAATACTTTTGTCTTTTTAAAGGTGTAGTAACCAAGCATTAAAACGAATTAATGAAAATGGAATAATTTATTTTAGAATGACAAAATAGAGACAATATATATAAAGGATTTCATATTTAAAAAAAAACTATGAAATATGTCTTAGAAGTTATTTAATTTAACCTAATTGCCTAATACTATTTAATTTATGAGCCCACAATAATGTTGTTGATCGGGATGTGTATGAGCTTCACAAAGAAACCGATGAATCCCATGATGCAGAAACCGATAGCTGTGGCGATTGCAATCTTCTGGAATTCTAAAAAAATATTGAAGTAAATGTTAATAGTGTTATTAATATATTTATTTATATGTTAACTAGCTGGTGCCCGCGACTTCGTCCGCGTTGAACGATGAAAGGTACCCTATGTCCTTTCTGATGTCCAAGACAACGTGTATGCAAAATTTCATGGTGATCGGTTCACTAGTTTTTGCATAAGAGTTACAAACATCCATACATCCAAACATATTTTCGCATTTATAATATTAGTATTGGATTGGTATTGTATTTATTATACTGTTTGGACTATTCAATAGTATTTATCTAATAAGATTATAGGCTGTTAAGTAATGTTAAGTAATTCTTTTAGTGAATTAATCATAACCTTGTTAGTACCCTCTTGCAGAAGACCATTATGAAATAATAGCACAGTTGCTGTTTCAGTGAGCAAGTAAGGAATGCCAGAGCATATTCCGTCATGTCTTCTGCTCTTTATGCCATTAAGATTGGCAGTGCATTTGTAATCACTCCGAGTGTTGCTTCTATTAATGACAACGCTCTATAGCCACCTACTATCAAGGCAACTGTCAAGTTGCTGCAAACTGTTTTCATAATTTTTTTTTTTATTATTTAATAAAGATAATAAAGCACTATTTACACTAGCTAGATAATTCATGCCCAACTTATTGTAGCATTACAATGTCTAGAATAGAAATTTGTAAAAATAAAAATAAAAAGCTCAATGTAACAAGTTTTACATTTGATACAATTTTTGGGTTAGTCCAAACAGTTCTATCATTAGTTCTACGATAGAACTGTTTGGACAAAAGAAATCCAACTAGTTCTACTGTACAGTATGACAGATTGGACTCGAATAATTTTAATGGAAAATGTCCAAACCATTCTATTATATTTATAGTAGAAAAAAAATAAAAAAAAAACATGCAATGAGTTCTACTGGTGTGTATGCGATATTGCGATTCATATATTGTCCCTCCAAGTTAATCATATTACATTTACAAAGACAATAGTAATAAAAGAATTTCAAATTCATAGGAGGAGGCAGTTATACATTTTTATAGCAATGCAAATCTTTTGTCTAAACACACTTTTAAACACAGACAACATTTCAAAGGAGTTTTTTGATAGTCAAAGCAACAGGAACAATCTCTTCAAGCGACCGTCACTCACTGTAGCTGGCATGCAACCGTAGTTGGTTGAGCGCATGCACTCTACCCATTGTTAATAATTTTTGGTGTGTTTTAAGTATAGCGCGGGGAGATTAGGGCGCATCTTTCGATTTAAATCTTTGGTGTAAGTAGTTCATAAGTTAAACAGATAGATGACTATCTAACGATAGCAGATGGAAAGAGAGTTTGTTTCACATGATGTAGTTTTGAAAGTGCAATGATTTTTTTATTGGAGCTTATTTTCACGTAAGTTTATAAAGATATTATAAAGATAAAGTTTATAAAGATATTGAAAAATATTTACTCAAAAGCTTCAGCGAGTATTCGGCTTGAGAAGGATGGTCCGGAATTTCCCATCCAAAAGGGTGTTAGACAAGGAGACCCAATGTCACCAAAACTTTTTTTATCAGTCTTAGAAACTGTCTTCCGCAACTTAAAATGGGAAAATGAAGGACTCAAAATTAACGGTGAATACTTAAGTCATCTGAGGTTTGCAGACGATGTTGTGGTCTTCGCGGAAAATCCAAGTTCACTAGAAAGAATGCTAGAGGAACTGGTCAGGGAGAGCAAAAAGGTAGGCCTTCTTATTAACCACAGCAAAACAAAGGTAATGGCAAGTGATGGTGAAGCAAAAATCGTGTTGAATGGTAATGAGATAGAGTGCGTCAAGGAATATGTATACTTGGGGCAATCGGTGACTTTTGACAACTTGACAGAGAAAGAAGTACAAAGACGGATTTCCTTAGCTTGGAGCAAGTATTGGAGCTTAAAAGAAATTTTTAAAAACAAACATATTGACCGAAAAGTTAAAAGCAAGCTATACGATGTTGCCATTCTTCCTTGCCTTACATACGGCTGCCAGACTTGGGCGCTGAATTACGTTGAAGAACAAAAACTTGCAAGATGTCAACGTAAGATGGAGCGTAGTATGCTAAACCTAAAATTGTCTGATAAGGTTAGTAATGAAATAATCAGAAAACAATCAAAAGTACGAGACATTCTGAAAACTATAAAGCTGCTAAAATGGAAATGGGCTGGACACATATGTCGATTGGACGACGGAAGATGGACCAAAATTATAACGGAATGGGTGCCTCGAGAGGAAAGAAGGAAGAGAGGAAGACCAAAAAGAAGGTGGGCAGATGTTTTCGTAGCAAAATATGGACAGAAATGGATGAGGAAGACAAGAGACAGGAAATTATGGAGGAAATGGGGGGAGGCCTACGCCGATGAGGCGACTACATAAAATTATAATAACAATGACATATTTATAAAGTGGACGCTTCTATTTTTATATGAAAAGAAAGAAATGTTACATGTATCTGCGTTATTTAAATTGTTCAAATGTTTTTTATGTAGAATAAATGGCTTATTATTATTATTATTATTATAAAGATATAATTTAAGGTGGCAACTAGCCAACATGAAATTAGACTAATTATGTACCTATTAGTGCACACGTATGTACAGCAATTAAAGGATTTAAGACACAGTATCAAACAAGTTTAGAATCGTACCTTTTCTGTCTGGTTTAGTGCATCTTCTGACCAATCTGAGAGAATCTTTAGCGAACTGCTTGCCTGGTTCAACGAATTTAGCGATTTGATCCATTTTCTGAAATAACACAATACTGTTATGAATAATGATCTTGCATAAATATTACGCTTTATTTTTGGAGAACTTAAACATTAAGAATTTAAGAATTACCTAATGAAATTTCTTTAAACTGCACAAGAAATATGTGGTGAAAGTATACAATATTAAATAGAATCGAAATCGATGCGATAGTGGACACGACTTATGACAGATATTTGACGTACCATAATACGTCAGCCACGTTTTGAGAATACCAAGCACGTCACCAGAAACAGTGTTGCTGTTGTTAAATATTTACTTAATTAAACTTTAGTTAAATTAAGTATGGGAGTTTGTAAACTTGAATGTTACGCGCCTGTATTTGTACAATTATTTACTTCATTCATTTATTTACTTATTTGTCTCAGTGTGGCCGCGAAGAAACTGTTTGAAGTGAGTCACAACGTATTGTATTGTTAGGAATAAGTATATATTTGTACTTTCGATATTATTTTGTTGTTACTTGATTTGTGTTATTATGTTTTATTTTCCTTTACAGTACATCTACATATTAATTATTAGACTATTAGAACTATTAATAATCTAAAAGTTCAGAAAGCGTTAATAATTAATGTTCTGTGCGCCAGTACCGACAGATTGCAACTGACACTGACAATTCACTATAACTTTAAAGTCAACTGAAACTTCACCGAAACAACTGAACTAGGGGCCATAAAATAACAAGTTAACAACAAAATTGGAATTGGAGAAAATAAATAATATTATTATCATAGTGTTATTTTTTTGTGGAATTGTGATTTTTTGAAAGATCACTAAAAAATTTTTAAACTCTATACAAAAATGTATGCAATTGAGAAGAAGTTTGAAATAGAAATGAAGTTAAAAAAGGTTTAATTTCATATACTTTCTAATAAATCTATTGTGTGTTATAATATTTGTACGTTTAGGTTGTAACCGCTTACATATTCAAGATTGCCTATTTAAATCACTTGATCAAAGTTTTCAAATAGGTTTAATAAAACCAATATATTTGCACATTTATTCTATGGGAGAATTTAGTGGGCGTTTTTATGTTTTGCAGGAAATGAGTAATATTCAAGAGTTAAAGGCGGCTGCTAACCGAAGCTCCACCCTAGCAGCCGATGTATGTAATGTGCTTGGTGCATGCGAGCAAAGACTTCAACAATTAGAAACTGCTGTGCTACCTCTTTATGGGGACACTGCTAGGCTTCAACAGATTCATCACAGTGAGATTTTAATTTTAAATTTAGTGCAGGTCATACTATACGCGTTATAGTGTTTCTCGGTAATAAATTGGGCAGTAATTGACCCCTTACATAAGACAACCATGCAACGTATGGCGTTGTTTATGTTAACCAGCAACGGTAGCAAAGATTTTTTTTATAGAATTTTAATATTAAGAACAAAATATTTTTTAGATATGGAGAGGACAGTGAAAGCTTTGGACCATGTGATCAATTACTACATGGTGACTAGGGAGTTGGCTGATCTCATACAAGCCGGACCAAATACATCGACTACAGATTCTTTAAACGTTTATCTTGAAGTAAGATGTATTCATTATTGAAATTAGTTTCTTGAATGTCTTAGGACAGAGTTAAAACAACCATTTTAGATTTATTCCTATGAGAAGATAAGATTCACATAAGAAAGTTGTTAGAAGGTAGATAAAAATATTATTTTAACGCGTTTTTTAAGAGATTTTTGTTCATCATCAATGTTAACTGTCCACCTGTTCTACTATTTTTACCTTACTTAGAATGTTATTATATTTTTAAACATTATTAGTAAATTAGATTGAATTTTCAGTCATTTTTAGAGTTTTATTTAGATGTGTAAAATTTAGTGCCTAAATAATTTTTGACATCCCAACATGTAGATGAGACAAATAATGATATGTTATAATTAATGTACTATGTCACTCTGGGTTTCACATAGAGGATTAAAATATTAGTCATTAAGAGAGTTAACAGTTATTTAGTTAATTTCTATAAATGATATTGTTTTTCAGGCATTGGACAAGTTGGCGGAAGCACAAACCTACTTCAACAAGCATAACCCGCAAAGTGTTGAATTGGAAAATATTGTATGTATCATATTTATTTCAAAACTAGCTTCTTCTTAAATGTAAAAAAAAAAAAAATTAAGTATCAATCTTTATTGCTCATATATTTTTGTCAGGTGTTGATTTTTTTTATATTTATTTTTAAAATGTCCTCCGGGAACACTACTTTTTCTGGTCGAACGATACCCTACGTCCTTTTATGTAACCTTGACAACATGTATGCAACATTTCCTGATGATCGTTTGAGTAGTTAAGGCGTGAAAGTGTAACTAGCGAACTCACTTTCACATGTATAATATGAGTTAACCCTGAATAATAATTTCCTTAATTTGAGCGAAAGTTTATTTAATTAAAAAAAGTAATACTTGTAGAACCAATTATACAACACTGGAGTGCTAAAGCTGGAGTCATCATTTGAGGAGCTCCTAAATAGGAATACACGACCACTCTCACCCACAACAATCATGGACATGATCGCACTCGAAGATGGTAAGAGATCCCCAATCCCCATACAATCTTATCTATGTTCCGACCTAATGAAATAAAATTGTAGATTCGAGCGTGGAGAGCGTGAGCGTGAGCGTAAGCGCGAGCGGGAGCGGGTCCGGCGCCTCGCTGGAGACGCTCCGGGCGGCGGCCGCTTGGTTGAGCGGAGCGGGCCGGCCGCCTCAAGCGGCGCTGTTGGCGGTCAGGGCGCCCGCCGCCCGCTCCTCCTTGCTGGCGTTCCGCGACTACCTGCGCACGCGCAGCATGGCCGCCTCGCCGCTCATGGTAACGCCACGTTTCGGACCTCTACGTAACCCTAACTGAAGCGTTGCTCTAACTGCGCTACTGTTGCAGAGGTCGAAGAACATCCTACACCGGTCGGACAGCACGCAACGGAGGACCAGCAAAATACAGAAAGTGTGCGTGTACTTCTTTTATATTATACTTGGTTCACTTTATGGTAGGTGGCGCGTATAAAAGCCATGCATCTAAAATTCATCAAAATTGACCAAATGTTGTCGCAAACTGAAAGTCTTAAAGCATTACGATACGATGCAGGCTGGAGAAGCGCGCGACGAAGATAATGCAGAAGGCGTCGGCGACTTTGGAGCAGTCGACGGGGCTGGCGCTGGGAGGGCGACGCGCGGGGACGGGGTCGGGGGCCGGGGCGGGAGAGGAGGAGTTCGACGAGTGGGAGGCGGAGGCGGCGGGACTGGTGGCGGCGGCCGCGGCCTGCGTCGCCCGTCACGAGCAGCGCTATCTGCTCGGCCTCGTGCCCGTCGCGCGCTTGTCGGCCTTGGCCGCGCAGGTGGGTCTTTTTCTAACGAGTTGTTAGTGTGATTTCTGCAATTGAAGCAAATTAAAAGAGGAACACGAAAAGGTGGTGTCGGAGTGTGCGGCGCTGGCGGCGAGCGACGTGGAGCGCGCGTGCGCTCGATGCCGGCGGGCGGCGGCGCGCTGCTCGCCGGGCGCGGCCGCGTGCTGGCCGCTGCTGGCGCGGCTGCAGCGGCTGGGCGGCTCCACTGCGTCCGCGGCGGCTGCGGCGTGCGTGCGCTCGCTGGAGGACTGGGTGGAGGGCGTCCGCTCGGACTCGGCGCCGGGCGCGGTGGACGGCACCGTGCACCAGTTGCCGGTGGCGGCGCTGGCCTACTGCCAGGCGCTGGCGCAGCACGTGGCCACGCTGGGCCCCGCGCTGGCCGCCGAGCCCGCCTACGCGCGCGCCGTCGCCCAGCTGCCGCCCGTCAAGGACAAGAACGCGGCCTATCTCGCCGTCTACATGCGTAAGGACAACACTCATTTTGTGTCCAGCGACGAATATACTTATTGTGTTTTTTTTTTGTAGAAAGTTGAAAGGAGGTGCATAATTTGTTTCAGGCAAAGTGTTGGCGCAACTGAACCTGTCGCTTCGCAACAAGAGCGAACAGTACCCGGAGGCCCTGAAGGCCATCTTCCTGCTGAACAACACGCTGTACATGCTGCAAGGGCTGTCGCGCAGCGGGCTGCTGGAGGTGCTGATGGTGGCGGAGCCGGGGTGCGAGTCGGACTACCGCGCGATGCTGCACGAGCACAAGAGCGCGTACCTGAGCAGCTGGGGCCGGCTGCTGGCGCACGTGACGGTGGAGGAGCCGACGCCGGAGCGCAAGGCGCTCAAGGAGCGCTTCGCGGCCTTCAACCGCGAGTGGGAGGAGATCGCGAAGGCGCAGCGCGGCTACAGCGTGCCCGACCCCGAGCTGCGCGAGACGCTCAAGCGCGACAACAAGGAGACGCTCCTCCCGCGCTACTCCGCCTTCTACGACGCGTACGCCGCGCTGCCCTTCTCCAAGAACCCCGACAAGTACGTCAAGTACACGCCGCTGCAGGTCAGTCAGCTTTTGTCGATAGAAAACGGCTATTTTGTTTGTATGTAAGAGTTACTGAACTCTCCCCTCCTGTTCACAGATTGCCACTCAACTCGACGGATATTTTGACGAAGCAGCGTAATCTCTATCGTATCAAAGGGATTGGAAGAAACGTTTGTGTTAAAAAATACGCGAGTGAAGCTATTATAGTTGAACAGTATTTCTCAAGTAAAGATGAAAATTTAATTCTTTTTTTTTTATGTTCAGTGTTATACTTAATGCAATATAATTTATGTTATTATTATTATTATTACTTCCACCAGTACCTATTTTATGAGTTTTCCAAAAAAAAAATTCATTGAAAGATAAATTGTTTTATATTTCCCGTGCCCGTGTGTGAATAAGGGACGTGTCACTGTGTGCGTGAGTAATGCGCACGCGTAAGGAAAAGAGCTTTTTGTCTACTTTTTTTAAGACTATTAAGGCTTTTAAGGCTTTTAAGGCTTTATTCTTATAAATGGACTCTGTCATCACTTACATCCTTTTATTTCGCGATGGATTTATAAATATTCAATTACTAAAATTAAAAGTAAATAAAATACTTTTTAATTTTTAAACAATTTATTAGTTTTAACAAAAAGATGTTAACTGTAAGTTAAAATGGAAGGCTCACGTATAATTTTGCAGAATTTTTTTTTTTTTTTTTTGAATATTAATATATTCTATTGGTCACTTGTGCTCCAATTTCATCTACAAAGTTAATAAATAAAAAAAAAATGTTTGTTTACGTGTTTGCTGTACGTTTCTTCTTCTTTCTCCTGTTCTTTTTCTTCTGTAACAAATATTGCGATCGAGTGATTTGTATGAAAATATGAAAAATAATTATTTTCTATTTTGAATTAGCTTGCAAGTGAATATTTACATACATTTAATATAAGGCTAGAAATACACTTGTAACTTTGTAACTTATTGGCTTACTTGTATATAAGCATTACACAAGTGGCGTATAAATACAATTCACACCTGAACGAACTTACTTTAAAAAAAAAAAAAAAAAAAAACGTTTAGAATTAACTCTCTTAAAAAAAAAAAAAACTTTGTTTAGAATTAACTGTCTCTTAAAAAAAAAAAAAAAACATGTTTAGAATTAACTCTCTTAAAAAAAAAACATGTTTAGAATTAACTGTCTTAAAAAAAAAAAACTTATGTTTAGAACTAACTGTCTTAAAAAAAAAAAACTTATGTTTAGAATTAACTCTTAAAAAAAAAAAAAAACTTGTTTAGAATTAACTCTCTTAAAAAAAAAACGTTTAGAATTAACTGTCTCTTAAAAAAAAAAACTTATGTTTAGAATTAACTCTCTTAAAAAAAAAAAAACTTATGTTTAGAATTAACTCTTAAAAAAAAAAACATGTTTAGAATTAACTCTCTTAAAAAAAAAAAAAAAAAACATGTTTAGAATTAACTCTCTTAAAAAAAACTTATGTTTAGAATTAACTCTCTTAAAAAAAAAAAAAACTTATGTTTAGAATTAACTCTCTTAAAAAAAAAAAACATGTTTAGAATTAACTGTCTCTTAAAAAAAAAAACTTATGTTTAGAATTAACTCTTAAAAAAAAAAAAAAAAAACTAGCCTTTCAAATCTCAAAAATATTTAAATTTAGATGCAATTATATGTTAAGTGCATTATATTTTAAATTATCAAAGTGTAATTCCATATTAAATATTAAATGGGCTTCATACATTTCTATATTAATTAAGAAATCTCTGCTTTCGTTTGTCCATGTCCATTGTGTCTTTGGCGCCATTATTTTATCTTTTTAATTAAAAGCTTCTTTTCGTAAGCGTAAACTTATCTTGAGACTTCGTGAGCGCGTCTAGACGTCTAGACGTCTAGACGTGTTTTAAACCTGACTTATTTTCCACTGCTTACTTATGTTAGTAAATTACGTGAGTAAAAGTTACAAGTGTAATTCTAGCCTAATGAAATGTCAGAGAATGCGCATTTGCGAGCAAAACAGAATTCTTATCAAGAAAAAAAAAAAAAAAAAAAAAATTTGAAATCCCCATTCTGACAAATGACGTGAAAACATGAAGCATAAACGATATAACGACATTTGTGATGTAAACTTAGATAATGTTGTACCTTGATTGGCTTCTCGACTGGTTGCTTGACTGGCTTCTTTGTTTCCTTCGCCACCTCTTTCGGGTTAGGAGTGAAAGCGCAAGGGAGTATCTTTCGAAATCTGCCAACAAAATTAATTTTTAAAGTTAGCGTTGCTGGAAAGTTACTGGGGATTTATTCAAAGGATTCAATTAAATTGTGTAGACGTTCGGACATTAGATTAGTATTAATTCGTAAAAGAGTGCACAATTCGTAGTATCTATCTAACAAAGATTAAGTGTGTGTTCTGAGTGATGGCGGAATCGGCACACGAAGCAAGTACTCGATCCGCTCGCCTCGCACACCGAAGAAAGAGGGAAGGCGGTATGAGATGAGCTCAATGCAGCTATAGAACACACTCCGAAGTGCAACCTCCTCCGCTCGGAGGGAGCACTCAGTGTTATGAGAGACTGACTTGTGGAAGGGGAGGAGGTGTGGCGCGATGGTGGGCGGCGAGCGTTGCAGAGCGGCAGCCTCCTCCGTCTCGGAAGGAGCTACGGCCGAGTCCAGCCGCAGCGCGGCCGTCACGCGCATTCCCCTCGCTGGCGTCGAGTAGAGCAGCGCGTTGGCGCCGTGCAGTTGCTGTTCAACAAAATCACTTGTCACACTTGTACAGAGGAAATTCACATGTCCCGCACATAAAAACATACCAAAGGACAGACAAACAATGAATAATGATTAGCTCATAAATGGCTGACCTGATGCTGCAGCAAGTAGTTGCCTGGCTTCAGCCCTCGGAGCTGGTCCAGAACGGAGTAGACGGAGGAGTTAACTTGCGGAGGAACTTCGCCCGAGTGTCGTTTCTCGTACGACACCACTAGCCCCGACGCGCCGTCCACGCGAACTTAAAAGTAAAGTATGATGTTGTGCGCCCTTTACGGGGATTACAAGTACGGTGATAAGAGTGAAGCAGGAGATGAGAGTCACCATGGACGCAGGTGGCGCGCCTGCGCAGCATGAGGGAGACGTCGGCGGCCAGCAGAGTGTCCTGCGACAGCTCGCTCACTCCCATCTCCAGCTGGTACTCGGGGATCGGCTCCAGCACCACTTCGCCGTTCCTGTCCTGTAACACCCGGATCGAAACTTCCAATTAAGAACTCTTTAGAAAGGTGACTTCCTGTGGTACTAATTATAACTGATTCAGTGAACTTAAACGTAGTCTTAGCAATCTCACTGATGATTTTTCTTAAAGACGTCCATCTACGGCGACAAATGAAAATGACATTCATCATTTGTCGCCTGCTCCACTAGAAATAGTTAAGCGAGGCAACGCTTTCAAACGTTCATAAGTAATTTTTGACGACTGTGCCATGAGTGCAGTGAAATTGATGAGTGCAATGAGAGCGATGAGTGCCACGAGTGCAGTGAGATCGATGAGTGCAATGAGAGCGATGAGTGCAATGAGTGCAGTGAGATCGATGAGTGCTATGAGTGCAATGAGAGCAATGAGTGCCATGAGTGCAGTGAGTGCAGTGAGATCGATGAGTGCAATGAGAGCGATGAGTGCCATGAGTGCAATGAGTGCAGTGAGAGCGATGAGTGCAATTGTCGACTCACCCTGAATTTATGTGAAGAATGAACGATGACGTTGTAACACTCGCCGTTGATCGTGTTTTTGATTCGCCACTTGCTGTAGGAACGTGGCGCTGGCCTCAAGAAAGGCGCTGAAAATATTTATACATTTCATTTATTATGTGCTCATTTAATAACATAACGCTGTCACAGAAGACGTACCTTTACAGTTACACGCGTAGAAAGAAGATTTAAACGATTGTTTGTCGATGTTTGAATATTGCGTGGTGTCACTTTTGCCTGTTTCTTGATCTGCACTTTTGACAGGAGTTGTGTCAATATCGGTAATACCATTGGCCTCTTCCAACCCTCTTCCGGTTGGTTCGAATGGGTTAAATGTCATGCCATCTGCAAAATTAACAATCTTAGGAACGAAACGGTCCGTCTGGCGGCAGTAACCACCCCCTTACCGTATCAGAGTGAATAAAGAATGCCATTTCCCTTTTATACTTAATAATACTATGACAGACAGCGCACTTGCAGAAGTTTTCAAAGCTGCCTACATTATTGATATTTAGCTGAAAAAAAAAAAAATTATTTGGAAAGCATCAAAACTTACCAGTGTCTATGACGAAGGTGTCATCATCGTAATCATCATAATCATAATCATCATCATCAATGTCATTCATCGTTTCCATCTGAATTGTTTCTGAATCGATTGTGCTTTTTGGCTCGTCTTGTCGAGAATTCTCCTTCACGATCGTATCAATGTATTGTGATTCAACATTTTTGCCATTTCTGAAAAAAAAAAATCACAATAACGAGCATAAAATGCTTGTATATTTGACTTTAGCTACTCTCTAAAAATAATGTGTAACAAAATATTGATGGTATTAAAATTCCTGAAATATTCACATCAACCGGTTTTCGTATAAATTGATATTCGTTAATATTTATTATATTTTGAAGAAAAGAAAGAAAGAAAGAACGAAGCACTTACGGTACCAAAGATTGCGCTAAAAGATGTCTGAACGCACGACGCGTTCTGTTTATGGCGGTTTCCTTGTTCATTTGGAACTCGCTGTCAAACACAACAACATTCGTCGTCTCACCGTCTGAAACACCAACACGTGCACTATTATAAATAATAATTTATATATGTAGGCGTCCAAAACGCCCAACACTTATCACGTGACCGTTGTGACGTCGTGCACTTTGAACAGTGTCCGTTGTCAGGTGGCTGCACTCAGTTCGCGCGCGTACAGTAATGCAAATGCAAGTGAATAGTCACCGGGACGTAGGAGTTCGCAGACGGATAGAGGCAGCGTCCAGAGTCTGTTCCTCTGCACTAGGCACCTGAGGGCGGACTCGCTCATCACGCACTGAGCGCCCTTTTCCAAAGCGAACTGCGCCAACTCCCTGTGCACTTCCGCCAGCGGCAGCTCCGACGGACACTCCTCGGCTGAAACCGATCAATATTACAAATGACAGACAGCCATTTCATACACTATCCAATCACTTGACCTCGCGACCAGGCGACCATATTTATTCATACTAAGCACCTAAAAACGCCTACACTAGCATTTGAATCAAAATCGACAAGAAATCGCGCTGAACTGAGTGTTATATTAATTCGATAAGTATTTCACGAGCCCCTTGGTGGAATGGTTAAGGTAACTCTCTGTCTCATAGATCTCGGGTTCAATGCCCGGATGAAATTTTCAAAGTTAGGACTCTTGTCTCAAGCGACGCAATCAATGTGATTCATTTCAGTCAAAAATTGGCCTGCCTGTATGGCAGCAGTAACCACCTTACACAATTGGTCAGACAGGCGTTCTCAACATTTTCTATCATTTCTCAAGAGAAAATAGAAGATTTAAATTTTAATTTGTGTTTTAATATTTTATTAAAAAATACTCAAATGAAAAAAAAATAATAATAATTAAACACTTACTTGGTAATATAAATTTGCACGGATGTTTGTCACATGGTTCAGGAAACGATAATTTCTTATGGAAGAGTGAGAATTTTTTCGTAACCATTGATTGATAATCGACATGAGGCAGTTTTGTCAGATCGACCTGTAAGAAAAAAAAAATTACTTATATTATAATATATATAATGTCCAGATTCAGCTAGTAGCAAATAAACGGTTAAACTTAATCGCCAAGTAACAAATGTGCACGAGTATATATTTGTTCGAGGCGAGGGAAAAGAGTGAAATTAAGAAACACCTCGACTAAGTCTTCCAGACGAGTAAACTCCAACTTCTTGTATATTGATTCCAAAGATATTTGAGCTCCTATCACATAGTCTCTGGGGAGCGTTTGTAGAGCACGAGCTTTCATTTTCATTTCAGCTTCGTAAACTGCCTCCACGTTCGTGCCTGGGTATAAGGCTCTCGCGGAATGCTTTTCAGTCCACATAGTCTTCGCCCAACTTATGTACTCTACTTGTTCCGCTTTGTATGTCTCGTGTAATTCCTGCAACGTTATTTTATAAAGGTAAATGCCCTTCTTTTAATTTCAATATTTCATTTATCCACTATTCGTGGTGACCAGTTTATTTATTTATTTTTTTGTTACAAGTTTCACTAGATACGAGTACTAGGTATAATCACACTAAGTTTCCTATCCTTGCATTAAGTTAAGAATAAGCCTTGATAATTCTATTAATCACGTTTATTATTAGGGTTATTTTAGCGTCCTGTGACTAGTGATTTTAGTCACAGGGTAAAAAGAAAGGGTATAGAACCTAACTTCGGGACCCAGAGAAAGAATAATTGCCAGACACACCCAAAAATAGTAATAAATTAAATTTAAAATTCTTACAATAGATAATCTGTGTATTCCTAATCCATTGTGAATAGAAATTCATGAATAAAAATAAATAATGATTACAACATTTATGAATAAAAATTGAAGTCACAATCAGTTTAAATGAGACCTATTATCGTGCACTCTCATTAGGAAAAAGAATTTTTTTTTTGTTCCCATGGATTCCTTGTTGGTCGTCGTTGACACCTGGAGGTTGATATGAATTTTTAATAATAAGAATACAAATTTTCCCTGTCTGGATGTCCGTACCTCAAAAACTTTGCGGTCCTTTATACTGGGCAGTAATATTAACTTATTGGGTAAAACCTCTTTATACTGGGCAGAAAGCACTCTGAGACACTGCTCATGTTGTGCTGCAGTGAGAGACGAAAGCTTCGGGTAGCAACGTAAGAAATGCAACCCTGGAATGTAAAGTTCTGACGTCCGACCGTTACTCTGAAAACAAAAACACACCATCCTTATTTAAATATAATAATATTAAAAACTAATAAAAAAATAAAATTAAAATGTGTAAATAAAATGGTCAAACAGTGGCATTTTTTTTACTTTGAGAATTTATATAGGCACCATTTCATTTATTACGTAAGATGATTTTTGATAGTTTTTGACCCCCTCGCAATCCTATTGCAAGAAAAAAATAAGAATAGACCATCCGCCGCCTCCCTATTTAATTTTTTAGGAACGTTTAATTGTTTGTACCTACAAAGGTAATAGTAATTTTTATTTTTTGTTAATAATCAACTGCTTTTATTTTAGTCACTTGGTCGAGTCGAACCCCTCTCGCAAATAGTCTTACGTAATAAATGAATGGCCCCATAGCTATAAACATTTACAATTATTTGAAACCAATTTTTCGTTTAGCATTCACTCAATGGGTTTGTCAATTATTTATATGTAAAAATTAGTATGTTTTCATTAAATTAATGTAAAAGTCTTGCACTAACCAAACTTTTTTTTTCATTGTCCAATTGTTTAATCCAATAAAATCTCGCCGTGTTCATATTCTCTTGTTCATATTTTTCATCGTCACTATCGGAATCTAAGAGTAATTTATTGTCTAAAATTTTATTAGTTGCACTATTATCTAAATCTTCTTTGGACACAAACCTATCCATGTCTACATTTGTCCTGAAATTGAGATGAGATAGAAAATTAATAATATATAAAGAGCCAATGGTAAACTTTATTTTAATATTTATAACCAACTTGTTATTTACACTATATATAGGTATAATTTAAGAAAATACTAAACTAATTCTAAAAAAACTGTCACAGACAGACAGTTACACTATTCGTAGTATAGAAATATTTTTCATAAATGAAAAAATAAAATAAATTTTTATACTCAATATCTGTAGGTTTGTTTTTATGTTAAGGTAGGCAGACAGGCTAACGGTCCACTTGAATGGCTCTGGCATTCCTTATTTACTCACGCAAACGCAACAGCACATGTGCTGTTATTTCACAGTAGTCTTCTGTAAGAGGGTGGTAACTGCCACCAGTGCTACTAATTACCAGATCAACTTTGAAAAGTTAATTTCCAGAGTTGACCCTGCCGGGAATTAACCCTGGAAACCCTGGAGCAGTGTTAAGGCAAGCACTCTAACCACTCATCCAATGGGCTCGTCAATACATTAAATGTGAGTTGATTTGTTTTTATAATGTGCACTTTAAGAAGCCTATCTTTTTTTCTAATTTGCATGACAAGTAAGGCTGTCATCCCGATTGGACGATAGGCTTGATCGTGTATTATTAGGTACATAAAACAAATATATTAAGTTGCCAAAAGCAGTAAACCACAAAATATTTTGTACTAACGGGGGGTTGCGCCAAAAGCTGGTATCACGTGTAAGTTTAATTAAATAAAATTTTAACTATTTTACATAGCGCTCCTTTTGGTGTGTATAGCACAATATTAAACAGTCGAATCCGAACTATATATACAATAAAATTTTAAGGAAACTTACCGACGAAACAATTCTAAATGATGAAAAAGTTCCATTGTTGGTTTTTCACAATAAATATTTTAATAATAACTCGAGTGCAGAACTTTGTTCTACTTAATTCTTCTTATAATATACTCTCGTAGCATTTTGTCAGTTTAAAGCTCAGAGTTCTCTTATTTATTTATGTATTACTTTAATATAAGCAAAAAATAAACTAAACAAGTACGACAACGCGTTAGCCGTTAAGATGACTTTGACTTTGACGCAAAGAAAGTATATAACTAACTACTCTCTAGCGAGAGCTTTGACGTAACGCTTTAATGGCGGCCGAGCAGTGTTACTCATAGAAAAATAACTAAGTACTATAAATCAGTGTTGCCGTATCTAAACATTGCATTTGCCATATTTATGAAAAAAATTAACTCAAAATTGTCGTAGTACTTTAATATTCAAACTTTGATAATAAAACAACAGTATTTTTTAATCTTCCTCACCATGGAGGTTCCGAATACTGTCGACAACGTTACATTCGTGTTTGTTCAATGAATATTTATATTTATTTTTCATTTTGACGCGCATATCGTGCGACACCTAAAATTTCGTGCAACCTTTGATTTCTGATAGTTTGCTTAGCTAAAAGAGCCTCTTTTACTGTAGGTAGATGTTATTAATTTACATCTACATATGGACCTAATATAATAAGCAGGAGTGATTTACTCGCAGCTAAAAAGCGAGCCGAACAGGATATGTAGTAGAGAGTAGCGGATTTAACAATAGGCTGAGTAGACTGGAGCTAGGGCGACAGATTTTAGGGGGCGGCAAATTTGGCCAAAAATTTTTTTTTGTCTTACAGAAATTAAAAAAATAATTATTATACAGGTGACCTAGAATTTGCTTGCATTCCTCTCGGGAGCTGATACTGTGATTAAATTGGAGTAATTTAACTTCAGTCATATATGGGTCAAAAATTAACCATTTTCGAGAAAATCTAGTTTGAAATTATTTCAAAGATTATCCGGATTTTTAATTTTGGAAGAATGTAAAACATATGTACTATGTAATATGTACTAGTAACATATTAACCGGACATTTTGTACCATTTATCTAACTAAATAAGTAACATAATTAATTAATTAACATATCTAATACAAATATGGAATTAAAATTAATTCCATATTTGTATTTTGTTTTCATATTTTTCGATGCAAATTGTCACATGCCAATTATTGTTGTTATCTTTTTACATAGCTGCGAACACAAGGAACTTATCTAAATGTTTTTTACAAGATTCATACAAATTTTTGTGATGTGTGATAAAAAAATGCGTCGAAAAAGACGAAAATAAACCAAACATATGGAATACATTTTAATTCTATTATGTTACTTATTTAGTTAGATAATTTTTGTTTAAAATGTTACTAGTTATTTTTAGTCTTTCAATACCAAACATCCGGATAATTTCTGAAATTTTTTCAAACTCGATTTTATTTATTTAATTGCATATCGAACTTTCACGCTCATTCGCACAACAGAACATTTCACGCCTATTTCTAACAAAAGAAATCCCTTCACAATCGAATGCTTCATCGACTAATTAATCATTTATCACTCTTTTATTCGACTCTTTCCACACAATGAGCTGTGATTATAGGCGACTTCAAAGGGCCGACCATTGTCCCTCTCTGTTACCGACGTATACCTAATTATTTATTAATTAAGTCCCATTACGTTATCCATTGAGTTCCTAATCCTTTTTGTATTTTATCATTACGAAGAGAATAGGGAAAATAATTTTATTTGCTTCTAACCCATTACTCGGTTTATATAGTTTATAGTTTTAGACGCTAGTACCCAACACAATTAAATATTTTAATATATAACTTAAGTGTAATTACTTGTAATATTATGATTTCTGTGGTATAGTCCAACTGTAGTCCAACTCTTATAAAAAAATGTTTATAAGTTTGTTAGGAAATAAATAACTTATAAACAAGAATAAATGTAGGAATAATCTATGAAGTAATAAAATTATGTTCTTTTTTTAAATCCTATACAATTTAGAAATATTATAAAGATACATACATGATGATTAGAATTTTAGGCACTGTGGGCAAGTACCTATATTATAATTGTAACAAAATAGATATTTGTTTAAATCAAGTTGGATTGCTTGTATGCTGTTCAGTACTTAATATATATAGGCGGCAACTATAATTATATTTATGTTATACATACTGTTCAGGCTTGTCCTCTTCATAAGGAGTAATCTGTATTGTATACGGAGAGGTCTACCATATTAGTTATTATATAAATAAAAACATTTACTTACCATAATCTATACACATTATAGATTATGGTTTTTTTACGGTTTCGAGATTTTCAATGTAGATTGGAATAAACTTTTATTTCCTTTTAAATTTTTTAAATGAAGATCGGAATAAATGATAATCTGAACGAGCAATCTTGGGAATATACGTGGGAGAGAGCACTAAAACTTAGGGTAGAGTAATGGAAAATTATACCTTTTCTCTTCATTTAGTTCTGAGCATTTTTTATTCTAGAAACATTTGTTCCAATTTGTTTAACTGCTGACAGTATATACATATAATGCAATCATACAGTCACTATTCAAAAGCACGATTAATTTGAAAATTGAAAATTAAAAATAATCTAACTGATGGGTAGAAACCGCATCAAAATCGACTCAAAATGGAAAGCGACTTTAAATTATACTAAGTAAAGATTTTACTACTCATTTAAATTCTGTATTTTACTCCAGATTTACATTTAAGGATATCCATCTTAAATAATAATCAAAACCTTTTTTTTCTTTTTTAATCCTTAAGGCATCTGAGATAATTAATTCATCCAAGTAACAAACCAGTTGCAGGATTGTATTTGCAAAATAGAAATAAAATTTTCCATTAAACAAGATCACAATTTCCCTCTCAATTGTTCGAACAGCTATTCGTGTCTTGGCGCGTTGTGTGGCAAAGCAGAAAATACAGAAACCCAATCAGGTATCTGTCGGGCCGTCCGCCGAGCGGACAGACGGCTGCGTAAGGGAACAATTTCTTTTTCACTTTAACGTCAATTGGTATGCGACTTTCGACGTCTGAATCGAACTGAAACGGTTCTGCGGCGAGAGCAAATTAAGCTTTAGCGAGAAACTTACCGTCTCGCTAGATTCGATTACAATGGCTTATTGAAATCGACTTGTCTGATTGGAGTGTTATGGAGTGGTTGTTTCGTAAAATAGATTTTCCAAACATTATTAACCTCTACTCTATTGAAGGTTTCGATAGTCGATTGGACTGAATTGGAGTCAAGAGGCATCTTCAATTTAAATCTATATATTCTAACACAAAATTTGGCCTGTCTTCAGATCTTTTAGAATTAGTAGTTCCTTCTATGGCCGGCAACGCGCTTGCAGCATCTAAAGGCGTTGCTTGTTTTATAGGCGACGGTAGCCACCTACCATTATGTTAAGTGGACCGTCAGCCTGCTGGCGATTTTGACATTAAAAAATAAATGGTATACAAAACTTAGTATCTAATTGTATGCAGCAATATTATATGTAATAATATGTTATGTGTTATATTATATATGTTATGTAATATGTTGGTTGTCATATGGTGGTTACTGAACTGACGATCTGTCCAATTTCTCACTGAAAAATGGGGTGTTTCGGGGATCCCAGTTTTAGACAGCGAACTACAGTGTGCTCATCCACTACTAGATATGATAAGAAGGCCCAAAACTCTAAGATTTTTTTTAAAATATCCTCAATTCACAGACAATAACAAACGCGGTCGTCAATAAATATAATGTGCTATAAAAATTGTGCATGTCGTTATCGGCGGGTTGTTAAAATTGAAAATAACCCCACGGAAGACATAAAGATGAAGGGTAATAGGGGCCGCACAGGACGGGATATAAAATATTATACAAAAAATACAAAAACACGTTGTGTTAAGAAGCCTTTGTATCAATAATAAGCAATAATAGCAACCTAATAATAATTATCATTAGGTTGCTATTGCTTGGGAACGGTGTCTATTACATTTAGTATGTAGGTAATGAGTGTATGATCTAATTTATATCTAAACAGATTAAATTACTCTGTCTCGTATAGAATTTTGACGAGCCCAAAGGTGCTTGAGGCTTCTTGTCTTATATTAAAGGAAGCCTGCTTGAAGTGAAGTCAGTAATAGAAATTTGTTGTCTAAAACAAAGTAAGTATCTTAATTGCTTTTAATAACGGATGACAATGGCAAGTTTGACCAAAGCACCTATTAACGAATGTTTAATTAATCCTATTTAAAAAACAATAATTAATTACAGACTTTGTAGACTGGTTCAACCTTTTTTTTCTGATTTTGAACTGAAATTGTAATCTCGTAAACATTTTTTATTATTTGCTCTAAAACTTTTAACAAGCTAATGAGTTTCTATGCGAGCAAACTTTAAAGTTTCACAAGTTTAAAGTCATGTACACGTCTAGTCTGTGAAAGCTAACAAGCAAGTTTTAACTTATCATTATCTGATAGAACTTTAGTGGGGAAAAACAGCTGAACATACTGTGGAAATAAATAAGGTACATGGGGTTACAAAGTGTTTATTTAAATTATGGCTGACAGCCTGACACGCAGGAAGGTATAAATTAGTATAAATAAATAATGTTCATGGTTTTCTAGTGAAGGCCACGGAGCGACTAACGCAGCGTTTTGACAATGATTAAATTGTGGATGGTTTTGGTTACTGGCACCAAACGGGCTGCAATGTTGCAATGTGATTTTGATTGAGTAGCAAGCGGTGTTAATGCGTCTCGCCGCGCCGCATTGTCGGCGGCCCATTCGCAAAAACCTTAATACCATTAATCCGAAGTACGTTTCATTAGAGAGCCAACTCCAAAGTGAATTTTAATGCATCTCCTCTGTTCCCAACGAACCTTCCGTTCCGTTGTTGTAAGCAAAAAGTTTTAGCTCAGTTTCTAGAATAGGACAGTGAGAGAACTTGCTCTCAGTCGACATTTTTCTTCAGCTTCTTTGAGTCTTAACATTACATTAAATACTTGTTGTGCCCCATGTTTTCATCCGCCGTTTAATTTAAATTGACATACTTAGTTATGCACATTTCAGGTATTTTCATTCTCCTCCCCTTATAACCCCAAATACTTATCTACACTTAACAATCAAGGTCGCCAGCACATTTGAAAACTCTAATAGAACCATTAAGTATACAAATACATAATTTTTTGTTGGGCGATCTTTACATGAAAGATTTACTTTTTAACTAAATTTATTATTAGTAAAAAAGTAGCAATATTTTAAAATAAGTTTGAATAAAAAAATATATTCTGGTACTTAATGGCTTTCATGTCTAATGGCTATCTAAACATTATATACTTCAAACAATTAATAATAAATTTTCATTGTAACTAAGCAAAGTCGGGATGAGATATTAATATTTAACTATATACAGTTGTAAATGACTACCACAAAATATTAAATTTGCATTGTGATTGAATTTCACAAACAATTTCGGATATCTATTATAGTTTTATTTTTTTTAAATAAAATTCAAATCCCGGTAAAACAATAGATTTATTCCCACTAGTTCAATTAAGTTCAATTGATTGAACTATACATGTAGGTACGTTAATAAACAGAATAAATATAAATGTTTACACACGCGGGAATGAAGTAATCAGTTTTAGAATAATCTATTTTTCAGTGGTAGTACAAAAAAAAACTAATTTCGAAAAAAAAAAACCAAATAACTCTTTCTTTTGAGAGTGTAGGTACTCCATTTTATTATATTAGAATCGTTGAGTGATGAGGTTTTTAAGTCTACCTATAATACACAAAACTAAATAAATTCATAACTATTTATTAAAGCACCATCTCGTTTGTGGTACTTGTATTGTTTGGGATAGATGATAATCAACTGTTACCTCAAAATTTTGAAAGATGGCGCTATATGAATTAGAATGTGTTCGGCTTATATCCAATCATCCAATAGTAACAATGTTAACCGGCGTCGGTTGCAATGCAATTATTGTGACGATCTTAAGTCTATCGAGCGCAGCCTGGTCTTCGAGGCCTGGTCTTTTATAATGCGCACTGCCAAGGTTTGGAACTCCCTCCCTGCGTCTGTATTTCCGAGTTCATATAACCCAAATCTTTTCAAAGTTCGAGTGAATAGGCATCTTCTGGGTTGAGAATGAGGTTCGCTCCATCTTAGGCCTCATCCTTGCTACTCAGTTGGTTGTTGGTCAAGAGCAAACCCATCTTTTATAAAAAAAATATAATAATAATTGTTATGTGTGAAAATCAACAGAAACTAAATCTCCTAATTTAAACTTTAAATTACTTTGAGTACTGTTATCAGTTAAAATGTGCGCACTGTTTTATTTAACTTTTTTCCCTTCCCGTTTCGCTTCTTCTGTCTATACATTATGGAGCAGTGTTTCGAAAAAGATAGATAAAAAAAAAAATGTAAATAGTGCAATGAAACGCTCGGCTGGTATTTAGAATCGGGCGACATTTTTGTATATTCTTTACATAGTATAATATTTGAAGTCGCTTTCCTTGTCTATATGTATGGCCGCTAACTCCTCTTAAGCCAAGCATCGGATTTTGATACGGTTTTCACCATCAGTTAGACAATTTTTAACGGAATTTTTATATAATAATAATCGGGCTCGCCGTTGGATGGGTGGTAAGGGTGCTTGCCTTACGTCTCACGGGCCCCGGGTTTTTCTCCCGGCGGAGTCAACTTTGGAAATAAACTATTCAAAATTGGCTCTAGTCTGGATTTTGGAAGCAGTGACAGGGCACACTGCGTTTCGCAGCCATTTGGGTAGCCCGTCTGGCGGCAGTAACCACCCCCTTATATAAGACCACCGTGAAATAATAGCATAATATGTGCTGTTGTGTTTCGGTAAGTGATTAAGGGATCCTAGATATTTATTAGCATATATTTCTTAGCATACCATAACTATGTATACAAAACATTCTATCTAGTACTTGAAGGTTGTTTTTCGTTTCACCTATTATTCATTAAAAGCCCTCCTCGGGTTCAGTATTAAGGTGTCTATTATTCTTGTGCCCTTTTCGTGCCGAAGGGCCTTATTTACGACGCCTGCGGGTGATATTCTATTTGGCACACTAACAGTTCCTCGGCTCGCCATTTATTCCGATAATGTTAGAAACGTAAGCAATTTTCTCATGTTCCCAACTAAACTAATGCTTCGGTATTCGATGCAAATAGTGTTTTTCTTAGGATTAATACTAAAGTAAATAATTGAAGACAGTGTGAAGTGTCAGTTTGTCCGAGTACTTCAATCAATCTATTATAACTTTGATTTATGTATTTTGATTAACTTTACAGTGTAGTTTATATTTTGTAAAGTCCTAAATTATTGTTTATCTATAGAAATATAATTAAATTGTTTATTCAGTTAAATAAAATAAAATAAATTGTTACTTTATTTATAAACTTAAGAAATTCATATTCTTTTCAAAAACCTAGGCTAAGTAAGGTTTATGATGAAATTATCAATACGTAGAATTAATATAGGCAGTTACTATACTGCTTGACTAGTACTTAAATATTTAATACAAGCTTGTAATTGATTTTGTAATTCTATTGATTTTACACAATCGGGCCATGTGTTTGTGTACACGTGTTTCATACGATTAAAGCGACATACGAATACAAGGATACTTTACAAAGTTAGCATCATGTTTTTGAATTTCAAACACAAATTCAACTTTTCAAACATATCTAATTGATGTTTTGTTATACTTGATTTTCGATTAATATTGAATTTAGCCAATAGCCAAGCCAAGTACTGCCCACTCTTTGTATTGTAAAAATACGATACATTGTTTTGATATATTGCATTGAAAATAAAAGTTGCAAGATTGATCTGATATGTCACCATACCTCAAAAGAGGCTTCAACTTACTAATACACTTGGTACCTTCAAATTGTCTATGAATCTCTAGGAACAATAAGATCTTGGAAATAATAAATAATAGAAAAGTTACGTTCATTTCAAGTGTTTTCGTAAGTGATTTCTCTCAAATTTTTCCAGCAATAATAACACATGGGCAATAACATATATGACACTAAAGTTTGACACGCCAAAAAGTTTTTTGATAAAATCCTGAACTATAACTTCACTATATTAACTTTTTTATGTCCTTAGTTCCTTAGAGTCCTGCGGATTTCTGATTTGAAGGGAATGGAGATTGCGTCTGTTATCGGGGTTCAGTATTTACATACTTTTGTTCGGGTCGGACGCTCTGCCCTAAACTTTTGCTTCATTCGATTATTCTAACAGATATCAAACCACCGATGGATACCCTTTCGATATTTACTTTCTTATATGTCTCCTCTAACTTATATTTGATTCTTATTGTCCCTGTTTCAATTTCATTTTCAATATAATATTTTTTATTCAGTTACAAACATATGCCTATCTTTAGGCTCTTATTTACTTATTATACAAGTAAAAATGAAATCTGTGTAAATATATTACTGAATATATTAAAGAAACACTTGAATTAATATAATTCTCACGGTTTTTTATCCTTGATATATTTTTGGTATTTCCTGAACTTGTAAGTACCTATTTGAGAGTCAATTACTTGAATAATATTTATGATTCTGAATTGCCCCGACACTTTTCAGGAAACAGTTACATCTTTAAGGATACATCTTGAACCAAAATATTTTTGCTTCTATTTCATCTAGTTTGGTTGAACATCCTTTTTTTATTTAGGTGGGAAATATTTTTGCAGATTTATCTATTGTCGTCAACTTCGTGAATGCCTGTGTTCTGTTGTTTTTCGGGGACTGAGTAATGTATAGTAAAATGTCAGAGCTCATTTCCTTATCTCCTCCTCTTAAACCATTATCTCTTAACAAGGTTGATAGCGCACTTGCTGCATCTTGTATTTACGTTGCTTGTTTTAATAGTCAATGGTAGTTACCTACCATCAAATGGACTTACCTTTCGACCTTTACATCGATAAAATAAATCTACATATTTGTTTAGCCTAATATTTCGCTATAAGAGTATCCAAAAGGAAGCTGAATTAAACACGTTCACAGTCTCGAATGTTCTCTTACAAATCAGCGACACTAACTACCCCCATATTTAAAATTCGTTCCGTTTGAATCCGAAATCGGATTTGGGGGCGGGTGGTGCGAATGTTGGCGCCGTTGGTAATGGCTCAAAAGGCTCCTCTGATTTAGAATGAAGTTAGGTTTTGAGCTTTGGGCCGAAAGCGCCCGATTCTTGGCACTTGTTTGCTTTGCGCCGTCAAACGGGATGTGCTTGGCCAAATTATTGGATTCCAATTTCCAAATTTACACTGTTTATTTTCGCAAACTGAAAATGTATTCATTGATATATGCACCGAAGAAAGTGGTTGGGAGTTAAAAGAATCAATAAGTAGGTGACGCCCAATGAGTAATTATTACTCTTGTAATATTGAGTAAATATCAAAACTGTGCATAAAGAAGTGTCTCATCAATCCTAACTAATATTATAAATGCAAAAGTTTTTTGTTTGTAGCGCTTTCACGCCTTAATTAATCAAACGTTCATCATGAAATTTTGCATACACTTTGTCAGGGATACTGAAAAGTGCATAGGGGTACCTTTCATCCAAACAATATAACTGTTTCCTAGGGATCATCTAAAAGTAAAATTTGGAATCTAAACAGCTAAAAAATATGAGCAATAAACACTGAATAAATGTTTTAACACCTAAGAAAATGTTGTACGGACGAAATTCCTATTGGAATCAGTTACACAGTTCAAATTTAAAATATTTAGTAGAACTCTGCAAGTTGATATCATATGACAACTTGTTAACATGTGCATCTACATGTTATAAACATTCCGTATTAATTAATATTATAAATGTGAAATTATGTTTGGATGTATGGATGTTTGTAACTCTTTCACGCAAAAACTATTGAACCGATCACCATGAAATTTTGCATACACGTTGTCTGAGACACCAGAAAGGACATAGGGTACTTTTCATCGTTCAACGCGGACGAAGTCGCGAGCACCAGCTAGTTATAGATATATTGTGTAGTGTTATGCTTATAATTTTCTTGTTTTTGTATCGTACGTCGCCTATATTATGTAAGTTGAATCCAGTGTGTAAATATTCCCACATACGAGCTCAGGTAATTCAGTACGGTTGTATAAAAAACTAGTGTAATTAAGACTCGCTTAGTTTCCCAGCACTAATTTTTAAAAGTGGAACAAAAGATACATATCTCCATTGTGTAAGTACTTGGTGTACTTTTTGTTCGCAATTTTGCATTTTCATTTATCAAAATTTTTTTGTGCAAGTAATTTCTGATGAATTTTCTTTTAGTATGAATGGTTGATGCAGGTTTCAAGCCAAATAGGCCTGCAATAGATTAGATAGATATTTGGGTTAGAATAAAATCAATATGCATCCCTAAGAAGACTAGAAGTCTGTCAAAACATATTCAGTTCTGCAAAACGGTAGCATTTTTTAAGCAGGCAGGTTTTAATAAAAACTTTCGTTTGTCTAAGTATACTCTATAGTGGCGCTTATGGGCTAATCTTACTAATATTATAAATGCGAAAGTATGTTTGGATGTATGGGTGTATGGATGTTTGTAACTCTTTAAAGCAAAAACTACTGAACCGATCATCATGAAATTTTGCATACACGTTGTCTGGGACACCCGAAAGGACATAGGGTACCTTTTATCCAGAAAAAAAAAAACTATTCTCAAGGGATAAATAAAAAATAAAAAACTAACGCCTGCCCAAAGTGGCAACACGAGGTTAAGCGTTATATTGCTTTTTTTTAAATGTTCCACGCGGACGAAGTCGCGAGCACCAGCTAGTGGTGACATATAGGGGTATAAGCGTAAGGGCCTCTTTCACCAACTACAAGTAAAGTGTTGATTAGTTACTTTTAGAAATAATTTTATGTTTTATTAAATTATGCACTCGGTTTACTGCATCTTTCGATAGGCGAAATTTTTTTTATTACTTTCTTTTTAATGTTTGGGACTTTTACCGTACAAACAAAGGTATATCATCTCCATCATTCCCGGTTACTGGGTGACTTTAAATGGCGGTTAGCCTACTTGACACATGGTGAAAGAAGTCCTAAGGGTATAAGTGTAAGGGCATAAGAGTATTGGTATACCTAATAAGGGAAAATACGGGAATTTCTCACAGTAACGAAATTTGTGTCAAGATTTAAATCATTCAATGTACATTATCCGTTCAACAAACATTAGCCTCGTCACTTGCAATGCACACAACTTCACTCCGTTTAATTAGTACACAAATGGGAATCCTTTAATCTAGATATGAATGGAAACGCGTCCGAATTTAATTTTTGGGCTCACAATCGACATTTTAAACTAGAGTGCACCATCCCTGTCAATGCTGCAAATTTGCATGTATTATTCCATTTAGGTGCAACCCACTAGTTTAAATGCTTCATTGAATTTATATAATGTTTTATGTTCTTTTCCGTACACAACGTTTTATCTGTAACTGCATTTAGGTATATATTGCTTTAGAATATTACCATTAGCCTACGAGCGTTCACACTGTTGGACATATGCCCTTTTAATTAGCGTAGGCCATCTCTTATGCTTTTAGCGAATCTTGGGCATAGCCTTTATAGACAGCTCGTTGAGCGACTTTGAGCTTTTCGAAGAGGTACACGGAGATCATGTTTTAAAGCCATATGTTTACATTACTGGAAACATAGACTGGTTAAAACGTCAAAAGCACAGAGAAATTTTGAACAAGAAGATAACCCGGAGCTAATATAATTGGACTGTTTGTCTCGAATAGACATACTCATCAATAAGTTCGAGAGTTCAGTTCCCAGCTGTTAGTGTGGTGGGCACCAATTTAGATATAGTTTTTTTTGGCAGAGAAAGAGAAATTATAGATGATTTTTTTGGTAAACATAAGTGATCTGATGATATTTAATTTCGAAAATTTTTTGAATTCTTCGTAAAGTTCTTTGACTTTATAAACTTTATAAACTTATAAACTTAACTGAAAAATAAACATTTATTTATATTAATAAAAAATGTATTTGTAAATAGATAATTGTAATTATAAGGAATATTATATCGACGTGCATTATTTCTTCAGAGTTCACTGTTAGGGCGAGTTAAATCCTTCCCTTCACAACCAATTATGGGGCAAATGATATAGACGTCACGTACGGGATGTGAGGGATTTTTTTCGAGTTCTCACTGGCTTTCAGCCGTTAAGCTAATTGCATTTGGAAGTCCATTTTCACTTCATTCTATTTGGACGGTGAGTCTCATTTAAATTGTCGCCTCTTAAATATATTTAACGATATTTTACATACTATTTTTACATTATAAAATAAAAATTTATTGTAATCGAATAGAACCACTCGATTTTATTGCAGTTATTAAGTAGCCTGTTATTAGCAATAATTTTGGTATCTTTGGAAAATTTATTTCATTATTGAAAAAAAAAAAAATCCTGAGTAATCATCCCAAACTAGAAAACAGACTTTGTTCGTTAATGAAAAGAAGAATTAACTACATTAGTCTTTTAACACAAGCGACGCTATAGGTGCTCAAAGTGGACTGCTGACCTTATTAGGAAAAAGGATTAGGATGTAGAGAAAAGGACTTTGTCACTCACTAACAACCACAAGATTTTTTTTGTGATGTTTTTTCACGATGGCGTACTGTATTGTAAAGTGATGGTCACTGCAAATAAACGGACTGCCAAATTTAAGACTGCGAAACGCATTGTACCTTGACATTACTAAAGCAAAATGCAAACGTAATACCAATTACGGTTTTACTTCCCATACTTAATGTACCCATAGGTCGAGTGAATGACATATGACAGAATGGACACCATAGACAGCGAACCCCGTAGATAATCCCAGTTTCAATTTATCTCGACGCGCAATCCTAATTCAATATGGCTTAGTTTCAATCTCCACCGCGCCGTCGCCACAGCATCGCGTTTGCTGACGTGACACGAATGTCACCGAATCTGACCGACTTTATACGATCGCCTTTTAGTACTAGTAGGTATTAGACACAGTACAATAATAAATTTAATTAATTTACATTCTATCTTGTCACCATGTCAATAAAAAAAATGCACTGTTACAACCACACAGGTGTGGACATCTGTTCTAGGGAAAACTCGTCTGATTAAAATTTTATTTTCAAAACACAAAAAAGATGTATTAGTGCAATGTTTAAATTAAAAGTAACAGATAGTTGTATGCCTTATTTTATAAAACAAATAATACTAACACTGCCTTCACTTTTTATATATGAAATTCTAGTATATATAAAAGCGAACCCTATCTTATGTAGACAAGTTTCAGAGCACAGTAAAAGAACTCAAAGAGATCCAAATAGGCTGTGTATTCGCAAAGCACACACAGCTCTTATTCACAAAAGTGTTTTCTGTCTGACACCGGTCATTTATAACAAAATCCCCAACAATATTAAGCAGCTCAATATTAATATATTTAAGAAGATAAATGTTACTATAATTTAAAAGATTATATGTCTGATGTCTTAGTGGATGGTGGTGATTAATTACTTATTTTGTTATGCAGTGTTCTCAAAATATTTGCAGACCCCAAAGGTCTACCCTTTGAGGTGTGTAAATATTTAATATAATGTAGCGAGCCAACCATTGTAATTGCCTATATTCAGCAAATAAATTATAGTTATTATTATTATTATAGGAATCATTTACAACTTTTTATAGAAGTTTTATTTAGAATAAATAACTTACGAAGCGGGCCTTAGCTTCGTTCAATTTTTTTTGGGTCTTGTTATGTCAAAATAAATCAACTCATCAAAATTGGTCCTTTCGGGGTTTCTTCTCAAGAACGTCTTCATCTTGGCAATGTTTTTCCGAAACCCTGGTAAAATATTTTTTTGGAACAAACTTCAGTGGGACGAACCAGGCACAAACTGTTGAGGCCTTGTTCTTATGTTAATCGACCTCTATGGTCGATTATTCATCGGCACTCGTCTTATGTCATATAGAATTGCAATTGTTATAATATAAAAATACCAAGGAAAATATGTCGTCGTTTGTGTTACAAATACATATTAATTAAAAAGTAACTCGTGCCTATATTTTCACTTCATACATCAAAATAAACCGTTACATATGTGAGAGAAATAATTTGTGTACAAGGCTTCATTTCCTTCCTCTGTAAATATGGATATATCTGCACATCATATATAGTGTTCTGTGCACATCATTGAGCAGAGAGCAGAAATTAGTTAGGTACATAATGTTCATTGGTATTTGTAACCTATGTAACTATTTTTAGTTGTAATATTAATAAATGTATGGAGTGAGTGGTTGATAACGGATTCAATATTGGCGAGTTCTGCATTCGACTCCCTGTTCGTATCAAACGTGACGAGAATTCGCCACACGTCATACTTTATTCTGTGGTTTGTTTGAATCCTTACGCTTAGTGGCCACTGTGTAAAGTATTTATGTGCTCTTCATAAATTAATTGCTAAGCGTAACATTACTGAGTGGCTTACTGATACTTATACACTTACAAGCCCTTGATCCGATTCATGGAGTTCAGTTATGTCAAATTGATGAATCAAAAATGTATAATAAATTATTTTTTAAGTAAACGTAGACAGACTGACGATCCACTTGATGCTAGATGACTACCATCACATGTTAACACAAGCAACGCTAGAATGGAATAAAGAATAAAGTATTAGGACGAGATAGAATAATAAATTGGCATGCCTGTTAACTATATCGTGTAAAACATGTTATTGTTAACTAATAGCTACGTAAAAAGCTTATTAATGTGAACATAGAAAAAGTCTTTTAAGTTTTTTTTTTATATTCCTTGTGTAAAAGAAACAGGTTGAATGAATGGTCTGTCTTATGGTAGGTGGCTATCACAAAAACCACCAAAAGGGTTGAAAATGTAGATATGGATAAAATAATAGATAAGGAGTCCCTCTATCATCGGGTATGACAGCATACTTGTATTCCCCTGGTGTTGCCTTTTTCAGAAAAATATTTTTTTTTTATTAACATGTTGACATGATAATGTTGTGTAAATGGGTTACTTATTAAAACAAACACATGGGAATCACAGAACGTAAACAAATATGTAATTATTTTTTTAAATTATTTAGAAAAACTTTACATCTGTGTGTATCCGTCCTAAGTTCGTGAGCATAGCGTTAGCGTGCAGAATTATTTTCAGTATCTCGATAATATTCCAATTCTAACTTCGATGATTTATTTTATTCTTTGAACGAGAAATTTAAAGAATACCTTTCAATTTATGACAAAAAAAACACTTTACACACAGAGCAATTTCTCTAAGACTAATCTTGACAAAATGACTGAATGTCTTTGCATCGTAAAGCGTCACGTCGTCACGTGACTAGGAGTTTTGCATACGTTAATATCATTATTAAATTCTTGTTTTAAAAGTTTTATCCTATCTGTAAAGTAAATAAAGTATTAACAATTCCAATAGCGTTTAGTTTTCCTTTATATGCGACTTCCTTTACGGTCTAACAATAATTTAAGAAACCATTTGAAATATTTTAAATTTACATATTTTTAACTTGTACCTATTGTAACTTTAATATAATTACTCCAGTTGTGTTTATTGCAAAAGGAATACAATAAGAAAATGTATATTTATTTAAATTAAGAATTATAAGTGCCTATTATACATAGTATTCGTAAATAGTCTCATAATGAAGTTTAGTGTTAGCGAGACTAATGGCAAATAATCTGTTAACAATTTACTATTTCATGTTGTCTTTATAACAATTGAAAAGTTTCCATTGTGTGTATGATGAATTATATTAATAAATTGGTTTAGTAGAGGTTTCTCACAATTTTGTTTCGTACGAATTGTGCGAAGAAGTGACTTTAAAATTAAATATATTTTTAGTCGCTGTTTCGCAGTACGTAAGTACTGTCGTACGTATATTTAAAAAAAAAAAAAACGGTTTAAAACATGCATGAATAATTTTTTAAATGTGCTTCGAAAGTAACAGTTAATTTATTCCAGACTAGATGTGCCCCACGGCATTGCCTGCCTTGACAATTGACAACATAAAAACCGTCTCTATGAAAACATACTTAAAATTTAAACTTTTGCTAAAACATAACCTTTTTTTTGACTCTAGGAAATACGTTACTATTTTTTACAGAAAAAAATAGTACAACTTTGTAAATTTTTCAAAAATATTTAATTTAAAACTAATTATAATACATTACAGGACGGTATTACAACATATTACAAATAAATTATATTTCGAGCTTTTACCGACACTCGTAAACTAAATAATGAAGACTGTTTTGAGTCTGTTCGTCTGTTTTGTATTGAAAATAATCAAAAGGCTTCACCTGGTTTCATGGCACATTGATAAAAGTGGGTAGAATTTAACGATCCGATCGATATTGGAACTTGCGTTTATAGACATAGCAGCCGAACGTTGTACAGCCTAGAATTTATATAATATTATTAGAAAGACATACCTAGAAGTATCGATGGAAAAAGTGGTTAATTTAATAGCGAATTCATTGACTATCTAAGAAGTTGATAAAACGTTAAAAGTGTGAAAGTTTGTTGTATTAGGTGTAATTATAAGGTATAGGAGAGGAGAACATTGATGTTCGGCGATCCATTACGCGTCGCTTTGTGCGGCGTGCCCGTGCATGTGTAATGGAGAGGGTTTAATTACCGTGGCAATTAGAAACGGCAATGAGCCTTCCAATTAAGGGCGACCGCGTAGATCTACAAACTGGAAGGAACTGGCTCTCAATAAAACTGACACTATGTGGTCATTACATACCCAACAACAATTACGTACACATAAACGCACGCACGCACGTACGCACGCACGCACACGCACACACACACATGCACACGCACACACAAACACACACACGCACACTAAATACACATAAAAATTGAAAAAAATAATTTAACATGAACATGATTTCTTATTTTGATGCGTACTATGTTGCGTAGTGGCAGCTTTCTTCGATCTTAAATACTGATTTTGATTTTGGACTGTTGGGTGAGATTTCAAAAGCGACACCGGACTATGTGGACTGTGTGAGGCGCTCAGTCCTTGCAAACGAAGCTTACATGTCTAATATTACATATATATGTAATATTAGACATGTAGAAGTAAATAAATTACGTGTCACATGTTTTTGCGCGATGAACTCCTAAACTACTGAACCTATGTGTAGTTTGGTCCAACTTAAAAGATAGGATAGTTTTTATTTTGCACGTGCGTGCGAAGCCGGGAGCGTGTAGCTATTAGCGTAGAGTAAATAGTATGCTATTAGTCTATATATTAAAATTAACATACTAATTTAACCTAAGCAAGACTCACTCCAGAAGGTTTGTGGTGAGCTACGGAATAATGAAATAACTAAGTGAGCGGCGTGTGAGTTATGGATAACACAACTGGTTTCTCTATCCTCATCTTGACCTTTATCCTTTTAAGGGTGAATTGCGAATCGCGATATTGGGGTTCAATGATAAAAACTGCTTAAGAAATATCCTAAGATGTACTTTATAAGATGTACTTCGGGTAGTGTGCTCAGGAGCTGCATGAACTCATACCGCCTTTCCCTTTCTTCCATCGGACATACAGACGTACAAATGGTTATCATCCTCATCTTGTCGATATCCCTCTATTTCGGACCAAGCGCTTTAAAACATCCTTTATAATGCGCACTGCCAACGTTTGGAACTCCTGAGCTCATATAACCCAAATCTTTTCATAGTTTGAGTGAATAGGCATCTTCTGGGTTTAGAATGAGGTTCGCTCCATCTTAGGCCTCATCCTTGCTACACAGTTGGTTGTTGGTCAAGAACAAATCCATCTTTTATAAAAAAAAAAATCCTGAATCATTAAGTACATACGTTTTATTATCGGTATAAACGCGAATACTTACGCTATTTGTCGGTTCCAGCTGAGTTTGTATATCTGTGGGCGCATTAGTTCGGCAGACGTTCTCGATCTGCATTCGTATGAGGAATGAATTTTGTCAGCTTTACGAATTGTTCCTGTACACTACTCTGCGAACTATTCTAGCTCGCTTCATTTCATTTAAAACATTTCAAATTAAAATTATATTTGTTTAATTTAAGAAAATCATTTAAATATACTTAGCCAATGACGCGAATATTTTTGTGAAGAAGAAATTATTGTGTCATAAAATAATATATTATCTAGGTATAATTTAAAACATACAAGCTTACAAAAAGAATATGTTTTGTTTTTTCGCTAACTTCTTCTAAATATTCGCAAAAGAAGTAGATAATACAAATATTTACGGTCACAGAAGAAGCAGATAAATATAATAATTAATAAAGTCTCAAGTGTTATTCAAAACCTACTATTATATTATAGAAATTTAAAGGGTTACACTCTTATAATGATTATTTCACTGAAGGTGCTGCTTGGGTCCTTGTGATTTATTTGTTTATTACCCTATACCTTCCTAATCCGTACTAATATTATAAATGCGAAAGTATGTTTGGATGTATGGATGTTTGTAACTCTCACGCAAAAACTACTGAACCGATCACAATGAAATTTTGCATACACGTTGTCTGGGACACCATAAAGGACATACGGTACCTTTCATCGTTCAACGCGGACGAAGTCGCGGACACTAGCTAGTCTCTTATAATCTTATGCTGTGGTGTTGCTTGTAGAAACACCTCCACCTATCATCAAGTAAACCGTCGTTGTCTGACTACCTTAACATTAAAACCAATATTTACTTGTATAAAAATTGATATCGAAAAGAGCAACTAATAACAAGATCCCTTGCCTACGTAAGGGGTAATTGTGATTTTCACTCCACACAATAAACATAGGTATAATAAATAAGCCATATGTAAATAGGTGAAAATTACCAAATAAATGGCCCACGGGGGTGGTGTAACCCTCGGGGGGAAACTTAAAAAAAAAAAAGCAACTAATAGAAATAATGAGGATCCAAATCCTAATAGAATAGAATTCATTATTATTGTCAAATATACTCAAAAACTCAAAGGTGTTCGCTTATATGTATTCATATAAGTGAACACCTTTGCGTTTGTGAGACTTAACTTCTCTACAGATGATATTATGTCTTTGAATGTCTTTTGGGATCTCTATTTACCCCTAATCAAGTGTTATATTAAAAAAAAGAAAATGCGAAATTTAAAAGTTAAAACTGATATAATCATAATTTTCTTTGAAACGACTTGTTAATGAAACTAATAATAGTTCCCCAAACAAGGCATTCATGTCTAAATTAAAGTCTTATGAAGTACTTGTGTAATAGTCTTGTTTGCGTTAGATGCAAAGGACCATTCAAACAGAAGTTTTCTCATAAGCTACAATTAAAAGTTTAATTATAAAGCGATTCAACTCTGCAGCGAGGAAAAATAAAGTGGAAATATCGAGTTAAATTAAAATGGAAACCAAAAATAAAAAGCAAAACATCACTGGAGTTAAATATAAAATAAAAATAAAGCCTCTGTCTGCCTCTGTCTATTTATCCGGTAAATTCTTCTAAACCAACCAATGGATTTTTATACGGTTTTCATTAATTGAAAGAGCAATAAACAAAGGAGGCTTGTGTATATACACAATAGACAAAAAAATCAATGCGTACGAATCCGGGGCGGTTCGCTCTTATTATATTTAATTAAAAGCTTTCTTTCTTCTTTCATTAGTTAAATAAAATACTCTACAATGATTTCAACAATAAAATTAGAATCAACAGAAAATCATTTATCATTTATTTTATTTATAAAATCATTAAAAGTAACTTCCAAAAACTCAAAAGCGAAATTCTTTTGAAGGACACTTGTATGGACGTTTGTAACTCATTCACGCAAAAACTACTGAACCGATCACTATGAAATTTTGCATACACATTGTCTGGGACACCAGAAAGGACATAGGGTACCTTTCATCCAGAAAAAAAGGACTATTCCCGAGGGATAAATAAAAAATAAAAAACTAATGCCTGGCCAAAGCGTTTTATTGCTTTAAATTTTCAACACAGACGAAGTCGCGAGCACCAACTAGTAGTATTATATTTATAGTAGATCCTACATCGCAATACAAGTATTATCATTAAAACATTTTTTGCCATCATTTTTTCTTTATATATAAAAGAAAACGATGTGGCGTGTATTTTGTGTATCGACATTTTGTTATAGTACAATATACGTTGGTGAGACAATGAGTAAGCTAATGTTTGGATGCGGCAACTCTGCCTACCTCATAGGTAGGCAAAACTCCTACCTCATAGGCCTCCACTATAACTTTCCAATAATACTGGTCAGAAGCAGCCTGAATTTCAATTTGGATATTATTGCTGTTTAATTAGGTAATGAGTTACTTTATAAGTATCCATTGAATAACATCATCGTCATAATCAATATACCAAAGTATAGATAGGCTTTTATTTGACATATTGTAAGATATTTTTTTGTAAAATATTGTTATAATTTAATTTTTCTTGTACTTTTCGAATTAGTTATACCATGTTATATTTACATAATATAAAATTAATTTCCTATGTATGTACGCTTAGATCTTTTATACTACCAACGTATTTAACTAATGGAAAGAGCGTTAAACGATGAACGACTCAATGCTTACGAAGTCGCGGGCACCAACTAGTATACTATATAACATTAGAAATATATATGTATAGACATAGCTTTTACAAATAATTCAAGGGAAGTAACTTAACGAAAACACAAGATATGCCTGGTTTAGTTGTAAGAATGACAATTTCTATTTGTTGGTACAAATATTTTTTTATTATCAACATGATACAAACTACAAAACTTTAGTAAAAAAAAATCCAATTCTATCTTTTTTTTAACTTGCTAATCTCTAATAGACGTATAACAATTAGTTTTTCTTTGATCCCCTTATTACTTGTAACAATTTCTATTAAATAATAACAGTTAGGGCCTCTTTCACCATGTGTCAAGTAGGCTAACCGCCATTTAAAGTCACCGGTAACCGGGAATGACGGAGATGATGTAGCTTTGTTTGTATGGTAAAAGTCCCAAACATTAAAAAGAAAGTAATTTAAAAAAAAATCGCATACCCGAAGGATGCAGTAAACCGAGTGCATAATTTAATAAAACCTAAAATTATTTCTAAAAGTAACTAATCAACACTTTACTTGTAGTTGGTGAAAGAGGCCCTTGAAAGTAATAACGCAAAAACGGACCCTCCAAGTTCTCAGTAATAATTGTGGGACCTTGTGAGTATTTTAAGTCTAGCGAGCCAATCAGGCTGAATGTTTTCCGTGGCAGTATCGTGCCCCTTGCGGGCCCTTATTTCCTGTGCACTAACCGTCGCCTCTACTATTTGTTATCATGGCTACACAAAATACTTCAACTAGGCCACAGAAAACTTTATTCTTGCGTCATTTAGTTGCGTACATAAAAACGTTTCTTTCTAATCAGTACTAAACTGGGCATCACGTCTTGCGGCTGTAACCACCGCCTCACAGGACCACTGTGGAATATAATAAAACGTCATCTCTAGGTGGTTAATTATACTTTACATATCAAGTCGGCACTTCTTTAACCGTGACGGTAGCCACCTATCATCAAGTGAACCGTTAGCCTGTTTGCAGACCTTTAAACAAAATATGTTTGTAGATCTTTTCTATTAGAATATAATAAGTTTTACATAAATTATATGATTTTTTTTTTAATTCTAATAGATTATTCTCTTGTAATTAAGTATTTCCAAATTTACAATTAAAATATTCTTTTAATAACTGGCGATCCTATTAAATTAAAATATTCAAGATTCTGTTTTCAAAAAAAGATAGACCCTCTAATTATAGCTGGCTATTAAATTGGTGAGAAAATTCGCCTTGCCCTGCCTGTTCCAAGCTATGATATACATATCTAATAATCTATAAAAATAATAATATAAACTATAGTCTATAAACCAACTCTAACTATAACCAAGACAATTGAGCATCATATATGTTTTCGTTTTTGACCAAGCGAGAGTTTTTGGTAGGAACTTCCCACAGAATGTCTTCTTTCCTTAAACCCACGTCATCCGATAAAATTGTGGCCCTAAGAACGATACTCGCCTCATCTTCGGCGTTCGAATAAACCGTTTTGTATCGCGAATTGAATTGCCGGCTTTTTCTGGTAACACGATGCCAATTCTCCTACCGAGATAACGTTTCTTACATGCTCTCTATTGATTGCATGACCGAAAAAGATTAGGGGGCTTTGAACGACACTTTTACAAGATTATATTTGTATCGGTGCGAATGCCTATTTTGAAATAAAACTTTTTATTTAAATCCCAAGTTAAAGTTTTTTAATGTATAAACTCAAAAACTACTAGATTGATTTAAAATTAGAAATAATTTTATGTTTTATTAAATTATGCACTCGGTTTACTGCATCCTTCGATAGGCGAATTTTTTAATATTTTCAAAGGTACAAACAAAGGTATATCAGGTCCATCATCCCCGGTGACCGTTGACTTTAAATGACGGTTAGCCTACTTGACAGATGGTGAAAGAGGCCCTTAATGTAATGTCTCAGTTTTTGCACTTATATTTACTCGTAGTTGTCAAAAACTTACTAATCGAAGCTCAAAAACCAAACTAATGTCAAAAGCCGCCATAATATAACTGCGGAAAAATCACATGAAACAGTTTTGATAAGGAGCAACATTTGTACAATGGTCCTTCGAGCCAGATGAAAATGAACACGTGTATTACGGTATTGTTAGAGATTGGTCTAATAGAAAGGTCTCAATCGCAATACTTATTACCAAAGATTAGATCCTAAGTGTGCCACAAACATCGATCTATGAACGGAACTGAGAGTTTTATATACAAAGGTTACGGTACGAAGTAATGTGGCTCCTTCTTCGGTCTCATTTTATGTGACTCCTCGTAAAAATGTTACGGCCTCAGGTACAAACGCTGTAGGGGTCTCGAACGTCAATAAAACACAGTTAAATATATATAAGGCTTTTATTAGATCAAGGCGTCATATTTCTGCTGTAGTGTACAATAAAACAGCAGAGTCAAATGAAAATTTCAACCTATAAATCTTGTTATACCCCTTTATTTGAATAAGTGTCTGTCATTTTTTATAAATAAAAAGAGTCATAGAGCTAATACAGCCAGGTTTTAATACTTAGTATCTTGTTTTTAATTATTTTTTTCATATTTTGGTAATTATCTTTGTCTTTGACCTTTGAAAATGCTAGGAATTGATAATGGTTGTTTGTTTAATTAATAGTTAAAGAGAGCATCACAGACGATTTTTCTTTATTGAACTGATGATAATCACCATCGTATCCAATTACTTTTGGCAATTGGTGATTTGTAACTTAGTATAAATACAATAATTATTTTGAATTGTTAAAATCATGTGTAGAGAGATTAAAACTCAATGTAGTAAAATTTATTAGCGGACGAAACAGAATTTTCGAAATCGAGCGCCAACTGTTGAGTCTAAATACAAATCTAAACCGTCTAGACACAAAATATCATCAAAATTGTTCAAGTCCAGAAGGAGGTTTAGTATATATAAATTTTCATTTTTTTTTAAATTAATTTATTTAGATTACATACAGCCATAAATTTAAAAAATATATCTATTATAGATTATATACAAATAGGCCTAAAATATCATAAACATTATATTTTTACATTTATTTATTAATTAAAAAAAAAAAAAATAATAATAATAAGAAAAAGAAGAGAATATATTCTATAAGTGATAAAATTAATTTTTCAAAAGTAATTCGCCAATTTTCTTTTTATAAGAATTCAAATTGTTTGATAATATTTCAATATCATCAATTTGTACGCAATTTGTTCATTAGAGCTTTATTCTTTTATAAGCCAATTGCGAAAACACTACAACTCGAGAACACTGGATAATACTAGAAACGAGTAGGTCTGGCAACGTATTGTGTGCCCAATATGCGCCCAATCTGCGAAACGTGCTTTGCTGGGTTGCGCCACACTTCACTACGCTTGGTTATTGCACCGAACTTGGTTCAAGTACTCAGCGTGAATAGGTTTTGTTCTGCTTCGGAAAATAGCGATTTATTTAAATCAATAAATACCCGTTCGACAAGTAGAGTCTCAATTCAAGTAAATACTTACTCTGAGTAGATGAAAATTACATCGTGTTTGATATTTGATTTAGAAGCAAATTTTACATTGGTTTTACATTGGTCTATATTAATTATAATAAAGCTGAAATGCTCATTTGTTTTAATGTGCTAAGCTACTAGACGGTTTTAAAAAATTCTTTTGTATTTGTTTGTTCAATTGTTGTGAAAAATTATAGGATTATTGTCATCACGCTCTATGGTCTTTAAAAGCCGTGCAAAAAGAAAATAAAGTCAAACAGAACGCTGAGTAAATCAAGTAATAGCCGAAAAGTGCACGCCTTTGTCAATATAAAATAAACCGCGGATGAAACCGCGGGACACTGTTAGTATATTTGATTGATAAAACAATGGTATATTCACCATTAATAACGTTTATTAAACTTATAATGATTATATCACAAAAAAAAGTCACTAAAATGATAATTTATTATTATTTTATTATTGAAAATCATTTTTCCAATTTGGTCCGGTTCAGGTTTCTAAATTCAAATTGATTTTATTAAAATTGAAAACAGTAATATTATTATATACTAGCTGTCCCGCTCCCTTCCGGTGTGAAACTTCCCTAATTATCCGTCTATCCATTGGTGAAAACCGCATGAAAATCGGCGCAGACACACAGACAGACGCGGCGGAGGACTTTGTTTTATAATATGAAAGTACGGGTAGCAATAAAAACTACTGATACTGATAAATAAAGAAAAAATTAAAATTGAATTTGATTTATTAAATTTTTACGATTTCAGTTTCAGTTACGTAAATAAATAGATCCCAAATTTTAGGTAGCCATAAAAAATATTTGACGTAATTTCCATAAAAATACTTGGCAACTTTGAAAGGGATCCCCTTACATACTCGTAATTGCTTCGCGCAATGTGTATTCATTTTTACCATATTTTTACATACATATGCAAAAATGAAAATTTGCAATTCAACACTGCGGATACAGTGCGGTCGCACCTGGCTTCGTTCAGGCCCCTTTTGTAGCGTAAACATTCGATGCGGAATAAATTAACTCGTAAAAAAAGATTTCATATCAAATTGGTTTTCTTTATTTACGGAGACATTCTATTTTGTACCCGAATTTTTTATGTTATCAAAATATTACAATTTTTTTTTTATGTATTGGTTGTTAGTTGTTCCATTTTATGCCTAATGACTTCTCAATATCATACTCTGCGCTAAGTTAAGTTTACATACCGTTGCAGACGGTATAGATAAGTTAAAATTTTATCCCACGGTAATGTGAACTTTGAGTGTAAGTATTTCTATAACACTGTATAAAAAATCGTGAAACATTGACATGTTCTATGACTGAATTTTGATTACATTTTGCTAGTGTTTTTTTTCAATACCATGTTGACCTCTATAAGGGTCAAAATTCGGTAGCGCGAAAGTAGCCACTTACCAAGAGAAAAATAGATTTTTATTAGATTTTGTTCGTTTAAAATTTCTGTACAGTTATTCAATTAAAAATTAGTTCAGTTAACGTTAATATATGCGGTTATATATGCGGGATCGTTTGGGACTTATTGTTTAATTCGAAAAAAATTGACAAAAGCAAAATTCTCCTGAAATTCACCCCAAAGAATTATATTAAAAATGTGTCTGAAATATATAATAATAAGACAGGAATATTAAGACAAAGTCACTACCGAAGTCCCTCTTGGCACACAATCTGCCCTTTATTAAAAATTCTTCCAATAATTCCTCTGTCAAAAATTATTACCTCAAAATTTTAATTAGACAATAATCCTTTGGAATATTGTTCGCCAAAGAATCCGAACGATTCGATGTTAAAGTTGTTGGAAGGATTCCGAGAGTTTTGCATATTTTCCCCTTTTCGTTTCGAATTATTAAAATTAATCGAAGGTCTGAAACGAGGATGCCTACATATTTGTGATAAATTTGAAACCATAATTAAAATTTAACTTCTAAATATAAATAATAGTACACACGTATTATAAATTAATAATATATCTTGTAACATTCTAAGCGGCAATAGAATACGATACTGATTCGTACTAATATTATAAATGCGAAAGTATGTTTCTATGTATGGATGTTTGTAACTCTTTCACGCAAAAACTACTTAACCGATCACCATGAAATTTTGCATACACGTTGTCTGGGACAACAGAAAGGACATAGGGTACCTTTCATCGTTTAATTCGGACGAAGTCGCGGGCACCAGCTAGTAGTATATAATATAAACAAATTATATATGATAAACCTTTAACTAAAAGATTTATAAACTAAAAGATATTCACATTTGTAAAATAAATATTTCTTTATAGTTTGGTCTGTGTTTCTAACAAAGAAAATGTTTGATGGGAACTATATTAGAAACTAAATTGAAACAAAAATTAATTTAAATTTAATATAAATATTAATATATGTTTTATTGAAATATACTTTTTTAAAATATTTATTAACTCCTGCAGTGGCATACTACAACTTAAGGCCGTGTGCAAATTTATTTATCTTTATAGAAATTTAAAGAACTCTCCCTAGGTAAAGCCGGAACGCGCCGTTCTAGTTTTTTTTTTAATAAAATGAAAGGCTATATTCGATTTATGCTGTACACAAGTTTTTCACGGTTTCGTTGTTTGTATGCAGTAACGTGAAAAGTTTTTCCAGCGTGAAACTCTAGCTAAACAAAATACATTACACACGTGGGTATAGTTTTTCAGTGCGCCTCGCCGCAATTTTATTGCTTGTGTGTTTATTGTTATAAATTTTTAATATTCAAACCCATTTTTTTCATGTTCAGAATTCAGAATGTATTATTAAGTTTCACCAAACACCCAACTTTAGTATTGTTAATTGGTCACAGAATAAATAATAGGTACAAGAACACCATGCCGAATTAGCTCCCTGTAGGAGGACGTTAGATTTTGGTTCATTTTCGTGCTTATAGTGCGAAATAACTGGCTGACTGGATGCCATAGCCTATTAACACAAGCAACGCTATAGTTTCTATAATGATCGCGACAATAAGAGGATAAATTATAAGGGCGAGAACCAAAGCACAACACTACAGACGCTGTTATTTTCGGTAGGTATGACATTATTAATTATTGAACTACAAGCTATTTTAGTGTTAATTATAATGTAACTTATTTTAGTGTAAACTTAAATTGTTTCTATGTTAGTTATATGCAATGATGCGATATAGGTGAAGATATCTGTGGTCAACTGTACACAGCATTCCTTCAACGCTCTATTGTACTCACAATAAAATAATGCATTTAGATTGTTATTGAGGCTTCCACGCTAACTGTAGAGCCAACGTACACAGAAATACACAGAAATTAAATACTAAATTTAATGCGTATTATAATACACATTACGTATTATGACGTGGAGAATATTTTACCCTGTATAGAGTAATAAATAAAGTTATTAAAGACTTTTTCAATCGGGTTATTTCAGTAACGCCTGCTTATGATCTAAAATGAAATAGACATAGTTATCCTTCTGGGACGTGACCAGTACTATACTTATACCCTAAGGAGGTTCTCACAAATTATGTGGGTAATTCAATTGTGCCCTCCAAGAAGCGGCACATACGGTATTAACTTGCCTAATTCTATTTACACGTGCTTTTGTAAACTGGGACAGCTTTATGGTATAAGCGACTAGCGATATCGACCATTCTGTACATGGCTGCTGTCTTTCGTAAAGGTTCATTGTAACTTTTTATAAAATCTCTAATGCAGGCTGAGGTCCAATTGAATCTAGCTGATAGCTGCAAGTTTGCTGTTTATCCTGATAGGATGAATGGTGCAGACGAAGAACTCTATCATGCCTGTAGTATGAATCAATAGCACTTATGTAATTGCGATACATATGTAAATATGTAGTGAAGTTATAAAGTGGACAATAAAAACTCGCATACATAAAGACCGTCTTGATAAAATAGTGCGTCTTTGAGGAATGCCAAGAATCTTTTCTATATAGGTCGTCTCATATTTTTTCTTATTCAAATCTGGAAGCTGCTGCACGAAAGAGGGAGAGATTGCTCATACTAATGCAATATAGCAATACAAAATAATTTGGAGTTCTTAACGTCTGGTGAATTCACTCATAGCGCAAAAGAATAGATCCATTTATCGGCCATTTTGATTAGAATGTATTTGCTAAGTAAATCTGTGCTCGCGCATGTCTCACCAACTAGATGTAGTCTTCGTAGTCACCATAAAAAACCATCCGGTACCAGTTTTTTAATTATTGAATTTATCTGTAGATTTTTTAAAGCTCGTATTCTTCATTTAAGAAATATTCAAACAACTGTAATTTAAAATAAACAAAATAAATATGAATGTTTACCCTTTTCACCAGAAATATTTATAGCAACTGAATATTTTCCTTGAATATCAATATTTAAAACATTAATGTGACCTTAATTTTCCGTAACAATAAAGTGTACGCAACCTTCGATGCTCACGGTAAATAAAACTGAATTTAAATCACGTAACGGGAAACAACGAACACGTACACCGGAAAGGACAATCACTCATCACCGCTAAGAATGTCACATATAATGTGAGCAGGATTTATAAAGCATTCACCTTTACGATCAATAATTATAAATATTTTATTAAGGTTCGCCTTAATGCTTAAAAAAAACATTTAAAAAATGTTATGTTAGTTATAGTTTGTAACATTTTAAACATTTGAGATCCTTTTTCAAATTCAAAGTTAATAAAGCTTGTAAGCAACTCTAGCCTGCCTGCTACAAGTTTTATTATTTTGATACATTTAATATTTTCGAGCGTGGAAATCCAGTAATAGGTATTTGGGAGAATGTGTTGTATCCGTACTTCCGTACTAATCCGTACTAATATTATAAATGCGAAAGTATGTTTGGATGTATGGATGTATGGATGTTTGTAACTCTTTCACGCAAAAACTACTAAACCGATCACCACGAAATTTTGCATACACGTTGTCTGGGACACCAGAAAGGACATAGGTACCTTTCAATGTTCAACGCGGACGAAGTCGCGGGCACCAGCTAGTATGTATATAATGCGAATAATCGAAGACAGAATGCGACTCAAGACATTCGCGCCATTTATTGAACTCGCGAAAATAATAAAACATACGCCAGCAAAGGTTTAAGATTTAGATAGTGTTTAGTTTAGATTCCGCTACCTCCTGTGAATTCGACCAACGTCCGACCGAAGTAAGTAAGGAATGAAGTTTCTGGCATTTGACAGACTGTTTCACGCTGCCCACAACTTTTGGACTTGACACAGAGCCGTTCTTCAAAACATTATAACGCTATTTTATTTCTTGTTTACTTTATAAGATGGCCCAAAGTCAACTATATATTATAAGAATAAGAAAGATGGCCAAACTATGATTTTGTGATGAGATTTTATGATAAAATTTTGCTATGAAATGGACATATTTTGTGAACCTTTGGAAAATTGTCAGAAGGATCTATTTTTTTAAACCTGTTATATATATCTTCATAACTTTATCATTATTTTTAAGAGAAAATCCCAAAAAGGATTTCCAATGACCTGTTTCTTTGCCTTAATTCCTACATTTTTAATATAAAAGTTAGGTTAACAATAAAAATTCCATGTACTTACACAATATTTTTTTTACTTATATTTAATTAATTTTTTTACTTAAACCTTTACTTAATTTTTTTTCCATTTCATAGGACATAGGGATATAGAGTCCCTACCTTTCATCTAGGAAAAAAGTACTGTTCTCGAGGGTTCATCTAAAAATAAAAATCCAACACCTGTCTATATTATAACAGCAATAAGATATCAGGCCTTATATTTTTCACACTTCAACGCGGACGAAGTCATTTGTAAACTGAGGCTATTTGTTTTGCCTTTTTTCTGATGTAATAATTCGAAGTTCTATAAGTGATAAAGTTCCTATTTTTTTCTTAAATGATTCAAGACAGCGCGCTTGGCCGCGATCTTACTTGATGTAAGGTGCAAATGCGGCCAAACGTGGACCACGTTTACCTAGTAAGTGCCCATTTACCCTTGATTTGAAGACCCCGAGGTTGTAATTTTGAGGTAACACAGACGCAGGCAGTGAATTCCACTCACTAGCAGTTCGGACAAGGAAGGTGACAGAGGAACATCAATCACGAAGGGATGAAACCCCTGTCCGCGCCTCGTGGCAAGTGGAATGGTAGTATTCTGATTGTAAGTACTAAAACATAGCTTTCTGTCTGTTAATATATGTCTACATAGTTTGTATAATATAGTTCGTCGCCTTTGGTCTACCGACAACTCGTCGGATAATCAACGCGATCGAAGTCATGTGTTGTCATACAAACTTCGCTAACTTAGTTTGCGTCGTCAAGTTGAAGACGCGGCTACTAAGTCTAACAAACTTGATGTTATTATTATTAGTATTAGAGCCTCTTTTACCATCTCTGAGTAAAATGAGTTTTTTTTTTAAATTATAATTAATCCATTAAGAATTAGTGTAATACTTAATGGATTAATTAAGAGGAGACATAAGGAGATGAGCTCAGAAATTCTAACTCAACGACACACATGCTGTTATTTTAAAGTGTAATCTTCTATTAGAGTGTGGTTACTGCCGCCAGACGGGTTGCCCAAAAAACTGGGAAACGTAGTGTGTTCTGCCACTTCTTTCCAGATCTAGACCAGAGCCAACTTGACCCTACTGGGAATCGAACACGAGTCCCTGACCACTCATTGGAATGGACTCGTTTAGATAGATTTGTATAGATTTCACTTTCTTTAGAAAAGATAAATAATATTACTTTGAATTTAGTTTTTTCTGGCAATCTCAGATATACACATATATATATAGTTGACTCTGTTATGGCTCCTCTAACAAAAGAGCCCCGTTATATCACTACCGAAACTTCACTGAAGTAGTTCCTAATTGAATTACTATCACTTTCGTTTAAGATGGCGTCCAAACTTAGTTCCCTGCAGCGTATTTCCTTTTACATACATGTAGAAAGTTTACTAGTTAAGGGAAGGAAAATGGTGTCGGAAATTTCGGAATGTATTCGAATGAATCTGATATAAATATTAATAGAGCTTTATTTGTAGTTTTATTATATATATATTTTGCTTGATACTGTTAATTAATAAAATATATAGTTTACTGTGCAGTGTTCATCGACAGACACTCAGACAGACAATTTAGCGAATTAAAAATGAAGTTCCATTTTTCTGCTTTAAATCTCTTCAAATGTGTGAAAAGCATACACTTAAAAAATTGTATTTTCATTCAATTTTTGTGGCGTGGATTTATTTTTTAATTTTTCGTTGACTTTGAGGTAATTATTTATCCAATAGGCACACTAAAGTTTTCTATCTCCATATCCTAGTCCATCCTAGTCCCTTATTTTTTTATCTTATTTAATGTAGGTATAGGTGTTAGAGAGCTTGTAAGCCGATATTGTTAAATACAACTATAAATAATTTAAATAACTGTGACGAAAAACAATTTAATAATTCTAAGCAAACACATCCAAGCGATTAGTCTTACGATGACATCATTTAGGCCAAAAATCAATATTATTGCTCCACATATAACTAGTATTTAATTTAATATATATCGTATTTCTATATTTAATTAAAATAACCCATAGAGACGTATCAGTAAATCAGAATCAGATTATTTACTCTGAAAAAAAAAAAAAACTTTTTATTTTACTATTAAAAAACACAAAATTATTTAGGAACAAAGTTAAATTTTAAATATTTGTGACATATAATTACAAAAAATCAAACGTTACCCATTCATGTTAGTTGATGATATATAAGTAGCAGCTGGTAACGTCATAACATAGAAAATTATCATATTTAATCGTCTATTGTGAACCAAATCATCTTTCAATAGCTATTTCATTGCGTCAAAATGCTGTGCACAAATATTTTGTTAATGATTTAAATAAAATGCCAACATTTTTTTGTTTTTTAATAAAACTGATCAAAAAATATAACCGAAATAATAAATTAATTAAAATTAAAAAGAAAATGGTATGTCTATTGAATAGTTTTCTAAGAATAAATAAATAAATGAATGCAATATTTGAAGAAAACAAAAATTTAATAAATGTTAAATACTCGGAGCCCAAATAATTTAGTTATTTAAACACTACACAAATAGCATTCTTGTGCGTATGACATTAAGGTTGATATTTGTGTGGAAATAACTCTGAAATGAAACTCTCCTTTGTCAACTTATTAATGAGGATACTTTCACAGTAATCATTTTATTATCTATATAAATAGGTTAGACAAAAAAAATACCTTTTTCTCATTTGTTTATCAAACGGATTCCTTTTGTTTGTAGTAATTTAGTAGATATTGACGAAATAAAGAGCTTCTTTTTCCTTTTTTCCCTCAGTTATTAGTATAATTTTGAATAATATTACCTAATATTATATTACCTTTATCCCAATAAAATGGGATTACTAACTGGTGCTCGCGACTTCGTCCACGTTGAAAATTAAAAAAAAAAGCAATATAACGCTTGACCTCGTGTTGCTATAACACTTTGGCCAGGCGTTAGTTTTTTATTTTTTAATTTATCCCTCGGGACTAGTCCTTTTTTTCTGGATGAAAGGTACCCTATGTCCTTTCTGGTGTCCCAGACAACGTGTATGCAAAATTTCATTATGTCCAGTTTAGTAGTTTTTGTGTGAAAGAGTTACAAACATCCAAACATACTTTCGCATTTATAATATTAGTACGGACTAGTACGGACTAGTACGATTGGGATTAAAAATTATTAAAAAAAAATTGTTTTGCAATATTAATGTTTATAGTTAGGTATATACTGAAAATACTTGATCATTTTAAATGCTCATAACTATAGTTTGTTTATAGGTCGATATATACAATGTTGCATTTTACATAATATATGTTATTATTACTTATATGGTTTACTATTATTTTAAATTGTACAACAATGACTAGTAGCATGAGTGATTGTGGTTTTTTTTAACAATAAATTACGTAGGAGATTAATGTGTCAACAAATGCCTACGCTCTTGAGTTGTTAATTCAACTTTCTATGACCTACACGCTCATAAAAATATTAGTTCAAGGGTAAATTTCAATATCATATATTTTTTGTTAATATGATCAGTTTCTTTACATATAAATATTATATGCTGTCACATGGAAAGAACATCTCAGTATAAAGCAACAACGGTCTAGCTGGAAAAACGTTTAGCTATGATGCCTATGACTTAGGTTCCTCCTCATCTTAGTCTATCGGTTTTCTTGTGTGGTTAAAAATAACTTTAGTGTAATAATTTAAGTAGTGGCAGGGCATGCTGCGATTCACAGTCATATAGGTAGCCGGTCTGGAGGCAGTAACCATCCTTTAACAGAAAATCCCCGCAAAATAATCACATTCCCGTGCTGTTTTGTTTCGTCGACAAAGTAAATTTAAATATTTAATTATCTGTTCCAAATTCCTTTTCCTCAATACTACCTATGGTTGGCAGCGCTTGTGGCGTTGCTTGTTTTACAGGCGACGGTAGCCACCTACCATCAAGTAGACCGTCAGCCTGTCTGTCGGTCGTCCGATAGACAGCATAAGAAAAACGTAAGGAAAAATTTTTATGCCAGAAGACTAGTTAATCTTTGAACGCATGTGGACTTGTGGACCCTAGTTAAGGAATGTATAACTATGTAGTTAAGGAAGTATTTAGTATAACTAAACTTGGGTAAGGAAGTATTGTGTATAACTAAACTTGGTTACGGAAGTATTTAATACAGTCCCAGTGTAACTAAACTTGGCTAAATATGTATAATATAATATATTATATTTTATCTTAAATGAAACCATCCATGTTATTTGATTTATTTTATTAAATACTAGCTGACGTTACCGGCAACTTTTTTTTAAAAAAGTCGGACAATTTTCTCAATTTTTCTCTTCAAATTTTAACAACGTGAGATGAGCCATTCAACGGAGACGAAGCCGACGGCAAATGCTAGTTAGTAATAAGAGTAGGCAGTCAAACAATATGTATTACTTTGTTTTGTATAATTCTTATTTGAAATGGCATTGTAATTTAATTTATAATTACAATTAATATATCAATTAAATTTATTATTAGATAAATATATATATTGTATTTAAAAGTACCTATATTGAATCTTTATTATGATAAATAAGTAAATACTCATACCTTCTACTTCAATTTTCTATTCCATATTCACTCAAGTTAATATTTAGTAACTATCGTTTCCATAATTAGCTTGGTTTCAAATTAATTAAATATATTATTTTTATTTTTTATTTAAATGATAATGTAGTCAACATTTAAAAAAAAAATGCTGAAACACTACGGCGTGCCTAAACTGTGAGTTATTAAAAATGTGTAGTTCTGTATAAGAATTAATATTATATTATACATTGAAACGATTTGTTACACCTGACTCGTTCGGCGATGGCATTGTACGTTATGGCAAGAACATTTAACAAGCATTCACATGCATTCCTCATACAACTCTCTTATGGATTAGTACTATTAAAAAGTTCAATAAAAACATGTTAATTTCAAATTAATATTCTAAGAATTAATAATTCGTTATTTAATATTTTTTTTTATCCGAATAATGAGGTAACAATTAATTGAGAGTGAAATTAGCAGTTTTTTAAACGAGTTTGATTACGAGTTGATTGTTTTTTTATTTGAAATGGCGACAGTGAAGTGTAGTAAAGAGAAATGTGTGGAATTGGACGATGTGCTGTCTAGATTTAGTGTATTTGGTCATTACCATTTAGTGTCGTCTCTGTTGTTATTTTTTGCATGTCTGTCAAATTCTATATACTCGTCAAACTATATATTTGTTGCTGAAGAAGTTAAAAGTCGGTATGTATCTATATCATTTTTATACTAATATCATAAAGAGGTAAAGTTTGTAATTAATTATGTTTGTTTTCATGTATGTAGGCGGTAGTATTCAAAACTGCTCATTCGATTTTAAAAAAAACCTTTCACTAATAGTTAGAATAGAATTTCAGAATGAACATAGACTAAACATCCAGCTATCTAATAAATATAAAAATCCAACGCTTTGCAAAAATATAATGTCAGGCCATCAATGTATGTGTATAATATTTATTTTTCATAATAATGCAGACTCTATTCGTCGGTCCACTTTGATGGCATATGGGTTGTCAAATAATATGAATGAATATGAACATAGTTGCATAAATATATGAATACTAGCTGGTGCCCGCGACTTCGTCCGCGTTGAACGATGAAAGGTACCCTATGTCCTTTCTGGTGTCCCAGACAACGTGTATGCAAAATTTCATGGTGATCGGTTCAGTAGTTTTTGCGTGAGAGTTACAAACATCCATACATCCAAACATACTTTCGCATTTATAATATTAAAGTACGGATAAGATTACCTGGTGGGATGAATTCTGTCGATCGTCATGGGATAAATTAGGTGGGTGTAGGAAAAAGAGTTTTGGGATCCCTTTCTATAAGAACAAATCAGCTCAAGTACAGATTGTAGTGTAATAAGCCCTTTAACTCTAACATAGCATGCATAATTTGTAAAATATTATTTTATTATGCGAATAATTATTTTTAACTCTAACGAACATTCCCACGGTAGGAACTTAATTAATATGATTCTATGCAGTTTGCACACAAGTGTTTGAAATTAATTTAAAATAAAATAATTGTTACCGTTATTTATTTACAATTTCTTAGTTCATCATCAGAAATAACAATTACTTATTCTATAGCATTACATATGTTTCTGTTAAGTAAATATGTACAGGTGGGCATGATCTCGTATGTTTTTTTAAGAATGGAATGTGTATATTGGGTTTTATTTAAATTAATATGATATCAGACTACTGTAAAGAAGTAGATAAACAGATAACGAAAGGACTTTTTAAGGACAGGTAAATGTTAACACGTAAACATTTGCACCTAGCGGGATTCGAACTCACGACCGTTTGGTTAACAGTTAGGGTTAGTAGCGATTGGTTCTGCCGACCTTAGTAGTATGTAAGATAAGGGATAATGGATTGATTTAGGGGAGTGAATAGTTCAATTTATGAATCAGCGAAATTCAGTGTGCTCTACTGCCAGTATTAATGTTCCAAGAGTTGGAGTGATCGACCATAGAGTGGTCTTTAAATCATTCGAACTTTCTGATGTGCCCATTCTTCAGAAATCGTACAATGACAAATTTTCGTCTGCAGATTTGTTCTATTCGGTCGTTGCTTTCATTCAGGAAGCAACATTCTTGTTGGCTAGCGATTACATTGGTTATATTTATGTTATTACTAGCTGGTGCCCGCGACTTCGTCCGCGTTGAACGATGAAAAGTATCCTATGTCCTTTCTAGTGTTTGGGACAACGTGTATGCAAAATTTCATGGTGATCGGTTCAGTAGTTTTTGCGTGAAAGAGTTACAAACATCCAAACATACCTTCGCATTTATCCGTACTAATATTATAAATGCGAAAGTGTGTTTGGATATGTGGATGTATGGATGTTTGTAACTTTTTCACGCAAAAACTACTGAACATTCCTTGTACTGAAATAAAGACAGTGAGTACTGTGGCAGTTCTATGTGAGTGGCATGTGATAAACTTATATGTGTATATATGTATATATATGTATTTATATATTATATGTAATATGTGACTTAATTGTATAGTTTTTTTTTTATTTTTTTTTTCTTCTCATTATTTTTTGTTATTCCCATTGTACCAAATGTAAAATCCTTAATTGGCTGTTACGTATGTTTTTGTTTTCGTCAGTAAATTTTACTTTGAGAGCTATATGGATTTTGAGATGAATAATTAAATAAATATTATAAAACATTTTTTTATTAAATTCTAGATGCATAGACGACGAATTCGGTAACATCACTTGTAAAATGAGATGTACGCAGTGGGCGTATGAAAATCCCAACAGCTTCGTGGGAGAAGTAAGTAATTTTATGATTATTTTTAGTCTACACTTTGAACGGTATTCAACTCAAGAGAAGTTTATGTCTGTAATTGGCTCTTTATTGCTATGTTATTATTATTACTATAAAAAAAAATCCACTATAATAATAATACCTGCAATGGATTGAACTTATTCACTTGTAAATAAGTTAATTTTATTACACTTGGATTATAGTGATTGTGCCTTTTAACAATATCTTATTAGTTAATACTTAATTGAAATAAATTTAAAATATGGAATCATCCGATAACAAAGTAAAGAAAATTATCTTAGAAGAATGACCATATGTTTATTATTATAGTAACATTAACAACTTTGTGACTTATACATAATTATGTAGTTACTTACTTTGTACAAAGTAATGCAAGTGTTGGCTGTCATCAAATTGTCCGATTATAGAAAAAATACAGACCTCTGTATAGGGCTCAAAATTCAATTTCTATATCCGTACTAATATTATAAATGCGAAAGTATGTTTGGATGTATGGATGTTTGTAACTCTTTCACGCAAAAACTAGTAAACCGATCACCATGAAATTTTGCATACACGTTGTCTGAGACACCAGAAAGGACATAGAGTACCTTTCATCGTTCAACGCGGACGAAGTCGCGGGCACCAGCTAGTATTATATAAAATTCTCGTGACACAGTGTTTGTAATCAAACTCCGTTTATTGACGAGAATTAATCAGGTTTTTTTAGCAACTCACTTCAGGCTTCGCACGGTTTTTTTTCTGCAAATAATATATAAAAGGCTTCCTAGTTTAACTCTCTTTCCATTAATGAATAATTTTATGAAAATAAGTCAAATAATTTTTGAGTATTTGAGATTGAGATTGAACATACAGACAGACAGATGCGGCGAGAAATTTTGATTTATAATTATAAAAGGATAATAAAATAATATTGTAATTGAATAACATTATTTGAATCAAAAATGAAATAAAGACATTTCGAAACGAAAGAACAAGACGCCGTTTGATGCAATACAATGCTTGCAATTGAATTGGATAGTGTTGAACATTGATGGTGCAAGTTCATTAACAGCGTGAACCGACATGTTCAATATTAGACAATTAGCCAATTAATTGATGATTGCATAACACTTGTACACAATCAGAGAACAAAGACATTGCTCATTGGAAGGACTACAAACCACAATAACATCTAATTGAAAATGAATGGGTACTATTACAAATTTATAGAAAAATAATAGAGGCAGTCATATTTTATTGAAATGATGAGAGACAGGTTGACGGTCCAGTTGATGGTAGTTGGCTACTGCTGTCTATTAATATAAACAAAGCATTCAATATTGCAATTGGTCTGCCGACTTGGATAATATGAAGGGACTTAGGAATCCCTTAATCACGTCTCGAAAGTCAATAGCATTTATGGGGTTATTATTAAGTAAGGTGCCCCCAGAGAGGCTGCCTGGTAAATAAACACGGAACAAAGCCTGTCCAGTGACTTCTGAAATAATCATTTAATTATAAGTAAAGGTAAAACTGTCCCAGCAGCCCAGTAGGCACTACACCATCCCACTTCTGAACAAAAGCGTGAAATAACTCCAAGTGTGGTGTCGTGTTTGTAGCATGAGCAGATCTCTTTATTCTGTCATTTAATTCTTATCAAGGGTGACAGCGGCATATATATGCCATGTTCTTATAGGCGATAGTTGCCACTTACCATCAAGTGAAGGCCAAATTTTGCCTGTCGTTTACTTTTATAAAAAAATTGATTAAAGCGCCTGATAGAGTCGAAAATTTATTGGAAAAAGACTTACGACGAATGTGAGTTTATTGCTATTGTTTTGTGCAGGTGCATGCATTATTTTTAATAGCCAATTATACCGTATTTACAGGACTAGACCGTATAAGTGGAAAAAAATACTATTTAAATATTTTTGATTGCACAAATATTTGTACTGATGTACGAGTAAGATGACTGATGTGCGTCTCCATTCTATACGATCTAATCCAACCGGAACCGTTCCACTTGCGAAGCACGAGGCGCGGACAGGGGTTTCATCCCTTCGTGGTTGATGTTTCTCGATCACCTTCCTTGTCCGAACTGCTAGGGAGTGGAACTCACTGCCTGCGTCTGTGTTACCTCAAAATTACAACCTCGGGGTCTTCAAATCTAGGGTAAAAGGGCACTTACTAGGTAAGCGTGGTCCACCTTCGGCCGCATCTGCACTTTACATCAAGTGAGATCGCGGCCAAGCGCTACCTTGACTCAATAAAAAAAAAGACACTAAGTTCTAATTATAAACTTTGACATGTTGTTTAATAAAATCGTTAAAAACTTTTTCAATTTCCAGTTCCAGCTGGCTTGTCAGGAATGGAAAAGAACGTTGGTCGGTACGGCGCACAGTTTTGGTTACATGTGTGGTCTACTCATTGTGGGTCCAATGTCGGATAGGTTAGTAACTATAAATATATTAGGTTTATTAAATTTTATAGTTTTTAGCTTAACAACCTTAGGCTAAGCATTAAAATACATTGAAGCTAAGCTAACAGGTTCAAGTGGATTCAATACTTCCATACTAATATTCAAGCGTAACCGATCATCATGAAATTTTGCATAGACATTGTCAGGGATACGGACTGTTTTTTCTGGATGAAAAGTACCCAATAGATGAAATATACTCAAGGGTTGTATTTTTTATTATCCAATGCGGACGAAGTCGCTAGTAGGTTTATCCTTACATATTATAAAACAAAATCCTCCGCCGCGTATGTCTGTCTGTTCGCAATAAACTCAAAAACTACTGCACCGATTTTTATGCGGTTTTTCACAAATGGATAGAGGGATAATCAGCCGGGAGCGGGACAGCTATTATATTATAATAGACGTTAATATGAAAACAAATTTATATACTTAAATCTACTTTATTCATCGAAAGTATTTAAAAGTTATATTAAAAGATTCATAGCTGTTTTACCTCGTAGAAAAGCGAGGTTAATTTCCTGACCGAGGTTAATTAGAAGATAATAATAAGTTTATTATCTTCTAAACAGATAATATTTTACTTTTATCAAGATGTCCGTACTAATATTATAAATGCGAAAGTATGTTTGGCTGTATGGATTTCTGTAACTCTTTCACGCAAAAACTAGTGAACCGATCACCATGAAATTTTGCATACACGTTGTCTGGGACACTAGAAAGGACATAGGGTTCAACGCGGACGAAGTCGCGGGCGCCAGCTAGTATTACATATTGTTATACACATTAATTAATAATTTTGATTACCTACTATACTTTTTTATGGATGTCCATGTTTTATCTTAAACATAAATATATAACTACAGGAAATTTTATATGTACTTACATTACAAAATGTTACATTTCAAGTGCTGAAGGCGCACAGAATCAGTTTTATGTAGGATAGATTAATTTACAAGAAAATCATGTGCATTTCCCTTATCAGGTTAGGAAGAAAGATGGTCCTAATAATAACAGGAGTGTCTGGATGTTTACTAGGACTGGCTAAAAGTTTCTCCACATGGTACTGGATGTATATAGCTCTTGAGTTTTTGGAGGCGGCTATTGGCGATATCTGTTCGCCTATGTACATGTTAGGTAAGTTAAGTGGCTTACTTAACCACAGTCAAACAACTTACCAATATAAACTAATAGTGATATTGCATTGATTACATCAATACTATTGGATTTATTGGAAAGACATTCAGAATGCAAACGGATTTGGTAATATAAAATTCTCTATTAAAAACATTAGTCTAGGGCCTCTCAACAACTACAAGTAAAGTGTTGATTAGTTACTTTTAGAAATAATTTTATGTTTTATTAAATTATGAACTAGATTTATTGCATCCTTCGATAGGCGATTTTTTTTTATTATTTTCTTTTTAATGTTTGGGACTTTTACCGTACAAACAAACGTATATCAGCTCCATCATTTCCGGTGACCGGTGACTTTAAATAGCGGTTAGCCTACTTGACACTTTACTCAGAGATGGTGAAAGAGGGTCCTAATTGTAAAATCGTAATAATTGACTAATTGTAGCAAGCAGTTTTTTTCTTAAAAATAAATTAGTCAAATTATTATTTCCTTAATAATTTAATACTATTATTAGTGCCTATGCACTATTTAACTAAAATATTACTGACTAAAATAGTAAATTACAATACAAAATACAAATGTCCGATACTAACTGTTGCTTGCGGCTTCGCCTGTTTCAAATTTCGATTCAAATCTTATATCTTTAGCTATAAAAACGTTTGTCCTATGCTTGCAAAGATATATTAATTCGATGGTCCTAACTGACTGTCAACGCATAGCCAAAACTTCTAATATAAGCATAGAAGCTGAAATTTACACCATAGGTTTATTTTATATAAACATGCGCTAAGAAAGGAATTTTGAAAATTTTAACTCCTTGCGGAGCTGGGGACAGGTCGCTAGTTACATATAATGTAAACGCTGTGTATGAACACACATACCTACTGGTTATTGTGTCAACAATAAAAAATGTAGTTATTATTAAAGTTTATTAAACTTTTCTAGAATTACAATAACACAAACATTTGCTATAATTTTGTTTTGCAGCTATCGAAATGGTGTCAACACGTAAGAGAGCTCCGTTCTGCATGTTATGCGGATTTGGTTATCCACTTGGCGGTATATTATTTGCATTGCTTGCATGGGCAGTACCTTATTGGCGAAATCTATTGCGACTAATCTACACGCCTGCTATTTTGTTCATCACTTACCTTTACTTCTTAGACGAAAGTCCAAGATGGTTGCTGACGAAAGGTAAAAACGAAATCGCTGCCACAATTCTGAAGAAAGCAGCCGAAAAGAATAAAATAAAACTTGATAATGATGAACTAAACAGACTAAGTTACGAGAAAGAGGTTGATGTAGAACTCGTAACTCTTTTAAAAGACACATTCGCCTCCAGAGCTATATTAAAGAGATTTCTCGTTTGTTTGGTTTGGTGGATAACAGCAACATTTGTTAATTATGGCTTGACAATAAATTCTGTATCTTTACAAGGAGATAAATACATGAATTTTGCTCTGGTATCGATTGTAGACATTCCTGGTTCATTCATCATAACTTATATATTGATGAATTTTAACAGAAAGATGCCCTTAATTTATACTTTCGGTGCCGTCTCTATTTTCTGCTTAGTGCAACCTTTCATGCCTGATCGTAAGTGTAATTTTGGACTATTAAGTATATTACTTAATTAGAATACTCGGTATTATCATAATAATTAAAAGAGATACTTACCAAATAGCTCAACTAACTAGATATTTTCACTACGTGTATAATATCTAGGAAAAATAATCAATTTGATTTGATAAGTGTAGAGCTAGCTATTTTTATATTTTCATTACGCACCTGTGGCGTTGCATGTGTTATAGGCGACGGTAGCCAAGCCACCATTTACCAAGTGTACCGTCAGCCTGTTTGTCGACCTTAATATAATCAGGGAGAGACGCACAGCGCCTTTACTTACTCGTATTAATCCCAAAAGTGGGGTGTAATCATTAATAATAACTTGTTAAAGTAAATAATTCAATCTCTCAGCAATTATTAGGATTTATTTAAGCTATTTTAATATTTTTTTAATGAAACCCTCTAACCGTAGCAGAAATATATGCTATAAGTCCTTATATAAAAAATATCCCTTTTTTTATTTATATAAAGTTCAATGTTGCGGTTTATAAGAGAACAAAACAGTTTTAAACAAAACAAAACAAACTACTGTTCTTATCGAATATATGTTGTTTAAATACAAATTGCAAAATTAATAATAATAATAATTATTATTATCGCTAATAGGGATTCATGGTGTGATTCTGTCGCAATCCTTTTTTTAACAATTTATCAAATGAATTTTATTACTTTTGCAGAATTCCCATGGCTGTCTACAATACTCTATATGAGTTCGAAAATGTTCGCTTCATTCTTTTTCACCATCACATACATGTTTACTTCGGAACTGTTCCCGACTTACACCAGGAACTCAATGCACGCTTTGTGTTCGTCGATTGGACGAATAGGATCCATTATTGCACCACAAACACCTCTCTTGGTAAGCATTCGATTCAAAACATCAAATAAAATAGACAATATTTGTAACTTTGTGTCGTGACTGTATGTTCAATTTAAATTGACCTTTTTTTTGCAAAAGAAAAATATCCTTTAATACAGATCAATAGCTTTTCAAAATGTATAGAGAAGTTTTGATTAAAAAAAACTGTTCTTAATTAATAAAAAAAAAAATTCTTCCAAAATAATCCTAAGATCCTTTTCGTATACACACAATCAAACTTTGTGTAAATTCTCCAATTTCAAGGACTAAATTTAAAAATTCACCATTTTCCAGATGAAATATTGGTCGGGTTTACCGTCTATATTATGCAGTGGTCTATCCCTATTCGCCATGATGGTGACCTTCCTGGTACCAGATACGACTGCCAACGACTCGCTACCGGATACCGTCAAACAAGCTGAAGCATTGGGCATAAAACCACCTCTGTCTAAAGACGCGGATATCTGTTCAAGATTATAAAAAAAAATCGCGGGTATATATTTGTATATTAAAATTTATTTATTAAAGTTATTTTTTAAAGGTTTATTAAAATTGTGTATAATAAGCTACGACTAAGTAAACCATTTAATTTTATTATGAGGAATTATTTAAGGAATAAAATGGCAATATAATGTTATGTAATATAGGATCTATTTATTGAAATTTAGTTTTCATTATTTATATAATTAAACCTATATTACATATATCCTTCATCCATTAAAAACTATAATCTTTACATACATATATCCAATTTAAGAGATAGGATATATTTTATAAAGTTACGCGGTGGAAGTCGCGTCCGTATCTCTCTGTTTCTTCGTTAACTACTTTTAAACAACTTAACAGATTTTGATACGGCTTTCACCGATGGAAAGAGCGGTAAGTGAGGAAGATTTGTATGTATAATTTGCAGAAAAAAATCATCCGTGCGAAGCTGAACGCGGGTGCTTGCAAATATTATTTCGATGGACGCGTTCCACTAGATTTTAATAAAAGTTAAAAATGTAAACTTCCAAAACTAAAAACATATTAAAATAAAAAAAAAATGTTTAAAAGTGGTTAAAATTGAAATAAAATCGGCGACATCACTGTTAAAATATTGCTCATGCATACTTGAAGGAAAATGAAAAATTTATTACACGAAGCAATAATAAATTAACATACGTTCGGTGCGACACGGTTGCATCTGATGCGAGCGCGAGTGGCGAATGCAACTGTGTCGGCGTAAGCAATTTTCAATTTGGCTTCACAGCCACCTGCGGGATGTATCTGCAATATTAATCTTTGGGGGTTGTACTCGTAGCTTGTAGCGCGTGCCACCGGCGTCTGATTGGACTGCGCGCATCGATGGGCAATGCATGTTTAATGCAGTACTTTCTGCATTCTCTCAAATGATATTTAATTAAATTTTCCAATAAGTTTACAGTCTTTAAATAAGTTATATGTATAACCTCTGTGAATTATATTTTAGGCATCTTTACGTGGTATAAATTGAAGTTGATTTCTGCGTCTGCCTGTATGAACTACGCAACGGATTTTGATAAGGTTTTCACCATCAGTTAGATAATTTTTTAACGAATTACTAATTAGATGTTCTGGTCGAAACCGGACCGGGTCACTAGTTAAAATATAAATTAAAATGACGGTCGAACTTTCTCGATGCAAATGATTACTGCGAGCTCAATCTAGCTGTTCTAAGCTCATTGACCTACAAACTCAAAGTTCTAAAAATACAGATTTTGAAGTGTTCTACATATTAAATGAAAATAGTTTTAAAATGATAATTTTTTGTTTTAAAACTTGTTTTTTTATATTCTTCGAAAATGCTATAGAGAGTATAATTTTTTTTATACTTAATAATAATTATCTATTTGTTTCAATCGTTTTTGAAATAGGTATATTTGTATAGATTATATTTGTATTAATCATTATGTTGAGAGTATAAATAATATTTATTTAATAAAATCTTTTTGCTTCAGGGCTTAAAAAATAATAATAAAAAACACGTACATACTTTCTATATTCTTCAAAAACATTGTTAGAGATATTTTAAGTTCTGACAGGGAGCACAGGCCTCCCCGCGCTAGATAGTAGTGGTGGGGCACCGAAGTCGTGTCATAACATCCCCACAACCCTGCCCATCAACGAAAGAAAGTCGTTGGGTTTTAGCCGGTAGGAATCCGGTATAACCCGGCAGTGTCCCCTACACTACCGGGTTAAAAAAAGGCTGATGATGATAAATAAAATAAATAAATAAATATCTTCACACATTACACACACCAACATCTAGTTCCAAATTAAGCAACTAATGCTTAATGATGATAAAACTGATGCAATTGTGCATTTATCTACTTATATGTGTTGAGCAATTACGAGTACAGTGTGTTAGACCTTTAAACACAGCTATTGAATAAATTAATATTAATGAAATTGGTTAGGCTCACTTTTGATAATATATAATGAACACAGTGACTTTGGCGGCTCTATTGGCGTAGATCCGCAGTGTGAGTGCCAAGAGCCGGTTGGTTAGTGCGTTAGCTTATGAACTTTTTGGTATTGTTCCATACAGTTGCTTATTTATATGAGGTCAGTTATAGTTAACGGAGTCGAGATAAATATTTTTGTCAATAACTTCGATATTGTAATAATAGCCAATTTCTAAAAAGAGTACTTTCCCAGAAAGAGTAATCCTAAAAAGAGTACTTTATAAGGTTCACCCTCATCAACAAAGAAATGTTTTTGAATGCATTTTTTCCGTAAAAGCTTTCCCTGATTATTTCTCTATCCATTGAAGAAAACCGTATGAAAATCGGAGCAGTAGTTTTTGAGTTTATTGCAAATAGACAGACAGACAGACAGACAGATGCGGCGGAGGACTTTGTTTTATAATATGTAAGGATGTACATTGTAAACGCATGCATAAATAATATATAACGAATAATAAATTAATAAAATTAATTATAGGTTTATAATTCCATATTGAAATTAAGCTTGGCCTTTTATTATTGTGAATAAAGTAAATCCTCCTCACACTGAGTAACAAAATAGAAAACTCGTCAGGAAAATGGGTCCATTTAAACTACGATACTTGGGAAATATCCCGAGAACAAAACAAAATTTGACGCCCCCTCTCTTTTATGCAAATTTTTAAATCGAGAAAATATTAGGGCCATTTGCCACCTCTTATCCGGGAAAGTTCGTATTTTAAGGGTGTTTCTCATTGATCCCGGATAAAACGGTGTCTCAGTTATAAATCGGGTGGAGATAATCTCAAGATTTAAGTAATCCACATTGAGACCGGTAGAAAACTTGGAGTTGGTACCTGCATAACAATTTTAATATAATTTCATATGGAAGATGAAATTTTCAAGTTTTAATATACTGCAAGCAGTATATAGCAATATCATAACTAATATTAAAAACTGTGAATTTGCTGTTACGATTTCACATCTTAACTATTCAACCTATATATTATCATGAAATTTTGCGTACCAGTTGACAGGAGTCACCGAATAAGTATAGTAAGTAGTACAGATGTACAGAAAAGGACTCACAGTTACTTTTAAAAAAGTACTGATCCCGAGGAAAAAGTAAAAAGTCGCGGCCAAAAGCTTACACACCTGTGTTTCATATGTAAGAATGTTTTATTTTTACTCATACTCATATTATACTTACTGAAAGCAGCGTTCGGGAAGCTCCAAAACATCTTCTCGTCCAAAATTCTTCAGTGTAGTATGCTTGATTACAAATGGCGCTGGAACGTGGTCTCTAACTATAGGTTTCGTAAGAAAACTCAAAGTCCCTCAACGAGCTTTGAAGAAGGCTATGTTCAGAGTTACTCTGCGAGATCGAATCAGGAAGGAGGAGGTTGAAGTAACTGTGGGCAGGAAACATAGTACGAATTGCCGTCGACCGCTGGTGCCGGAGTTGGAAGCCACGGTCCGGTAACCGCAACGTAGGACGTTCATCCACAAGATTTTATAATTATTTACAATATGACTAATGCTTCACATTTGCAGTTAATGTGAGTACATTTTAATAATTAATAATTTTCTAGTTTCTGATATAAATCGATATTTCTTAAAACACAAAACTCTCCCTTAATTTTACAATAGCACTAGTCAGAACCAGCCTGGATGCAGCGTCCATATTAGATCAACGTACAACCTTCATATTATACAGCATTTCGTATAGGTATAATAATTGAAATAAAATCATTTCGTGTGCAGTCATTGCCTTATGCCGTTAGACAAAATCGCTTTCAAAATATTTAAGGTTTAAAATGTTAAGGTAAAAATTGAATTTAATCTGGCGTGTGTAGGGTCCGAGGCGTACGCTCATAGGTCGGGTAACCGGAAGCCGCCTGCTACATCTGACCGGTGACGTCACGCCGACCGGAAATACCGCCACTCACAACCCGACACTGCCAGTGCCCCGGCTTCAGGAAAATGTGAATTTTCAATGTTACATTTTTAAATCGCGACGTGCTCGCTTTGACTAATGTTTTTAAATTAATTAAAATATAATAAAAGCGTTTTTAAATATACATACGTATCTATTTATATCTGAAATACAAGAAAATTATTATTATAGTTATATAAGAATATTATTATCACAGGATTAGAATGAAGCCCTGCTTTATAGTGCACGAGAAAAACCATAACCTATAATAACATGTATAAGCAACACTTAAAGAGATTAAATTTTAGGAATGAACCCAAAAGTATTATGAAGAATTGTATTATCCCATGGAAGTGAACTTACATGCAACATCAGTATAGAAAAGCAACGAGCTGATATTTCACTCTAGTTTTCCGCTAAGAAGATAGTTATTATGACCCTACAGATTGGCTACCGGTAGTTTATAATCGCAAAATGCAGTTTAAGGCTCTATTCGCTTTATTTTCTAGAGTTTTGGGAATGATTCTTTGGCTTGCTCTGGTTAAACTTTCATCGTGTTTGCTATTCCTAATTAAAACTCGCGCGAACTCGTAAAAAAGACTGTCAAGCCCTAGTATTGAACCGGATGTTAAAGAATCAATATCCTATATGAATGTGTGGAGATTGGTGGAGCAGTCCCGAGAAGGACCAGCGAACATTATCAGGGTGGCGTATCATGTTACATTCATGTCACGTCGGCAGTCGGAGATCAAACGCCGTGATTTCGCCCACTCCGCTCCTTCTAGCCTTTATTACACGTATAAGAGTAGCACACTGTAACTAGAGACTAGTAATAACACTTATGGACACACAGACTGACATTTACAACTAAAATACGGCAGTGATGCTAAACACAACATTGGCTAATTAGATAATGTTACACAGGATATTTTCTTCGTCATATCTAATCATTGCCTGGCCCTTGATTATAAAAGAAGGTTCACGGGGTATGGAAACTAATAAAATATCTAGTCCAGAAATCAGTGCAATGCCTAGATGATTTTATTTGGGACAGATTTAGTTTAAATTTAAAAGAATGTTTAAATTTGATGTACATGTATTTCATTTGCAAAAATTTATTATTACAATGTTATAATTATAGTAATTTAGCGATCTACCTCCGGCTTCACACGCATATTATAAGTATACATGAATCTTTCACGTTTATCGCTCTTTTCATTAGTGAAAACTGTATCAAAATCTATTGGGTAGGTTGTTTGGAAGAAGTTAGCGGTGAAACAGACAGAAGTTGTTAGCTACTTTATTTTACAATATATTTTTATTCTACTAGCCCGTGCCCGCGACTTCGTCCGCGTTGAAAAAGAAAATATATGAATAATAACGCCTGACATCGCTATCGCTGTGACGACGGTGGCGCCGCCACGCGACAGTGGCGCCCATTTCTTTATATTTTTAGACGATCACTCGAGAACAGTACTTATACAAATACAAAAACTTAACAAATTATATACTTCCTCGAGAACCATTCTATCCATTGGTGAAAACAGCATGAAAACCGGTGCAGTAGTTTTTGAGTTTATCGCGAACAGACAGACAGACGCGGCGGAGGACTTTGTTTTATAATATGTATAGTGAAGTAACACGTTTACTGTTGGTGTATCTTAAATAAATAAATTACTGTGACTTCTTTTAATAAAACTTCTTGTCAGCGGTACTTCTGTGTGCGTTAAGTATTTTTTTAAAGTTAACACACGACTCTTTACTTCGCCTGTGACGTCACTGTTTAGTGTAGGCAATAAGGTGTGTATTAGTGTATGTCGGATTAAAGTACTAGGTCAAAACGTTGTCGGTCAGATAGATTGCAAATTGAGTATTTAGCTCAAGCTCGACTCAAACAGATGTAGCGTAGGTTCATTCGGTGTTGCCAGGTTTGGGATTTGCAAACGCAAATTGCTTATTTAGGCGAGTGACGTACTATTTCATTTGTCGAGTCCCTATTTATAGGCACTACAACCTATGTATACCTACGATGTGGACATACTTACAATATTATCTGTGTTTACCAGACTACATGATAAATTTAAGTGAATTTCGTGTTATAATTTATTCTAATTTGGTTTAAAAAAAAATTAAAATAGAAAATAATTAATGAAATTACATAGATACCTACGCATAAAAAAAACGCCCTCAACTTAATCTAGAAAATGTATATAATTTGATTTCTATTACTATTAATTTTGTCTTTGTATGATTTCTGTTTACAAAATAAAAATCTAAATGAATTCGTAAATAAACTGTAAATTTGTTAATATTGTTAACGTTTTGACGTGTTTTTGTTAAAAATCAGGAACAAATATTGTTTAATTTTGGTGACATTTGTCTGCCTGTTTGATGTTTCGTTTCTTTGTTATATTTCTCATGTAAGTACCTTTAAGCTTTAATGAGAATAAAGAAAATATAAACCTAAATGTACACCAACTGCCGTCTAAATTTAATATATTTTTTCCTTATTTTAATAGGAATTTTACCTATACTGATATTATAAAGAAAGAAGATTTTAATTTTTGTATTATATTTTTGTTTATAATGAATAAACTCAAAAACTACTGAACCGATTTTAAAAATTCTTTCACCTATAGAAAGATACATTATCAGCGAGTAACATAGGCTATATTTTATAAAGTTATGTGGACGAAGTTGAGTGCGACAGCTAGTCAAAAAGAAATAAATAATACGATTATTATTCAGAATTAAAAAACATATATCTAAGTTAAAAAACGCTCAACGGTTTTATCAGTTTTATTAGTTTATATATTAGTTGAACAAACCGACTTGTCAATGTTTGTGCTAGTGTTGTGTCCGCGTGATTCGTGAGTCTAATGAGAGCTAATTATAACTACTGAACAGTAATTACAGCGCTGATTGGAAATCGGTTCATTAGTTCACAGATACATCCGTGGATTGTACTAATCTGATCGCATTACAGGTGACTTTTGACATAATTTTGACTTTTACATTCCCAACTATAATTATAAATGCGAAAGAGAGTTTGTTTGTAACGCTTTCACACCTAATCTTGAGTAGATTAGGTGTGAAAGCGTTAATAAGCATAAAAGTTTGTGTACACGTTGTCAGCAGCGAACTGCTTGCAAAGATATATTTTTTCGATGGTTGCCAGAGATACACAAAACCATACTTTATTCATCTAGAAAAAAGTACTTTTCACGAGAAATTATTTAAAAATACAATTAAAAATTAAAGCCTTACAAAAATATATGAATAATAAAGATTACTTAACACCTAAAGAAAAAGGGGCGCGGACGAAGTCATGGCATAAGCGATAATAACATTATATTTGGCTCACACTGTCTCGCTATTGAAATTGCATACTACTGTATTACTTTATAATATTTTGTAAAAATTTCGCTAAAAAATTATATATTATTTTCAATTAAAATCTTCCTTAAAATAGCATTTTATAATCGATCATTTTGTTTTTACAAAATAAATAGTAAGTTTAATAAAACCCTTGGGTTGAATTCATATTGTACAGTTTTTATTTTATTAGTTTTTGTCTAAAATTTCTTAAAGAATGTAATTTAATTTTAGATATAAAAATTTATCATATAGTGTGTTTTAACCAATAATTAAACACATTGAACTGTGAATATATATCCACATTGAATTTGTTCAAATTTTGCTTAAAAAAATTCTAAGGCTACGCTGCAATATTCATTCACTTCTATAAAAGTTGAGTTTTTCTTTTAAAGACTGTTGCTAAGGGTAATTTATAATTCCGAAAATCTTCATTTCTAGGTTTCGGCATAACTCAATGCAGAGAAGTGTCAATTTCCTGTTAATATGCATCCCATATTGTCTTAATGCGGAAGAGACATAGATTATTTCATTCAAGTTTGTAGACTCGCAACTCCTTATTAAAGTTTTTATTTTCGCAAAAACCAAACTTTATGTTATGTTATTTTTCACATTCTCTTTTTAGATGTTAGGATATTCTTCTGATTTCTTTGGATATTATTCAGATGTTGAATATGTCTGGGTTTAGCTATTCTTCAAGATATTAAAGTGTCAACAACAAGGTATTTGTTGATCCCCAATTGTTCGAATATTCGAATTCAACAGCCTCATTGAGTACTCAAACATTGTTGGAGACACTTTATTGTTGGACCACTAACTAGCGACCCGGTTTTTTTCTGCAAATTATATTCACAAACATTCCTCGTTTATCGCTATTTTCATTAGTGGAAATCTTATCAAAATTCGTTTAGTGGCTTTGCAGTAATTAGAGGTGCAATATACTTACAACTCTGTATATATCTTACAACTCGACGTCTTATACCTATCTCTATTCCTGTCTTTGGCATCATAGTTCCCAAGCAGATGAATCAATTTTGATAGTTTTTTTTTGTTTAAAAACTGACGTGATCGAGATGGTTCTTAGATGTAATTTATCTGTTCAGGCGTTTAAAGATCACAGCTCATTTCTTAGTTTACAAAGGGATCTCACTAACTTTCATAGGTTCAATTGATTTGAAATTTGTTGTATTTGTTACATCAATGGCATTTCCATGAAATGGTAACCTTGACTTAATGCTGCATCATCAATTGTCAACTTACAGCAGATATAGCGTATTTGGGCTTGAAATAATATTGGGGGTTAGTTTCTAGTTTTTAATTATAGTTTGTTAAAAAGTGTGCGTTTCTTTTCTGTTTTCTGTTTTCTGTCTTCTTCTTCTGTTTTGTTCTGTAATGTGTAAACAACACTGTTTTGTTTGGTCATGCTGTGTACACGTGTTTTGGGCCACTGTCTAGTTCACTTCAATGTAATCATATCTATTCAATGTATTTAATGTCAGTGTCCTGTTTTGTGTACCTTATTAAATAAAAAAAAATAAAAAAAAAGTATAGATATCGATTGTCGCGTCTATAAAATATTGAGTAACGATTCTATGTTCACTGTCACGTGCCATATTGGGTGAATGGGCATCACGTTTGGCTGACATCGGCGGCCAACTTTCTTGATTATCACCACGTGGCGGGAATCGCAACGAACACAGGAACGCTAATCATGCTATATGCCTTTTCAGCTAACTTCGCCGAGTTTACTGCTCCTTCAAGGAAAAACCACTGCACTTTGTTTACTTAAATTTTATAGCTCTTCGTAGAAATATTTCTAACCATTAAGGTTATATTTAAGGTGTAGCTATGTAAGGTATTTTACTAAACATAATACGACTAAACGTATAATATAAAAAAAGTTATTGTATTTCTAATAGCCTTTGCATTGCATAAAAAAAATTATACATAATATTATATGTAATCTAAGTTATAATTTCATATTTTTTCTCAAAATTATATTCAAGCAATTAATAATTTATTAATAATAATAAGTAAATAATTGATTTATAATTAGTATAATAATAATAATTTTGCTTTATGTATATTTCAAACAGTTTTCACTGGATTAAACATTTTTATATTTTTAATTTCAGTTAAGAAAATACTATATTTTCGATTTAAATATAATATACAATTGTGAGGCCACACTTTTTTCTTAAAAAATGTGAAGCGGCTCTACGGAATCTCAAAAGTAATGAGCGAATTATATAAACTTTTTATATTGGTCAGTCGAAAGTGTCACCGACATCTTGCGGCCTACATTACGATCCTTTCAATTAAAAACATTTTTGAAATTAATTAAAAAAATTCTCTTATTCATTCCAGTTTTAAACATTTCTTTCTTGCGTTGAATTTGTTTTTCGAGACCAAAGCATAGATTTTCCAAGTCCCGTGGGCGAGACTAATTATTATTTTAGTAAATGAAACACAGTTCGGAGTTTTTACTCGTTTTTAATGTTTTAATTAGGAAAAAAATATCTTAGTAATTACGCATTATGCCCAAATGACTGCGAAAAAGAGTGTGCCCTGCAAAAAATCAGCATCCCATCCTGCATTGCTTCAAATTGGGCCCAAACTCAGCATGTGCTGTGTATGCTAAACGGAATAACATCTACAAATAAAATGCGAAGTGTCAACCGGATTCTCTTCTATTGAAAGTGTTTCAGAGGGCAATTTGAATTACTAATTTGTGTAAATTTGTGTAAATACGCATCATAAGCGGTGGGCGTTAGTTGCACAAGTTAATTGCGACTATAAATGTTGTGAGGCTGTCACGCCTGAGTGCAGGAGGTCGCGAATTAAGCTCATTTCACATTGGCTTCAACGCTTATTATCTATATTTAATCATTAATAAGATTCTTACTAATGTTTGCTAAAGTGTTGGTATTTTTTTTTAAATTTGCACTTTTCCTTTAATTAATTTAATAATTTGCACTTGCTAAAGTGTGTTTCGCTGTCTGTCTCACACATATATAGAGATTTTTAAAGAAATTGTGCTTTTTAACATTATTTATTTATTTATTGAATGTCCACAGTTTTTAAAGGTTCAATATATTTTTTATTTTAAGATCTACCTGTCTGCCGGAAAGGCTGACGGTCCAATTTTTGAGCAAATTATAACACAGGTTTACAGGCTGTGACGTGATTTAAACGTCAGGACATTTCTATCGAAAAAACCAACATGGTTTTTAAACATATATTTTTTTTACAAATTGAAACAAGAATATTCAAACCATTTTTTAAAGTGTACATTTTTTTAAATAAATATACAATAAAAGTATAAATTAAAAGTAATATATTTTTTTTTATTACAAGTATACATTGCAATTTTCTGATTTGTATCAGACAAGTGGCAATAAAAAGCAAAGTCTCTCTTAACTTGAGTACATTTGTAGATGGAGCCTTAGAACAATGGGTAGCTGCGAAAAACATCGTCGAGTGGCGGCGTTCATTAGTGATGCAAATTTGTGTCCTCGGCAGAAGCTCCAAGCCTACAGCTAGATACAATTATTACAATTACCGCCAGTAGGTATGCAAAATAGAGAGCCGCATGGTGGCGACAGCGCAAATTATGACCTTTGGCTCGTTGGCTTTTTTCAACGAGCTCCACATTTCGGTATAATATCGCTATTTTTTCATCATTGACCATTTTAACGGCCCCATTGGTCGAGCAGTTAAGGTAGGCACCTTAATTGGCTCTCTATATAACGGGTATCGAATTTGATTTAAGGAAGGTGCAACTTTGGAAATGAACATTTCAAAGTTACACCTTCAGTCATTTGGACTGCTCCAATATGTGAGTAATAAGTAAATATATGTATTTAAATGAACTTATTTTAAGAATGTATTGAATAATTTTCCAAAAAATAGCATTGGGACCGAAAGTTATTTTTGTTCCACAGTTCAATGGAGCTGTGTGAAATTCCTGCAAACTTTTGAATAATATGAATGAAATTTAGCAATCAGTAAAGTCCATCTACTTAATGAAATTCTCCGAAGCCAATCACTCAAACAATCTGATTGGGCTCGTGTTTTGTTTCAAAAGCAAGTTTAACAACGTTTAATCGGCTTACAGCCGAATATAGAATAGTCTTCAGCGTCTTTTTCGCTATTTAAAAATATAATAATATTTTTTTTTGTTTTCCCTTTTAACTCGTAAATTAATGTCTTCTAAAAATCAAAGTGTTCGTATTGTCATTATAACTATCAGTTACCTATAGCCGCTCGCTACTCGGCAGTAGCAGCTTTCATCAAGTGGACTGTCAGCCTGTCTGATATCATTCCATAAAAAATAATTTTCTAAAAAAATATTTATTAAAAAAATTACAAAGAAGTCATAAAAGGCATCTTTTATATTGACTAACACCTAGGCATTGTCAAATTTAAGACAAAGTACCTTAATAAAACTTTTCAATGCTATCCATACTCATGCTATGCCAATGCCATGGCATAGCATGGCTGTGGCGAATGCAGCCATAGTAAATTGTAAATTTCTGAGCCACTGGACAGTGTCATCAAAAATATTCGATAACAGTAACTATATGATATGTAGACAATTTAATATATGTACTCATGGATAATAGGTGCTGAATTTTTGATAGTGCCTATAAAACGTTGCTTCACAAGTGAAAAGCGATAAGCGACAATATACTTACTAATGGACTCAAGAAATTTAGATAAAAGTTAAATAGTGTATACAAATGCATTTATTATTTGGTATTTTTATTAAGAAAAGTCTATCTATGAGCTTTTTTTTGTAATAACAAATCTTCTATACACCAATAGTATAGAAGAACCATTAGAACTCGTAGTTAAATTAACTAGAAGTTAGAATTTAACATTATAATCAAATAAATTATAATTATTACAAATAATAAGTAAATATATTTTTATATTGTTATAGAAAAAAAAACTTGACAAATCAAAACCCTGACAAGACAAAACCAAAAACTACTGTGACTATTTTCTGCAAAAGCTTATTTTATTTATGTTAAGCTCTACAGCTCTCATGGTTGATGGTAGGTGGTTACCGTCACCTATAACACGAGGCCCATAGTAGAATTAATGATAAGGGATTAGTATGGGATAAGAAAATCGTCTCTGGAATCCTCTAGACAGTGTCAAAGGGCCTTATCAGTGTCGAAATCTAAATCTCTTGTAACTTGTGGCATCCGCAACCCGGCAGCTGACACTGCGCTCCCGGCGGTGTCGTATACCTCGCCCGATGACATTTATAGTCCCACACTGAATCGAACGTAAACGTAATGTATGGTTATTATTTTTAAAATAACGATCACTCGTATTTGACTCACGTTTCTAATAAACCTGCTTTTTGCGGTTACAATTTAGATATACTTACCAAAGAAAATGTTTAAAACTGACCTGTTTGGATGTGAATTCCCTGCGTTTATTATTGTAGTGGAAACTATTATAGGTTAATAATAAATTACAACAGTTATAATAAACTGTGTTCTCGAGTTCGTTTATGTGTTTTTATAGGTCACAAAACCTACAGTACTGTACAGTATTATATATTACTTATATATAACTTTTGAAAGCTTATATTTCTTATGTGTAATTTTAAATGTGTATAAATTATTTGAAAATAAGTGTTATGTCCTACTATTGTGTTATTTAAGTATACTTTTTATGTTTACTAGCCATTGAAGAGCTTTAGTGTTATCAGTAAAAAAATTGGGAAACAGTTTTTTTATAACCCTTCGTATTTTCATGCTATTTAGAGTTTTATTTCATTGAAATAATTATCAGGTCCAGTGACCCATCTCTATATTATTATAAAATATTGATTACTAGAGACACGGGCTTCGAATTGGTGAAAATTTTAAGTACAATTTTTTTTGTCGTTTATCGCTCTAATACACTAGTCAAAACCGTATCAAAATCCTTTAGGTGGTTGAGAAGTTAGCGAAGAAACAGACAGAAACGTACATCGACTTTATTTTATAATACGTACAGAGTTTCTTCACTTACACATTAGTAGACTTCAACGAGTCGGTCGTTATGACTTCAATTGTTAGGAAAATTCAATGGAATGGAAAATTTAATTACCTTCACCAACTTCGCCAAACTTAGAAGAAAATAACTGAAATAAAAGCTCCTGGAGTCTAGGGTGTAAAGATCTATATACGAGTACTTAGATGTCTAATGTATTTTTGGAATTAGTTTTAATTTTTTTTAGAACATGGCTGCCCAAATTACTGCGAAACACAGTTTGCCTAAAAACACCTATACCTATGTAAAAATACTTACCTAGGTATATGCTATGCTATGTTATGTTATGGTATAAAATTTATCATAAATTTTATTCATCTTTACATGAATCAAAATCCAAAAACAGTGACTTTTTTATTATCTTTTTTTTATGGACTTTAAAGGCAGTGATATAACGCCATTTAAAAAAAAAAAAATTAAATTGAAAATTGATATTTTCACAGTGAAATATTATTATAATGTAATATACTGCAGATTTGTTCCTATTTATAATGGTAAAAGAATTCTAAAAAAGTCATCTTTGTAATGCCGAGCAATCTCATCGGGTGCAGATGTTCACAGACCACTCCTATTAATTCCAAACCGTGGAACCTCTTATCCTCTCCGTCGGGATATTATTTAAAAACACATATTATTGTTCCAGTTTGAAACGTTTAGAGACGTGGCCAATAACTCCAGTGGGAGCAAATCGGAGTCAGATTGAAAGGAGTTTTCAATCGTGACTTGTATTTCCTCCGCGTTCATTCCGCTTTGATGAGAAACGATCAGAGAATTTTTGTATAATTTTTATTTTGAACGAGTATTGGTGAAGAAAATTACCTGTCGCTCGCATTACCGCTGCGTCACATTATTGATGTTCTGAACGAATGGATTCTGCCGCTCCCTTTTTTCATTTGTTCGCAATACAAAATTGCCAACATTGGGAATAGTTCCTAGTAATGTGATGTTATTCTAAATTCAAATATAGTAGGAGGTTCTTACATTTGTTTAAAAATATTCTTAGCAACATTTGATTTGCAAGTGTGTGATGATACACTCATTTACAACTACATTATTCTCAGTGACTGTAATACCATTAATATAGATAATGCTAATTCACATACACACATTCACACGCACACATGCACTTACACATTTTATTTATTCCTAACATTGTATAGATCATGTAGTTTTTTTTATTCTAAATTAGTCTAAGATTTGAGTATGGTTTCCTGATACAAGTAGGAGGTCCCCAACGCGCTTTTTGTACCTACGCTTAAATAGATGAATAAATTATTTTGTATTTTGTATTTGTATTTGTATTGAACTTCAATTCTTTCCTTATGTATATTACATTGTTGTTGGGTAAAATTTAATAAAAAAAAATCTAACTATACAAATTTAAAGTAATAAGTCTCGTGGCAACGGAGTATATGAAACGGGAAATTATTAAAAAAGGTTTTGATTCGTGGCTATAGAGCGTACTTATTAGTGGTAAAGGGGAAATAAATTATTCGTGCCAGATATTTCGTGCGAGCGGAGCATAAGTCATATAATACGCGTTTAGGCGTATGAAAAAAAAAAAAAAAAAAACACGGATATTAGTTTTTTTTTTGAATAATGCGTGAGTTTCTTTGTTTTTTGTTGTTATTAAAACCGAACATCATGAAACATTGTCAGCGATACAGAAAGGAACATAGGATAAATTTCGTCCAGAAAAAGTACTGATTCGAAGTTATCATAATATAAGATTGAATAAATGTTTTAACTCTTAAAAAAAAAGGGATAAATGACGAAGTAGTGAGTAAAAGTTTATGTAGTCATAAATTTGGCAAAACGTCTGGCGGTATTAATCAACAGCTTAAAAATACCACAGTGAAATAACAGCACATGTGCTGCACTACAAAAGTGCTGCACTGTTTTTGACCACGGAAAACAAAGAAAGCACGGTTTTGGCTTTAAATGAAAATAAAAGTTAGTAAGCAATTGATAACAATTACGTTTTAAGTCTGAGTCTAACTTATATATAATAAGAATAAAAATATTTATCGAAAAACGTAAAAGCAGTAACACTTCATTAGAAATATTTCATTCAATATCAATAAAGCTAAAACCGAATTACCGGTTCTCTAGAAAACTCAAAACCATCAAATAAAACGCGAAGCACCTGAGGCGGACATTTTAAAAATTGGTTATTCTAACGTTGGCCATCCGACTCGTTCGCTACTGGATCGCATCTACTGCAGCGTCCTCATGTAATATTAATAACACACCTTTACCACTCAAACTACCAATTTATATTTAAAAAAATTACCCCCGTCATACGTTTTATTTACAAGTCTACATACTACTTTGAAGAAATATGAAAATTTCATATAGTGTTCGACGTTCGTGCTTCTAGGTACATAGACTTATCAATTTTATTTTATTTTTTATTATTTGGGACACAAACAGTAGATATATTGGCGTGTAGATAAAAATTCTAAATATTAACACTTATGACAAAGTGCTTGTTCACGTAGAACGAGCGGACGCGGTGGCGAAGGCGGGTGCGGTCGCGGTGGATGTGTCGAGCTCATGTTCACATTGATCGCCAGGCATTTGCGCGAGTGTGACGTGTTGTCAGAGGTTGAAAAGATGGACGACTATCTTTTATTTTTAATGATTCACTGATAAACTCCTCTGTATTGAACGACATAATGAAAACGTGTCACACTTCTAGCGACAAGTTCAAACTGGTTGAACTTACCTGACGTCGCGAGTGAATCGCGCGCTCCGCCGCTACTTTTGCCTCACCCGCGTTGTGTACGTGAACACTTGCATATTATGCTATGTGTTTGATATTTCGTGACCGCGCCCGCCACCGTTCAATACAGAGGGGTTTATCAGTGAATCATTAAAAATAAAAGATAGTCGTCCATCTTTTCAAATTCTGACAACACGTCACATTCGCGCAAACGCCTGGCTTTCAATGTGAACACGAGCTCGCCACATCCACCGCGACCGCACCCGCCACCGCGCCCGCGCGTTCTACGTGAACAAGCACTTATATTGTTCCTAAACATTTTTTATTTTCCATCGTGATCGTACTAGTTGTATGCATGATAAGAAATGCATATAATTTAATTTTATTATTCTGTACTTAAACGTAAATGTTATCCACATAGTTTTGCTTTTTATGGGTGGGTTAATAAACATTGTCAAAAACATATTAAACGTCTGGTCGAAATGTTTCATAAGAAAAATATATTGTTCGGCATGTGACTGAATTAGTTTTAAAATCAATTGACAAAGAAGCAATCAAACGATCAGTCAAGAAAGTTATCCAAAAAAGCATTGAATCGAATGTGAAAATTCGACAAACCCCAGCAATTAATTTCCCTAAGTGTAATAGCTAATAGCCGGTAAAGTTTTTCGCGAAGCATTCACCTTTGGCGTACTCACGCGATTACGTGACTCGTTCGACTAGTTATTGTACAATTCGTGTCACAGTACTACTCGAGTTGTGGTTTGATTTAAATATTTTTTTAAATATATTCTTATTGACTGTGTTAAGATGAAATAAAATGAGACGCATCTTTGTAGACAAATGTATATGATGAAATATATGATGAAACATATTATTCTTTCACTGATGGGAAGCTATATTATCAGCGAGTAACATAGGCTATATTTTATAAAGTTACGCGGATAAAATGAACACTACACACACTACCGAGTGTATGACACACGCACACACACTTGACCCTATGTTTAATACTACGTATTTAACATGTATATACTATATTTTATTTATGGTCAAAGTCTGTGGTCAAAGTCAGTTTGACACCATAGATATTATAGTACTTAAAAATTTAATAAACTACGGTTAAATTTCAACCATTGAGCGACCACTAGTTCTTTTCGACAGCGCTACAACACACACACAACCCCTGTGACGTCGCGTGTGGTAAACCTCTGGCGACTGTAGCCACCTTCCATCATCAAATTTAATTATTTTTATGTATTTCTAAAATGTTACATGCTGTAAGGTTGGCTATTAAATAAATAAATAAATCAAGTGAACCGTCAAATTTGACGACACGTTTGGTCTAGTGGCTAGTAGACCTAGCTGTTAACCAAACGGTCGCGGGTTCGAATCCCGCTAGGGACAAATGTTTATGTGTTGACATTTTACCTTTGTACCTGAGTCATAGATGTTTTATATTTATAATATGTATATATTTACATAAAAAAAGTAATCTATGTATTATATCAACTGTCTGGTATCCATAATACAAGCATTAGTTGCTTAATGTGGAACTAGATGGTGCTGTGTGGAATGTGTGAGATATTTATTTATTTATTTATTTTATTATTTAAATTGTCTAATAAAATTTACATTTAAAAAATATATAAGAGTTGTTTTAATACATATATAATTAAAAAAAAAAAATTGTATTATATGTTAATTTAATCACATGTTGAATTCTCCATAAGAAAAGATTCAAAATATTTGATTTTATTCTTAAAATAAAAACCGATCGATATAATAACTGTTTAAAAAATTTAATTATTTTTCCCAGACTATTAAAAAAGTGTTTATTCAATAGAGTTTTAATGACAGGGTGTCGAACAAGATAATTGTGACAGGTCTTCACGAAGGAGAATGATGAAACACTAAACGATCTTTACGTAGTAGCCGTTGTTCGTGTTGGACATAATTATTTATTTATTATTTTAAATAAATTATATTAGTAATCTTCCAAAGAGACACCAAAATGATACCAAAGATATGCTAGTGTTTATTTAATATATAAATATTATATACATATTAATTCTATATCAGAATGTGTTCTGGGTATTCAAGACTTAATAAATAAATAATGTAATCAAGTTTCATGCACGAAATACGAGTTTAGGCTTGAATACGGACACACTATAGAATTACTTTTAAATTAATTAATTAATTAAATTAACTCTGTCCGTCTGTCCTTCCTTTTCATATATTTCATTTTACATTTACTAATAAAACCTGTTCAAGTCCTGTTAAGTGCTATCGAGTTTCTATGATTTAATAAAACTGGCAATACGCACTTGTGTTTCTCATAAATAAATATTTACTCAATTTATGTTCAGCATAAAATCGAGAATTTCATAAAGGGTATGAAACGAGCCTTTATGTTTATGTATTGACTTCGTGAACACAAATCTGTTCCAAGAGCTTGACTTCTTTATGGATCGACTATAGAGGAATTTATTTCCGTTAAATGGACTTAACAAGCCGTCATTTTACATACTAACTAATATTATAATGGATAAAGTGAGTTTGTTTGTTCATTGAAAGCGTAATTCACAATCTCAACAGATCATTATGAAATTTTGCAAACACGTTTTCAGGGGTACAGAAAAGGACTAAGGGTACCTTTCATCGAGGAAAAAGTACAGTTACCGACTATATAAAAATAAAAGATTCAACGTCTGACAAAAGGCTATAGAAGTTTATTTGGATATATTAAGCAAAAAATAATAATAATAATTTTCTAGTCTAATCACTAACCAGACTAGGAATTGTTTTTTTTAATGAGAACTCTTTTAAGCTGGCCAAATAACTCAACAAATATTTTTAATGAATTTTTAAAAATATCAAAATGCCACGACAGAACGAAAATTTAAAAAGACAATAAGTCTTATAAATATTATGTTTTATGCCAATATTTGATTAAAACATTTCTAAGGTAAAACACATAAAAAGGTATTTGATTTTTATTAAACTATTACGAGAAAAGTTAACATAGGCTATTTTATTTAACATTCAAAATTCCATTTAAAAAATCCATTTAAATAAATGTCAACGCGAATAAAACACATACCCATAGTTCATAGTAATTGTAGTTCCAGTTTCCTTGGTTAAAATATTTTTCCAATGGCAGACGGTGGCAATATCGGTTTAATTAACGAAACACAAATATTTGTACAGCTCTCCTCGTCACCAGATCGGGTAAATGAAAACCTACGCCAAACTAATAACAGTAGTTATACTCTATGTTAGATATTTTTGAAAATTTAACATAATGTGTCAGCAATGAGTCAATAAAACATAACCAAACATTAGAAACAATTTTAGACTACTGATATTTTTCAGTACATTAGTGTAGAAAAACACATAGGAATATCTGAAGACCAAGGTCCATATTCAGTCCTGTCATAATAACCATATAATGACGTATGGTGCCGAAACTCGGTCTCTCACTGCAGGACTGGTCCACAACTTTAAAGTAGCTCAACGAGCTATGGACTCTGTTCAGTTTTTCTGGTGGAAATTGAGAATTTCTGATCTTATATCACAAATTTTGTAATTTTTCGAAGACCAAAGTTGTCGACATAGCCGAGTTAATTGTCCAAGACAAGCTTAAGTGGCGAATGTCGATCACGTCTGTCGCAGAGCATGGGGTAGTCACCAAGTGGCTGTCGAAGGGAGGTTCAACTTCGTAAATACTTATTTTTATCCGTTGGAAATACCTATATCCAACATGGAAGAGTCCCAAGCTGATGATTATGATGATGGAATTCGTAAAATTAAAACTTTTGACTGTGTATTGACACTCATTCAGGACAAAGTATATATATTAGGTACGTTAATACATTTTATGCAACAAAAATATGCCAGATTTTAGTTACTTAAGAAGAGCATTCATTTCTTAATAAGTTTCTCGACTGAGTCACATCGATATTGTTATAGAACGTCTCCTACTACTTCCCTTCTACATTATTGTTTACATACAACAGGATACTGTCGTTCAATTGGAAACTAAATGCTTCAGTTCTAACACATATTTGGTAATTTTTTCTCTTTTTATTAATGTCACATCCGGTACTTAGCACTATTGGTGTCACGACTAGTAGTCATAAAATAATTCTACTAATATCACTACTAGTAATAACAACTAGTAGTGATAAATAGTCACTGCTAGTATCATAAAATATTAATGACAAAATAATAGTGACAAGGGTAATTTTTTTTTTTGCCTATAGTGTTACTAACCTGTCTGGAAGTATCAGGCTCGAGTCGTAACAGGTCAATGCGAAAATCACCCTTTCGATAAGTGCGGGGTCTATGACACTATTAATCAGAATGGACTAGTGAGATATTAATAGAGAATTGTCGATAAATAGACATGTTTACAAGTTTGTTATAATATTTTCCTTGCATAACATAATTGTACTCTAAAAAATGTGCAATTTTAAAAAATACATTTTTTAAACTTTAAATTTTCAAATGCATACCTACATGTAGTTATATATATAACATTTGGTATAACATTTGGTATAGGTACCATACGAAAAAAGGCGGTCATGGTTTATCAGTAGGTAATATGTTACTATGTCAGCACCGCTTTATGAAGTTATTATAGTTTCTTTTCAGGGTCAAGAATGTAGGTAAGATAAGCTGGCAGTTAACTTGAAGTTAGATAACTAACAGTGTGTGTGAGGAAAAATGAGTTCAGTTTCTAGATTTCGCCCGTTTCACGGATATCTGGTAGAGATAAACGGAATTTTGAATTTTGTGCGAATTCATTTTTTGGCAATATTTTAAGTATGTCCTGTTTTGTACGCCTCAAAATTGAAAATGCATATGTAAATTATTATAAGTACTTCTGGTAACTTATAGGTAAGGTAAATGTAATTTATATTTTGTTATATGTATTTATTTACTTATGTTATGTGTACATTTATATTGTTGTAATTTATAGTGTAATTTGTATTTATTGTGGACTGAGTCTTCAGGGTCAGCTCACACCGAGAGGCGGCTGTTTTAAATTAGCATTATAGGAACTAACTTAATGATAAAATTACTTTTAAGTTTTTACCAATAAGAAAATCAATATTCGTCAAAAATTTCCGGTTCGACTATAGGTGCTGCAACAAGTAATTCTTTATTTCTCCTACTTATGTATTTACCATGTAAATAATAATTTTCTATTTCCATCAAAGTTCTGTCCTTTGTTTCAGGAACAAACCTCCAAATGTACAACAAAGATAACAACAAAACTATAGCGTACAATCCAAAAGTTCCATGTAAACCGATAAATGCGAATAAATATGTAATTGTTTTAATTGAAGACGTGTGTAGGACACACACGAAAATAACATACACAGCGCCACCTAAACCTTTGTGCTTCACTGGCATTAACTCAGCTGATACTGAAAACGACAAAGTAAATATACCTAAACTTACAGTAATCATATATCCCAGAACAGAATATAAACATAACAACGAATCTTTAGATAGCACACCCACAGTCTGCAAATAAGATACTGTACTAGCGCATAGAAGAAAAACACTTGATCCTAATCCACTAGCTATAAAAACTGATTTGTTTTTGAAGTATTTTAAGAAGACCCATGAGAATAAAGAACCTATTATAGTTACTATATCGAAAGATAATATCCCAATAAAGGCAGCATTATCGCTGCTGGTGGCGCGTTCTATCATTTCCATACTGTAAATCAGCAGAGCTATTCCACCGCTCCAGTAGAAAGCAGAGAGTAGAACTAGTGTATGAAGACTTGGTAAATAAAAATCTTTACTAGTGACTTGAAACCATAGATTTCTTAATGCCCGTGATTTAACTTTATTCGATTTGTTTTTTATTATACGTTCTTTTTGACTACTGACTAGTTCCTCTAGTTCCTTTTGAGAATCTTCACTGTTGCCTCTTAACCAGAAAAATGACTTTTGACACTCTTCAAATTTCAGCCTATAGGCTAACCAAACTGGCGACTCTGGCCAGAAACAGCTAGAAATAAAAGCAAAAGTTGCGGGCACACACATAATTTTACTGATGGTTTTCCAATGTAAGTATCGTCCCATTGCATGAGTGCAGGTGATGCCTACGATTTGATTGACACCATACAATAATGAGCATATGTTTCTAAAGTTTGGATGGACCATTTCATTCATTGTAAGTAAGCTTACGACTAAGGCGCTTTTGAGTCCTAGACCATGGATGCATTCAGCAAATATGATGTAATGTACAGTCGTGCCGAGACAGGCGATAGTCCATCCGGCGATAATGAGAAGGCAGCTGGCGATGAAGGCGAACTTTCTTCCTTTCAGTTGCATGATTGTAGGCATTATGATACTCGGTACTCCAGCTAACCCGTGGACAGAAGCTGAAATATATAATAAATAACTTTTTTTTTGATAACCCTCTTACATAAGATCACCGTGAAATAACACGTTTGATGTTGCGTTTCAGTGATAAAGTAAGAGATGTCAGAACCCATTTCCCAATATATTTTCAATTAATTATCCTACTAAGGTTGCAGCACCTGTAGCACCTAGTATTACCTACGTGGACCGTCCTGCCTTCCACCTAACATAAATATGGTCATTAAATTACTTACATGACTTTAGTGTGAGTTTCAGCAAGCTACATAGAAAACGATGGTAAAAAATCATTCATGTAGGAATTTTTATTTTTATCAAGTAACCACAAGGAACCACATATTTCTAGGAACAAACACTACTATGAAGATAATGTTACATTTATCCTCAATAAAATAAATTATAATCTGAACTAGTAGTAGAATGATAAATTCACGCAATTACATGCAAATTTGAATGATTAATTATGATGATGAATCAACGCCAGTGTTGTTGGCTAAGAGGAAAAGAATAATACTTGTATACCTACCGATCCAACTAGCAGTATCCAAGTCAACTTTAATATTGCTATCGTCATCTTTGAATTGCTGTAGCAAAACAGTCGTGTAGCCAATGATGCCGCCAGTAGATAAAGCTACTAATTGCGCTGAGCCGGTTACGAATAACTAGTAAAGATAACAAAATATAATTAGAAATTATAAACTAACCCCAGATTTTCTATTGAGCCCAAACACGCTATATATATCTGCTGTAAGTTGCTAAGGAATTGGGTATCGTGAAGACTGTTTGATGCTGCAAAATCAGTTCAAGATTACCATGCCATGGAAATACCGATGAAGTAATAGTATATCAAAAATTCAAATCAATCGAACCTGTGGAAGTTAATTAAATCCCTTTCGTTAACTAAGGAAATGGGCTGATGGTCTTTAAACGCCTGAACATATCTTCATAAATTATAGCTCAATCATGTGAGTTTTTCAATTTAAAAGAAAATCGTATAAAAATCTGTCCATTCGTTTGTCAGCTACGATTCTACTGACAGATACACAGATACACAGACACCCTCTAACGAATAATATGTTGAATCTTATTATTATTATTGCAATACATGTGATTGTAACTCAAAGAGCTTTCTAATGTAGGAAATAAATCAATTATAGCAAATTCATCTGAATAAACAACATTATGTTTTTACTTCATAAACTGTATAATTCTAATTGGAATGTGAAATTATTATTTATTATAATCTGGAATAATTTATTACATATTATTATATTTTTAATCTCTTTATTACTTTAAATTAATTTAATTTATATATTTTTATTCATTAAATATAATTTATTTTAATCTAGAACTTAAATATAAATATCATGTATATTAAAAATAGGTGATCGTATGAAATTCAGTACCTACTTTTAATTTTACAATTTTTAAATTAAATTACATGTTATTCATTATATTAATATAACTTATTTAAAATTTTCACTTTTACTTATTTTTACTAGGAAATGTTGTCATTTAAAATAATATAAAAAATTTCGTCCAAACTCACCTGTCTCATTAAAGGTTTATTCATATTGATAATGATTTTTCATTAATTATACAATTATTCAATTACATATTTTTCCATAATTATACAATTATAAAAATACATAATATATGTATGTAAGCTAAAGTTCATTGACTGATAAAATGTTAACATAAAAAAGACTTATTGCGAATATTATTTATCTATTTGCAATCTGAGTCTAACTGGATGCTTTGCGAACTATCGACTAACTTGAAATGTGTTTGTTTACGTCTATAAGTAAATGTTACTGGTTCCACTACTTTGTAACTTTGTTACTCATCGACTTGACCAACAGTGCGGCAAGAAATTCCTTTATAATCATCCTCGGGTTCGATTCCAGGCAGGGTCAAATTTGGAAATGTTGACTTTGACTTTGGCCTGGATCTGGAAAGTAGCGACAGTAACCACAATCTCTGAAGTTTAAGCACTATTTTTAAAATAGTTTAATCTTTTCGCGTCTGAAGTTCGCGATAAACTCAAAAGTTACTGCACCGATTTTCATTTTATGCGGTTTTCACCAATGGGATAATCAGGAAATGTTTTTACAAAAAAAAAAAAAAAATATGCACCCCGGGTGAAGCTGGGAGCGGGACAGTTAGTTATAAATATAAAACAAAATTCTGTCAGTCTGTCTGTCTGTTCGCGATGATTCCAAAAACTACTAAACGGATTTTAGTTTTGTGCTAAAAATAAATCATATACACATACAAAATTACACATAGTGCACATACACTATATATATAATTAGTCAGAGATAAATGTGATAATTTAATTTTTAAATTTACCATTTTGCAATATTGAAGTTAATTATTTATTAATGGAAATATTAAATATTTAAATGATAATTGACTTTATTGCGATCATTTTCGTTGCGTGATATATTTTATGTCAGTTAAAAGTCAAAGCGTGATATATTGTGGAAAAGTGATCGGTACTAACAAACGTTTTTGGTCCAATTTACAATAAATATGGAAGTTTTTCGCAATGAAGTACTTATTAAATAATCAATAGTTGACTGTACATCCAACAACGCCAATGAAAATAAATATTTTTTTTATATATATTTTTTTTACAGCCAGCCTTTTTATTTATTTATTAAATAAATACTTAGCCAGCATTTAGTCGTGTAGCGAAGATGAGGTCTATGATGGAGCAAACCTCATTCTCAACCCAGAAGATGCCTATTCACTTAAACTATGAAAAGATTTTGACGACACGTTTGGTCTAGTGGCTAGTAACCCTAGCTGTTAACCAAACGGTCGCGGGTTCGAATCCCGCTAGGGGCAAATGTTTATGTGTTAACATTTTACCTTTGTACCTGAGTCATTTATGTTTTGTATTTATAATACGTATGTATTTACAAAAAAAAAGTAATCTATGTAGTATATCAACTGTCTGGTATCCATAATACAAGCATTACTTGCTTACTGTGGAACTAGATGGCGCTGTGTGGAATGTGTGAAGATATTTATTTAGATATTTATTATTTGGGTTATATGAGCTTGGAAACACGCAGGGAGTTCCAAACTTTGGCAGTGCGCATTATAACGGATGTTTTAAAGCCTATATAATGCGAAGCCTTTTTTTATTAACGTTGGGAAATCATCTTGGACATCCGGCGTACAGTACCGGCTAAAACTCAACGACATTCTAGCGCGGCTGTTGATGGTTGATGGGCGGGGTCGCGGGGAAGTTATGACACGACTTCGGTGTCTCAAAGGAGATGGTGCGGTACCCCCTCATAATCCTGGCACAAAAGTGACCTATTACGGGTGATCAGGCGGTCCACCCAGATAGAAAGCCCCATACAAGGCCATGGAGCTTGGTCGGAAGCCTGACGGTCCACTTGATGGTAGATGGCTATCAGCCATCCGAGTTTATTTTTCCTCACTTACTGTAGTTAGAAATCTAGAGATGGTATTTTCCAAGTAATTTCCTTGTTTCTATTTCGATAATGATCGCATAGAATGGCATTCGAGGAAAATCCAATCCGATCTGTTTTCAATTCGCTAATTAACACTTTTTATATAATGCAAATTTAAAGAGAAGATTATTTTATAACGCAACTAACATGAAATAAATTTTATAAATCCCTTTGAAATATTTAAGAAGAGAATATCTTTTTTTTAATAAAGTAAACCGTCAGCCTGTCTGATGAGCTTAACATGAAAAATATAACTTGCCAATTGAATTATTAATAAATTGACAATATTATGTAACTAATTACGATGTGTATAATAAAATTATTGTTATATAGGTTCATCGCGTAATTAAATGATACAATTGTAGTCAGCCTCCGTGGTTAAACTTCTCTGAGACACATGAGACGCTCCTTCAGCGAACAAATTATTTAATTATTTATTTATTTGATCAAGATAAATCTGAAGTTTTTTAGGGCGCTAATAACTAGCTGGACCTTGCGGTTGGATATATCCGTATGGAGTATGTTTGGATGTTTGTAACTCTTTCACGCAAAAACTAGTGAACCGATCATTATGAAATTTTGCATACACGTTGTCTGGGACACCAGAAAGGACATAGGGTACCTTTAATCGTTCAACGCAGACGAAGTCGCGGGCACCAGCTAGTTAAATATAATATGCATTCGTAGCCTAATTCTCGAGAAGGTTAAAAGCTATTTATCATATTGCTATGACCCTTAAATACTAGAAAAGAAAGGGGTATGTCTGTGTCATGAACACGGTTGTTTTTTATGTGATACGTCACAAGTAATATTTTATTTGAATATTTTACAATCCAACGAATTCGAATATAAAATATGTACAAAAAAAAAACTTTGACATTTTTAACAATCGAGTGGTGTAATTATATTTTGGACTAGCTGTTGCTCGCGACTGCGTCCGCGTAACTTTATAAAAATTATATAGCCTATGTTACTAGCTGATTATCAGCTTTTTATAGGTGAAATAATTTTCAAAATCGGTCTCTATAGTTTTTGAGTTTATTCATTACAAATATACAAAAATACAAATCTTTAAGTTTATAATATTTAGTATAAATATAATATAGAATCAAAGTTTTAGATATCTTCAATTTTCTAAATTGTCTCCCACTATATAAAATTCAAAAATATATATCAAAAAAGACAAATTCAAGTCAAAAAGATTACCTATTAACTTATTGACTTATGAAAATAGAAGTTCACCAAACACAGTATATCTGTGTTGGCATTAGCACACGGACCTAAGCCGTAGTCCTAATTAGGTAAATCTAGGTAGCGTCTCTACTAACAAAGCCTTCAATTATGGATTAGTATTCGGTAAGCTTTCATACATGTTCCTGCAATTGTATAGTTATACGTTCGTCATAATGAGCTTGTAAAGTCTGAGCACAGTTATTAAGCATTCCATACAATGTTCTATTGAATATCAGTCACAGATACAAGTAGTGGAAATGTTTTTAAAATTACAAATTGTCATCCTCTTATATGTAGTCCTACGATTGAAAATAGAAAATGACTTTTACTTTAAAATATTGCAATATTTTGCACGCGACTTCGCCCACGTAACATTATAAAATATAAGCCTATGTTACTAGCTCATAATGTATCTTTCTGTAAGTGAAAGGATTTTTTAAATCAGTTGAGTAGTTTTTGAATTTATTCAATACTAGCTGTTGCACGCGACTTCGTCCGCGTAACTTTATAAAATATAGCCTAATGTTACTCGCTCAATGAATTTTTCAAATCGGTCCAGTAGTTTCGGAGCCTATTCAATGTAAACAAACAAACAAATCTTTCCTCTTTATAATATTAGTATATAGACAAACAAAAATACAATTTCTTTTTATAATATAAATATAAGTATGTAAGTTTTCGTAGGGATCCTTAATTTAAGTTACTCGTAATAAAGATATCCATTTGTATCGAAATATTTTAAGAGACTATTGACATGTTGTTTGTCAATTATATTTAAGTGATAAATTATATGTTAATCATTTAAATGAAAACGTTATCGAAGACGATACGCCATTGAACAGCTAAAATATTGCCAGTTTTAATGAAAACCTGACGCGATTATTTGAAGGAGCCCGTTCCGACGGAGACCAAGCCAAGGGAGACGCTAGCACGGTCAAATATACTTTATTTACTATTTAAAACACATTTTTTTAATAATAATTAAAAAAAAAAAACTGCAAAATGTCATATCGTCGTTATCAACCCGAAATCTGCTATAAGTGTAAGAAGTATACTTTTTAAGATATCAACAAAAATAGTTTTCGTCAATAATTTAACATGAATAATGGTTTAGTTAAATAAAAATATTTCATTTGAAAGTTATAGTTGTTATACTTAAACTTATTACAATTAGAATACCTTGTGCAAGCGGGATCAACTGAAGTATGATTGAGTATGACCGTTCATAATTTTTGTACGCCTACATTTACTATTGCATGTTAATATATCTGTTCTGTGATACATAAAGTGAAGAAAATCTCAAAAATAATAATATTTAGGAAACAAAACAGCATACCTATCCAAGTGTAGTTTTCTTTCTAAGGTTTGCAAAACTTCTAATGATCAAAATCACATCTTGATGATTTTAACTTTAAAAATTCATGCTATTCGTGCTTCGTCGTTAATAATTTATGGAGCATCCTGTTATCGCGACCGGTAGAGGGACCATTTGAATTTGTTTATTGCCGGAGAGGACACTTGAAAAACTCCAGTTCAGATTGTCGCTTCATAATTAATTGTGTCAACGCTGAATACAACTTTATACATGTAACTGTGTACTTACAACTTAGACTTGCAACATTACTAGCATATACCTTATATTGACTGACGAAAAATCCAGATAGATGGAAGTTTTATCATACAAACGCCTGTTTTTGGATACTGCTATCTAAAGTGATTTTAGCAAGCCAAGAAAAGAGCTATTCAATGGATCACTACGTTAATTCCCTAATTAAAATTTCTTCTAATGCCTATGTTCTTTCATAAACATTAGTTTGACATGAAACTATATATATGATAATAAAGCATTACATAGGTGTGTATGTCAACCACAAACCACGGATTTAACTAGTAAGCAGGGCAGTGTGTTTGCAGGTATAGAAGACCACTGTAAAATAACAGCATGTGTGCTTTTGTGTTTTGGTGAGTGAGTAAGCGAGTAATCTTACTATGGTTGGCAGGGAAATTACCGCACCTGTGATGTTTCTTATGTTAAAGTGACAGTAGCTCAAGTGGACCGTCAGCCTGTCTGTCGACTTTAACACAAAAAAAAAACTTTCCTGATCACGTCCGCTTAAATGACTTCATTTGTCGGGATATTGCCACATTGCATCTTCAGTGTTTAAATCAAACTGTATAGTACTTACCAACATTATCATGGCAAGAGATCTGATGGAATCTTTCTGCCAACCACAACATCTAGGTTTATATTTATTTATTCTCATTAAAGCTTAAAGCTACTTACATGAGAAAAATAACAAAAGACTTAATTAAGAAATGAAACATCAAACAGGCAGACAAATGTCACAAAAATTATACAATATTTGTTCCTGATTGTAACAAAAACACATCAAAACATTTAACATAAAATGTTTCAACAGCTTGGATCTATATTCTCCAAAAGATTTTGCCTGTTTTATATGCAACGGTAATTCGTTAAAAAGTTGTGCTCAAGACCAAAATCCAACATCAACCCCCATAAGTATATCTATTCATATATCTAAATAAGCGAGATAATAATAGATAGCCATTTGAAAATTTCAGTTATATCATAACCGGAAGTTATAATTGAAAATCGAATATTAAATAATAAAGTGTAATGCTTGAATACCCATAACAACGTTAATTAGTACGGAATTCTGTAATCCCCCCTCGTCATAATTAATTATTTTGTATACTTCCCTGTCTTTCCCATTTTAATGGAGAGAGATAGTCATTTAAAATTAATGGACGGCCATCTTGTTCCTCGTCAAGACGAGCCGTTAAATAAACGTGGAGTTTGTATTGTTTTCGGCATAAAATATATTACGGAGTTACATTTTAGCTTCAAAAGTCGAGCTATATTGTTCAACAAAATAATCGAGTTACTAATAGTTGCATTAAATAGTGATAAACCACATTTTTTTTTACTTAAAAGCTGGATACTTTATCCCAACGGTCATATGTTATACAACGGCGGCAGTAACAACCCTTTTACAGAAAACCACTATGAAATAACAGCATGTGTGCGGTTGTGTTTCGCCGAGGGGATGTCAAAGCTTATTTCTGAAGTGCTAATCCTTTATTTTAGCCCTATTCAGATCGGCATCATAGGTACCTATTTGCAGCGGACGTCAGCCTGTCTGACAACCTTTATATGAAAAAAATTATTAATAGAGACGAGTTTGTTAGAGAATCTAAAAATGAAGTTTAAAATTTTTTTTTTTTTATGACTATATTCTATAGTATAGAGATTAGAAAATAGAATAGTTTTCCCATTATTTGATAGTCTTAGTTTCAAATTCCCCTTTGACAAACCTTAGGGTGGATAGCACCGTAGGCTTGGTTATTGTTTCGGTCAAAATTAACTTTAACGGTAACTTTAACGGTGACAGTCGAAATTAATAATTGCATGTTGCACCATGATATTGTTTGTCACTGTCAAAGTTAAAGGGGTTGCCATTATAAAAAAAATGTAATTTTCCTATGTTGTTGTGGTAATAATTTTTTTAGTAAGGTAACATTCAAAGTCACCTGCCACAAAACTGTCACAGTTGACTTAACTGAAACAATAACATTAACCGGACAACCGATAAGTTATGACATCATTTTAACCGTTGTAAAAATGGTGCAACGCATAATATGCTTAACCGATGATTTAACGGCTGGTTTGGATATGGTTGCCGTTAAAGTTAGATGGTGGAACCCACCCTTAATGAGTCATAGCTATCCAGCCAGTTGATACTAAACTCTGAGTCGTTTGGACCGAAATCTTCGGTATTTTAAAATAAATTTCAGTTCAATTTATATACTAAAGCAAATAGGAATAAATGTATTTATTTTACACGCCCCCGCTTTCATATAGAAATAAAGTTTAAATCCAGAATTTCTTTTTATTTATTATGTATTATATACTCGTATATATATTTTATATCTAGCATATTAACAAACACTAATGGTAACGACTACTGACTCAAATTATAAAGAACTATAAATTCTTTTAAGAACTTCCAATTTTCTCGTTTATTGATACTTATAATAGTAAAAAAAAACATATCAAAATCCATGCCTTAAAAGTGCCTTAAAAGAAATTAGTAGACGTACAGATTGTTATTAAATTAACAAAAATTAAATACATTCAAAAATTTACTAACCATATATTAATTACCTATTCCATATCATTTCTATAAAGAACACGTAATTTCTTCTACGTCTAACGACCGACTTCTAACGGTCGTCGATAAACTATAATAATATATCCCAACGAGATACATTTGAATTAGTATCTCCCTTTTCTTTGGTTTTGTAGATGTTGAATATTACTTTTGTGACATGATCCAATAAGTTCAGCTTGCTTAACGTTATCAGGTAGAGCTTCGTCAGCCAAATCAGGTACCAGTACTGTGAGAAGGCCAGCGAGTATTGAAATGGCTGCTATGAGAAGCGTTGGCAAGCTTTCCATGTATTTGGTCTGCAGAAATAATAATTTCTGTATTTGTACATGAGTAATTGTTACTATATAAATAGACTAGCTGTTGCACGCGACTTCGCCCGCGTAACTTTATAAAGTAGAGCCTATGTTACTCGCTGATAATGTAACTTTTTATAGGTGAAAGAATTTTCAAAATATGTTCAGTAGTTTTTCGAGTTTATTCATTACAAACATACAACTATACTGTATATAAGTAGATTCAGGGCACGCTGCATTTGGGTAGCCGGTGTGGCGGCAGTAGCCTCCCCTTACAGAAGACTACCATTTGAAATAATAGCATGTGTGCTGTTGTGTTTCAGTGAGTGAGTAAGCGATGCGAGAGCCCATTTTTCTATCCCTTCCTAATCCCTATCCTATCCTTTTGGCGTGTAAGGTTTGTGTTATAGGTGATGGCAGCCCTCTACTATCAAGTGAACGGTCAGCCTGACCGTCATGCTTAAGATAATAAAAAAAAAACATATATAAAAAAGTAATGGTGCTGTAAATATAACATAAAAGATAACTAATCTATAACAGATAATTTTAACATAATGTGAATACATAAAATGTGTGTAAACATAATAATTTTATATGCTAATGTTTACACTTACCAGTAGAGGTGTCATGGGTGCTAAAATAGAACCTATACGTCCAATCGCCGAACACAATGCGTGCATAGAATTCCTGGTGTATGTAGGAAATAATTCTGATGTGTACATGTATACTGTTGAGAAAGTAAACGTCGACACAAACTTTCCTAATAAATAAAGGCCTGTTGAAATCCATGTGTACTCTGAAAAATCAAATTATTATAAGAATTGTGTACAATCCAAGGAATGATTCGGATTACAAAAACATTTGACGACACGTTTGGTCTAGTGGCTAGTAACCGTAGCTGTTAACCAAACGGTCGCGGGTTCGAATCCCGCTAGGGGCAAATGTTTATGTGTTAACATTTTATCTTTGTACCTGAGTCATGGATGTTTTTTATTTATAATATGTATGTATTTATATAAAAAAAAGTAATCTATGTAGTATATCAACTGTCTGGTATCCATAATACAAGCATTAGTTGCTTAGTGTGGAACTAGATGGTGCTGTGTGGAATGTGTGAAGATATTTATTTATTTATAAGTTGAACAGCAGAGGGTATGACAGATTTAAAAAAACCATTGCTTATAGCTTTGGCTTAGAACTTATATCTTACTAGCTGTTGTACGCGACTTCGTCCTCGTAACTTTATAAAATACTAGCTTGTGATCGCGACTTCGTCCGCGTTGAACGATGAAAGGTACCCTATGTCCTTTCTGGTGTCCCAGAGACAACGTGTATGCAAAATTTCATTATGATCGGTTCAGTAGTTTTTGTGTGAAAGTGTTACAAACATCCATACATCCAATCATACTTTTGCATTTATAATATTAGTACGGATATAGAAATTGAATTTTGAGCCCTATACAGAGGTATGTATTTTTTCTATAATCGGACAATTTGATGACAGCCAACACTTGCATTACTTTGTACAAAGTAAGTAACTACATAATTATGTATAAGTCGGTCCACTAGTTTTTGCGTGAAAGTGTTACAAACATCCATACATCCATACATACTTTCGCATTTATAATATTAGTACGGATTGCTTGGGTATACTTAGTTTTGGCCAATAGTGCTCATTTAACGCATTGCTCTCATATAAGTACTAATGTGTCGTGCAAAAGACCTCTACAAATGTTATGAAAACACTCACTTTCAGACAGAAAGTCACCAAAGACCACAGTGAAATAACAGCATGTGTTCTGTTATGTTCCGGTGAGTGAGTAATACCTTAAGTTGGCAGCACACTTGCAGTACCTATGGCTTGTTTTATAGGCGACGGTAGCCACCTACTATTAAGTGGACCATTTTCCTTTCTTAACATAACAAAAGTTCAATAATATTATATTATCATTTCATTAAAATTTTTAAATGAACGAAGTACGAGTATGAATTATTTTTTTCTATAAGTAATTTGTTTTACTGAGAACTACATGCAGCAAAGAGTGATGCCCCAAATTAGTATGAGGAATATATTTAAGTATAATTGATATAATTATTTTCTTACTTTTGGGCACAAAAGGTTGGGCAAGGCAGAGTACACCGGCAACAATAAACGAAGTAAGCAACGGCTTCTTCCGTCTAAATTTTTTCAGCGTGTACACCATAGCAAAACTCGAAGGTATGTCTGATAACGACATGAGTCCAAAGTTTACGTGCTTATCTCCAACCAATGTTTCTACGTTGACCATCAGACCAAAACATATGAATGTGCACGAGATCCACCAAACCAAACATACTATGAATCTTTTCAAAACAGTCTTTGATCGTAAGGTATCCAATAGTGGAGATTGTTGTGACCTCTTCTCTTCACATTGTAAATTTAAAATAAGTTTTTCATCTATATCGACTGAGTTTGTCTTAGCTATTTTAAGCAATATTTTTATTGCTCGCTCCTTTTTTCCTTTGCTTAGTAACCATCTTACACTTTCGTCCATTACAAAGAAGTACAGCAAAAATAAAATTGACGGTAAGTAAATAGCTCGAATGAATTGCCTCCAGTACGGAAGTAAGTAAGCTGACACGGCTAATGTCATGCCACCCATAGCGTAGATTATTGTTAGAAATATTTGTTGTTGTAATCTATGGTCGCTGTTAACCAATTCAACGCCTGAAAAAAAAATAGCATCGTACTCATTTTTGCATTCAAAAATTATGTGCTGACTACAGCCAAAGTCTACTCACTCATAATATAAGCGGGTGAACAATTGTCACCAAAAGTGGCTTCCAATAACTCAAGTAAAACAAAAACTTCATATGAATTGGCGAAGCTTTTTGCAAATCCAAATAAGGCAGCCGCTAAACCTCCTAGGATAATAACTGCTTTCCTTCCAATTCTGTCCAATAAATTAAAAAAAAATTAGAGATTTTCTGTTAATACTGCGGTGGCTACTAACGCCAGACTGTACGCACACTTTGTGGCTGCGGAGCACACCTTGTGCTATACCACTACAAGGAATTGTCTTACAATAATAATAAAAGATAATGTACCTACTTGTCAGACAGTTGACCTTGCAGAAACAGGCCCAGCATAAGACCGACACTATGAATTGTCCCCACAAATGTACGTTTCCAGTCTTCACAAGCTAAATGAAACTGGAAAGCAACACAGTACACGATAAATAAAATGAACGAAGTTCAACTATAATAAAAATAAGTCAAGTCTATCTTAATACTTTTTTAAATAAAGGCAATAAGTCATTTTCAAAACCACTTACTTCAGCAACAAAACTCTTGTTGGAACTATACACCCACTCTGTACAAGGTACAACCGCTGAAGAATTGAAGGAAAATTGAGAACAGTCCGCACCTTTCGTGTATTGATATTTATAACATTTTCTGTAGTCGTTCGGTGCAGTGAAGTTGTACCACGGCGAGTCGAAAACTTTTCCCTCGGCTTCGCAGGACTCGATTTCACATCTATAATTTGCAAGGAGTTTGCTCTCAGTTTAACCTTTACTCCATAGATCAACTGTGAACATAAGCTACGTCTTCTAAAGAAAAATAAATCATAAATCGAATACCTACATAATATGATATGATTATTTTTAAAGTATATATGTGAGTAAATTCTCTTTCTTATCGACTACTGTATGGAGTATAGTTCGTCAGATATAAAGTAAACAGTGTCATTAAATAATGCAAATATAAAAAAATTACACAGCAAATTTTGAAAGTATATCGACTTGTAAAATATATTATTAATTTTCTAACCTGTATGGAGTTTCTTCGGCGACAAATATAAAATTAAAACAATGCATTCCATTATTGAAAAAAGCAAAGCCCAGAAGCAATATCATTTTAATTTGATAACGTCCAAATGCACCAAATTTAGACAAAACTTCATCCAAATGTACACTTCCATTTTCCATTTTGAGGTTTGTTGTTGTTTCTTCGGAGATCATTTGTCGTTTGTCTTCATACATTTTATTGTAATTTTTATTTTAATTTATAATTTAACACCTGCAATAAATTAAAAAATATTTTACACCATATGAACACAACTACGTGAAAATTCGATCCACAAATCATGTTTAGTATTCAGTTACGGTTTATTCTTTAAATTAATTTTTTTTTAAAGGATTTAACAGTATATTCTCGTCTGGACATTCGCGACTATTGGAACGATCTAGTGGAATAATACAATGAATGATATCCTTTGCTATTACAATATCTAATGGAATAAGTGAGGCACACACAGCACTCCAACGACACAAATAGACACGGGATATTTTTGAAATGAATACGCCCCCTTATCTTATACGTGAGAGCTTCTATGTAAGTTTTTCTACATCGACTTACCTTGAAGTGAAGGATGTTTAGTTTAGTCTTGCTTATTGACTAGTAAGTTAAAGATGCTCGCTGGTCTGCAGACTTTACGTTTGTAAATATTCTTTAGGGCGTCTAAAAAAAATTAACACGTTTTAGCTAAAACATATATTTTTTTAGATTTAAATTGAAATAGTATATAAAAATGATAAACCAAATTTAGAATCTTTGATCAGTTAAAGGATAGCTTAATATAAAAATACCTGCAAGTTCTGATAAGTACAACTAAGTTCCAAAATCTAAATTCTAGTCTCCTTTTAGAAATCACTGAGATGGTAGAAAAATCTACCAATGTCACAAACTTCGGTTGTTTCCATTTAATACGGATCTTTTTAAGTCTAATTTTTTAGATCTTAGCCTAGAACATTTTTCTCCTCAAGGTCTAGCCATTACAAGATAAACTCTTTTTCAAGATAACTTTTTTTTGTTTAAGTCTTATTATTGCTTGTTTTTCTCGCCGCACCGATTCAACAGTAATATTTATTAATAATGATGGTAATCTGTTAAAGAAATTTGTAATGAACTTAGAATTATACTGTGTTAGTGCTGAGACCTAATTTGTAATTGATAATATCGATAAATATTATTTATTGAATTCATTGATGAAACAGGGGCCCTATCCAAGAACCAAACCAATGCAAACATTTCGTTGCGTTCTTACGAAACGTAGCGTAGCGTAGCCTGAGCGTAGTGTATACGACTGTACGTTTGCTCTTGGCTAGGGCCCCTGTAATAGCTTCGACGAAACTCTTTTATGTACGACTGTACCAATAAAGGAATCTATACTTACTATCTAATATTATGCAGAGAGAAGTTTTGTATTTTTGTTTGTAATGAATAAACTCAAAACTACTGGACTTATTTTAAAAATTCCTTCAACTATAGAAAGCTACATTATCAACGAGTAACATGGGCTATATTTTATAAAGTTACGCGGACGAAGTCGCTTGCAACAGCTACTATATAATATTCTGTCAAGCGTTGAAAATTTTTATCCTCCCTAATCCTATGCTAAGGATCATCTAAAACCAAAAAGTAAAAACCTAAACTAAACTAAACCAGAGGGAACAGTACTCTTTTTCTGGATGAAATATAACCTATGTTCTTTTCTATATCTGTTGAGTATTGGAATTTTATTAGAATTATTAGAATTTATTAGAATGGCATCATTTTAAAACAGTACAAACATAGAATTAAGATGAGTAGCAATTCCCACACGAGTAAGTACCATCTCTTTCTGTTTCAAACTTAATATTACCCCCATGACAAACGTAGAAATCCACAAGATGAATGGATTGTCAGTGACGTCATTTTTATTTTAACAAATTCAAGCATCGAATAAAAAGGTCTCGTGTTTTTCGCGACGTCAAATGGGACTGCTCAATGATAAATATGATGCGAATTAAAATTTAATTAATGAATGTGGACGTCTTTGCAATTAATCTTATACATGTCGTTGGTTCTTTTCAACATGGCAACAAAGGATACCAAGTAGTTTATATAAGTACTAGCTGGTGCCCGCGACTTTGTCTGCGTACAAAATGTTATATAGCCTTTAAAGCCTTCCTCGATAAATGGACTATCCAATATAAAAAGAATTTTTCAATTCGAACCAGTAGTTCCTGAGATTAACGCGTAAATTTAAAAAAAATGGATGAGCAATTAACGCTTGACTTCATGTTGCTATAACACTTTGGCCAGGCGTTAGTTTTTTATATTATTTTAGATGATCCCTTGGGAACAGTTTTTTTTTCTACATTAAAGGTACCCTATGTCCTTTCTTTTATTCCTGACAACGTATATGCGAAATTTCATGATCGGTTAGTGGCGTGAAAACGTAACAGACAGACAGAGTTACTTTCACATTTATAATATTATAGTAAATTATAGTAAATAGTAAAATATATATATAATAGTAAATATAGTAATAGTATGGAGTATGGACCAGTATGGATAGTAGTCTATAAGAGAGCTCAATAAACAATTTTAACTTTTTTATTACACATTAAAATTAAAAAGTTTATCTCAGAAAAACGCATTTGATAAACTTGTAGCTTAGAGAAATTATTTTTCCCTACATATACTTATATGGAGTAAAAGTAAGTGTAGATCAATTAATTACTGCTCGCCATGTATTGAGGGGCGAAAGAAATAATTAATAACTCTACAAGATTGCAACTAAAGCATTTGCGACTATTGGAGATTATTAATTTCCTCCGGTTAATAGGAAAGTGTCAAAAACTGTAGGGTATTAATTTTACACCCCATTAGTTTCGTTGGAGCCCAATCGAATCGAGTTAACGATAATCTCACTCGATATCGCTGCGAATCTACTAGTAAAAATCATTTAATATTTGAAATCTAAACTTGTACTTGTATAATATAATCTATACTATTATATATTATATTATATTATATTATATTACATTACAATTATATTATATTATATTATATTATATTATATTATATTATATTATATTATATTATATTATATTATATTATATTATATTATATTATATTACATTACAATTATATTATATTATATTATATTATATTATATTATATTATATTATATTATATTATATTATATTATATTATATTATATTATATTATATTATATTATATTATATTATATTATATTATATTATATTATATTATATTATATTATATTATATTATATTATATTATATTATATTATATTATATTATATTATATTATATTATATTATATTATATTATATTATATTATATTATATTATATTATATTATATTATATTATATTATATTATATTATATTATATTATATTATATTACATTACAATTATATTATATTATATTATATTATATTATATTATATTATATTATATTATATTATATTATATTATATTATATTATATTATATTATATTACATTACATTACATTACATTACATTACATTACATTACATTACATTACATTACATTACATTACATTACATTACATTACATTACATTACATTACATTACATTACATTACATTACATTACATTACATTACATTACATTACATTACATTACATTACATTACATTACATTACATTATATTATATTATATTATATTATATTATATTATATTATATTATATTATATTATATTATATTATATTGTATTATATTATATTATATTATATTATTATATTATATATTTGTAATCTATACTTGTATAATAGAGCTGAACAGTTTTTTTTTGTTTATCTAATCTTTCGATAGATACATCCCGTACTAGCTCACAGAACCAAAAAGGACACATAAGTTATTTCACGGCGGTCTTATGTTAGAGGGTAGTTAAGTGCCTAAAATAGAAAGTGTCTAGAATGTAGACGTATTTAAAGTGACAACGTTTTCATTTAAGACTAGCTGGTGCCTGCGACTTCGTCCGCGTACAAAATGTTACATAGCCTAAAGCCTTGCTCGATAAATTGACTATCCAACATAAAAAGAATTTTTCAATTCGAACCAGTAGTTCCTGAGATTAACGCGTTCAACCAAACACACTCTTCTAAGCTTTATAATATTAGTAAAGTATAGATATCGAACGAAGTCCACTGCTACATTAGAAAGCAATTATACTGCAAATATGCCAAATATTATATATTTTTCCATTTTTGAACAATTGGATAAATTATTCACAAACCTTTCTCGTTTATCGCTTTTTTCAATAGTAAAAACAGTATCAAAATAAGTTGGGTGGTTTAGAAGGTTTAGCAGAAAACTGACAGAAGCAGACAGTGACTATGTAATAATTCGTATAAATATATAAATTAGAAAACGTAATGATATGTCAAAAGAAAGAAAGAAAAGAACATATTTATAAATAAGAGCAATTTTAATACAAGTTTTATAAGAATTATACTTTTTAAAGGTCACGAAACACAGTTTATTTTGGGGCGAAGTCTTGTTGAAACGGGAAAAGTAAAAAGTAATTTCCAAGTAAAACTTTGGTTTATGAATAAAGAATTTTATAAGTACTAATAATTAAATAATATTATATCCACCTTCGTATTCGTTCCTGATTTTACAGAATAATTTATTTGGGAATATTTGTTTGATCTGTATTACTTGTTATCGTTTATCGCTCTTACTGTCATTAGTGAAAACCGTATCAAAATATTTTGACTAAATAATGACTAAAAATAAAAATAAGCGACTTTATTATGTAAAATATTTATGTAAAAATAATATTATATAAAAATGTATATAGAATAATAATTTTCGTTTACAAATTACATTCGATTCGAAGTTCACCGGGTCATTTAGTAAGATAAATTATTTAAAGTAATTAACGTAAATCCAATTTAAATTAATCTTACTCACTAATCCGTACTAATGTTATAAATGCGAAAGTATATTTGGATGTATGGATGTTTGTAACTCTTTCACGCAAAAACTACTGAACCGATCACTGTGAAATTTTGCATACACGTTGTCTGGGACACCAGAAAGGACACAGGGTACCATTCATCCAGAAAAAAAGGACTATTCCTGAGGGATAAATAAAAAATAAAAAACTAACGCCTGGCCAAAGTGTTATAGCAACACGAGGTCAAGCGTTATATTGCTTTTTTTTAAATTTTCAACGCGGACGAAGTCGTGAGCACCAGCTAGTAGTAAATATTGAAACTTTTGTAACTCATACAAATACCTAAAAATAAATCTGATACAAAAAAATGTAATACTAAAACTACGTAAGCGTTACAAAAGGTCTCCGAAAAGGTTTGGCTGAAGAGCGCTCAAGGGAAATGCTTGTAACTTAGTACGGCTTTAATCAGACATTTGAATTCAAAATCGTACAACTAACAAGTGGAGGCTGTAGGTAGAGAGGTGTAGTAGAAGCTGGTGCAGCTATAAAACAATGTAAGTAAGGTAAGAGGGCGAAGGGCGTATTTTTCCCCAACGTCCTCTCGGGCTCGTATTCCGTACAATATTTATTCGACAAATGTAAAGTTTACTATAAAACCTAAGTAACACTTTCTATGATAGAATTCATCAACATCGTATCGTGTTAAATTATGAGTAGTGTTAATATTTTTTGATTTATTTAAATTAAATAAGTCTATATTTTGTGAATAATGATTACCTTAGGATGACTTTAAAATATATATTTCATTTATGCTGTTTATACTTGTTACTACATAATGTGTCAGTTTTGATGAGCCTCCTGGCCTGGCCGAGTGTTAAGGTGCTTGCTTTAACACTCTATCTCAGTGGTCTCTGATTCTATTCCCGGCAGGGCCAACTTTGGTAATGCCATGCTTGTGTTGGTATACAGAAAAGTGGTATTAACTTTGGTAATTAACTTTTCTAGGCTCTGGTCTGGATCTGGCGAAGAGTAGTGGACAGGCACAACTAACCACCTCTTACAGAAAATCACCATCAAATAACAGTAGCTATTGTGTTTACAAATTAAGGGATGCCAAAGCCCATTTCCCTATGGTAGGCAGCATACTTACAGCACCTATGGTTTTACTTGTATAAATAGGTGTCAAGTGGACCGTCAGCCAGCCTGCCGACATTTACTTAAAAAATATTTACTGTACCGAATGAATTGTACATAATACCTTCCGTAGAGAGTATCGCGGGCATTAGGCGGCTATTCGGGCGCAGCACTCGTATTGTTATATATATATTTTTCATGAGATGTGTACTTAGGACGCGCGAGCGAGGCGATAAAATTACAATTTATTGTTATTATGGGGATGATGCTGTTGTAAATTGGTACTGCTTTGTGTAATGTGTCCCGCGAAGAAGTTGAAATGGTATATGCTTATTGTTTTCTTTATGAATCTTTTTATTGGTCCTTATGTACATTTTGGCGGCGATTTAAACTAAAAACTGTTCGATATTTAGCAGAGCAACGCTGCAGATTATAGCAAGTATTATTCTGTCAAAAATAGCGAAATAGGATCCAAAATAACTAGACAAAGTTATTTATTGTAAAGACCAATTTTTATTTTATTTTATCTAAGAGTATCAAATTGAAGACTGTTCGATATTTAGCAGAGCAAAGCCTCGGTTTACAAGTACCTATTATTCTGTAAAAAAATAGCGAAATACGATTCAAAATAACTAAGCAAAGTAATTTATTGCAAAGACCAAAATGTAGACTAGATCTATGTAATAGAAATGTTTATATAATGGCAATTAAAACATACAATAAGCTACGTAATAATATAAAACAATTATAGGATCTTAAATTTACAAGAAATTTCATAGAATTGTTATTAGACTTTGCTATTATGAACATAAGTTATTATAAGTAAGTATATAACTTCATCAATTTATAAAAAATATATATTTACACGTATCTGGTAGAGTCTGACTTTGTCTTATTGATTATAATTTATTTTTAAATTTATGGTAACTTTTTATGTTATAAATGGTGGAAGGCAGGCTAACGGTTCACTTGAAGGTAAGTGGTTACCGTCGCCTAAGAACACAAACACATACAGGTGTACTGTCGATTTATAATAACTTTAAGAGTTAAATGATTAAGAATTAAGAGTCTAGCACGATTTTTTTTTTTGTATATTTGATTACCCTTTTTTTTTAATATTTATACGTTACTATATTTATGAAAAAATATCTAAATTAAAATTTATTATTAAATAATAATAAAAACTAATTAACTTAAGCGCAGCAATTTATCAATGTTTACTACTGAAAATATATCAAAATTTTCCTTGAAAATTATACACAGGTCTTGATTCAATTTTCTCATTGAAGGCACAGAGGGCAAATAACCTTAACAAATTACACCCAATTATGTCAAATGTATTTCACTGTTTGAATTAATGGTTCTTCATTTATTATAGCTCATTGTACGGTAGCGTTTATTTAATTATGTAAACCCAGGGCATTCATTTTATATATTTTGTGAAGACCATTATTTTGTTTGGAAGAAGGCATTTGTATTGGCTCCTTTGTACATTCATTTCTATTTGACGTGGAAGTATAATTAAAGGAGAATCCTTATTAAAATAGGCTAAAGTAAGTCTTAATTTTTTCTCAAGCATTTTAAAATTGCTTATGTTTTTTTTAAAAATTATTGAAAAAAAATAATAATAATATTGTGTTAGATAAAAATAGAAATAGCTCACTGGTCACTGAGTGGTAGTACTTTCGAAGGCTGTTTCAAAATGCTCATGTGAATATTTTCATTATCGATATCTAAATTTGCCATAAGTATATTATGTACTATATAGTCACAGATTATGGACACAGGCTTTGCATGGATACATTTTTTTTTAAATTTATACACACAAGCCTTCTACACTTGTCGCTCTGACCATTAATGAAATAGCTGTCTTGATAAAACCCAATTAAGTTTTTATGTAAGTATAAAAAAGCAATATTTTGCAATCAATTCGCCAATACTTCTAAACCAACCAACGGATTTTTATAAGGTTTTCACTTATAGAAAGAGGGATAAACTGGGAAGATTTGTGTGTATATAAAAAAAAAAAATTGCATCCCGGGTGAAGTCGCCAGTTCATTTTATAAATGCGTAACTTTGAGCAAAGTATTTGTTCAAAGGTCCATTATGTAGTTTCGTATAACTGAAAGAGTTACAAGTTGGAACATTATACTGCTCTGCTAATTGCCAAGAGCACTGGCTCGTTCATAAATCGCGAGTTTGTTCTGAAAAAGGAGATAATTTTTTTTATTTTTTATGTTAAGTTAGTGACGCGTTATATTACCACAGTGGAATATTTTAATTATTTATTTTATAAGTGCAGAGATTGTTTTGTTAAATTACATTTTTTTGTACTAAACATGTTCAATTCTGATATATATTGCTAATGTTCTATCATAGTCATAGTTACCTACTGATAAAAATTTTACGTCATCAATAAACAACCACTTCCGAAATACATCTATATATGTATGTATATATAAAAGAAAGTCGTTGCAATTACACCATTTATAACGCGAAAATGGCTGAAGATATTTTCTTTGTTGAATTTTGTCCGCCCCGAATAGCAGAAAAACCTATTAAAACATTTAAAATAATTTCAAAAAAGATGTGCAAAATTTTTATTCTGAGGCTGTACGAAGTTCTCCGGGCAGCTAGTTTAAAATGTACGAAGTTCTCCGGGCAGCTAGTTTAAAATGTACGAAGTTCTCCGGGCATCTAGTTTAAAATAATACCAACGCTACGAACAGAGGGTATGTGTGTATTTTCTTAGAATGTGAGTATTTCCTTATATTACAAATCTAGTTAGGTATGGATATTTTTATAACCGAAGAAGGACCAATTATAGTTTTTAGTTTAAAATTGCTACATAAGCAAATAAGCAAAATAATGTTAATGCATTTTAAAAAAAATATATAAAAATAATAATATCAAATCGAAATGCTATATAAAAATGCCTTTGTTTGAACATGATTCATAAATAAAAATATATAATATCATTAAATAGCACCGTACATAATTATTTAAAATGTTCCAACGCCTAAAGTAAATCACAATTTCGTGAACAAATCCTTTAAGCAAATTTTAAATGTTTCGCTTAATAAAATGCAAACAAAAATTGGTGTAAGTCATTAATTTACAGAGAGACAATAAGCCTTAAATCTCTTATAATAGATGCCTGTTCGGCAAAGTTGGGCGGCCGTTGTTTGAACACCTGAGGTGTGCCGGATACCTTATTACACTTATCGTATAATAGACTCAATCCCAACTGTATACTGTTATACATGTATTAATTACTCGACTCCATTCATTTCTTATGAATTAATTTTATTAAATTGTGTCTTCGATAATTATTCGAAGATATTTTGATTAAAAAAACAGAAAATATTAAAAAAATCAGTCAAACAGTAAATCGTGACTGCCAATTTGGAAAATAATTATAATTTGATAGTTTACATAATATGATGTTGCTTTTTGACATTACACCGTCGAACGAATATGTAAGTTTAGATTTACAATTTCCTAATATAATTACATAATTAATAATATAACTAATTAATATCACATATACAATACTAATTTTAAGGATATTAATGTGCTAGGGTTAAGAAATATTTTATAGGATACAATTATCTTATAAAAATTTCATAGAATTGTTATTAGACTTTGCTATTATGAACATAAGTTATTATAAGTAAGTATATAACTTCATCAATTTATAAAAAATATATATTTACACGTATCTGGTAGAGTCTGACTTTGTCTTATTGATTATAATTTATTTTTAAATTTATGGTAACTTTTTATGTTATAAAGGCAGGCTAACGGTTCACTTGAAGGTAAGTGGTTACCGTCGCCTAAGAACACAAACACATACAGGTGTACTGTCGATTTATAATAACTTTAAGAGTTAAATGATTAAGAATTAAGAGTCTAGCACGATTTTTTTTTTTGTATATTTGATTACCCTTTTTTTTTAATATTTATACGTTACTATATTTATGAAAAAATATCTAAATTAAAATTTATTATTAAATAATAATAAAAACTAATTAACTTAAGCGCAGCAATTTATCAATGTTTACTACTGAAAATATATCAAAATTTTCCTTGAAAATTATACACAGGTCTTGATTCAATTTTCTCATTGAAGGCACAGAGGGCAAATAACCTTAACAAATTACACCCAATTATGTCAAATGTATTTCACTGTTTGAATTAATGGTTCTTCATTTATTATAGCTCATTGTACGGTAGCGTTTATTTAATTATGTAAACCCAGGGCATTCATTTTATATATTTTGTGAAGACCATTATTTTGTTTGGAAGAAGGCATTTGTATTGGCTCCTTTGTACATTCATTTCTATTTGACGTGGAAGTATAATTAAAGGAGAATCCTTATTAAAATAGGCTAAAGTAAGTCTTAATTTTTTCTCAAGCATTTTAAAATTGCTTATGTTTTTTTTAAAAATTATTGAAAAAAAATAATAATAATATTGTGTTAGATAAAAATAGAAATAGCTCACTGGTCACTGAGTGGTAGTACTTTCGAAGGCTGTTTCAAAATGCTCATGTGAATATTTTCATTATCGATATCTAAATTTGCCATAAGTATATTATGTACTATATAGTCACAGATTATGGACACAGGCTTTGCATGGATACATTTTTTTTTAAATTTATACACACAAGCCTTCTACACTTGTCGCTCTGACCATTAATGAAATAGCTGTCTTGATAAAACCCAATTAAGTTTTTATGTAAGTATAAAAAAGCAATATTTTGCAATCAATTCGCCAATACTTCTAAACCAACCAACGGATTTTTATAAGGTTTTCACTTATAGAAAGAGGGATAAACTGGGAAGATTTGTGTGTATATAAAAAAAAAAAATTGCATCCCGGGTGAAGTCGCCAGTTCATTTTATAAATGCGTAACTTTGAGCAAAGTATTTGTTCAAAGGTCCATTATGTAGTTTCGTATAACTGAAAGAGTTACAAGTTGGAACATTATACTGCTCTGCTAATTGCCAAGAGCACTGGCTCGTTCATAAATCGCGAGTTTGTTCTGAAAAAGGAGATAATTTTTTTTATTTTTTATGTTAAGTTAGTGACGCGTTATATTACCACAGTGGAATATTTTAATTATTTATTTTATAAGTGCAGAGATTGTTTTGTTAAATTACATTTTTTTGTACTAAACATGTTCAATTCTGATATATATTGCTAATGTTCTATCATAGTCATAGTTACCTACTGATAAAAATTTTACGTCATCAATAAACAACCACTTCCGAAATACATCTATATATGTATGTATATATAAAAGAAAGTCGTTGCAATTACACCATTTATAACGCGAAAATGGCTGAAGATATTTTCTTTGTTGAATTTTGTCCGCCCCGAATAGCAGAAAAACCTATTAAAACATTTAAAATAATTTCAAAAAAGATGTGCAAAATTTTTATTCTGAGGCTGTACGAAGTTCTCCGGGCAGCTAGTTTAAAATGTACGAAGTTCTCCGGGCAGCTAGTTTAAAATGTACGAAGTTCTCCGGGCATCTAGTTTAAAATAATACCAACGCTACGAACAGAGGGTATGTGTGTATTTTCTTAGAATGTGAGTATTTCCTTATATTACAAATCTAGTTAGGTATGGATATTTTTATAACCGAAGAAGGACCAATTATAGTTTTTAGTTTAAAATTGCTACATAAGCAAATAAGCAAAATAATGTTAATGCATTTTAAAAAAAATATATAAAAATAATAATATCAAATCGAAATGCTATATAAAAATGCCTTTGTTTGAACATGATTCATAAATAAAAATATATAATATCATTAAATAGCACCGTACATAATTATTTAAAATGTTCCAACGCCTAAAGTAAATCACAATTTCGTGAACAAATCCTTTAAGCAAATTTTAAATGTTTCGCTTAATAAAATGCAAACAAAAATTGGTGTAAGTCATTAATTTACAGAGAGACAATAAGCCTTAAATCTCTTATAATAGATGCCTGTTCGGCAAAGTTGGGCGGCCGTTGTTTGAACACCTGAGGTGTGCCGGATACCTTATTACACTTATCGTATAATAGACTCAATCCCAACTGTATACTGTTATACATGTATTAATTACTCGACTCCATTCATTTCTTATGAATTAATTTTATTAAATTGTGTCTTCGATAATTATTCGAAGATATTTTGATTAAAAAAACAGAAAATATTAAAAAAATCAGTCAAACAGTAAATCGTGACTGCCAATTTGGAAAATAATTATAATTTGATAGTTTACATAATATGATGTTGCTTTTTGACATTACACCGTCGAACGAATATGTAAGTTTAGATTTACAATTTCCTAATATAATTACATAATTAATAATATAACTAATTAATATCACATATACAATACTAATTTTAAGGATATTAATGTGCTAGGGTTAAGAAATATTTTATAGGATACAATTATCTTATAAAAATTTTAGTAAAGTATTTAGGCTTTGAAGTAGGTAACCTATAATGTACGTTCGACTCGACTGTTATCATACTTTATTTGAGACTGCACATTTATATGGTTTTTTTTTCAACATATATATTACATTTAAGTTACTGTGAATTTTTTCAAAAAACGTACTACAGCGCGTACGAAGTAGCGGGCACAGCTAGTCTTTAATAAACCTTGCAACTGAACTAACATTAAATTGTGACGCTTTGAAATGAATGTATATATATATATATATATATATATATATATATATATATATGTTGAAAAAAAAAAACATAAATGTGTAACATATAACGTATATATAATACCTCCTCTTCTTTACTAATTACCCTCATACATTTAGGTTCATGTGAAATTTTCAAAAAACGTACTACAGCGCGTACGAAGTAGGTAGTCTTTAATAAACCTTGCAACTGAACTAACATTAAATCGTGACGCTTTGAAATGAATGTTTAATTAAATAGTAACCAAAGCGTTTATTACCCTTTGATATCAACAATTGTAATAATCCTACCATAGAATGCCGTAGATAACAGTTCCACCGCAATTAGGTGCTAATGGAATGTGTTGGTTGTCATCATTTGTCATACCAACCAACCAACTGTATTAAATTGGCTGCAAGCATATTCTAAGTATATAATTACGATATTTGATGTTATTAAATTTTATTTATTTAATTTAAAATCGAATATATACTACGCTACTCGACTGCACTTAATCATCGTTAATACCTACATTTTAAAAAAATATATATAATATAAAAATATAAATAAAATAAAATGAAATAAATACAGTACAGTGCATAAATGAAAAACAAATAACACACGTATTTTATTCATAAGCAAACGGTTATATTGCAATTAAATGGCGTGTAAAATTTGTAAATTTTTAATTTTGTTGTCTAAATCCGTTTAGCCTTTTTTTCGTGATCGAGTAACAATATTTGTTTCAATCTAGGAATCCCATGGACTGTTTTTTTTTTTTTCAAATGAAAGGTCCGAATACGTCTTATTTATAATAGTACCTATAACCATTTAAAAAAATGTCCAAAAACAAAGCGTAGTTTATTTCGAGAATTAAAAATATGAATAATCGCTTGTCACTTCGTTTCTCTTTTTATCTGCAAGTAACTTCAGCTCATACGTTCGAGTTATCTCGAACACTCCAGTCGCATGTCAAGCTTTTGCCGAAATGTACGCCACAACATTACTTTCATTCTTAATAATAAATTCAGTGTTATCTATAGATCCATTGGTTTTAACAAAGAACGGTTTAGTGCGTGGCAAAGTGGCTGACGATGGTAATTACTCAATGTTTTTGGGCATACCATATGCGAAGATAGATCCAGATAATCCTTTTGGGGTCAGTATATTTTTCGTGTATGTCTATAAATTATATGTAAATGTCAGTCTACAATTCAAATTAGAAATACATATATAAAAAATATCAGATATATATGGAGCAAGGCTTTCGTAAATCTATAGTCGAGTTGATTACAATATACTGGTTTTATAATATTAGGATTGACCAAATCTGGTTTTACCAGATTGAATTTTTGTACTTTAATAACCAGATAGTTAAATATCATTTATTAGTGTATTTTTGTTGTAGTTTACACAAACTTTTTTTTACTTATTTTATTCTAGCTGTGTAAGTTTTTTTTTTTTCTTACAGCACTCTGTTGAAGTAGCACCATTCAATGAGCCATTTAATGCTACTGCTGATTCTGATGCATGTCCTCAACGACAAGATATAACATACAATATTATTGGGACACTCGATTGTCTAAATGTAAACGTGTACGTTCCTAATGAAGCTGGTACAAAACATCAACTTCCTGTAATGGTCTGGATTCACGGAGGAGGTTTTAGGAGATGGACTTCAAGCAGGGAGTCATATGGTCCAAAGTTCTTAGTCCAACGTGACGTAATATTAGTAACTTTTAATTATAGACTAGGAGTCTACGGCTTTATGGCCCTCAATTCATCTGAGATACCTGGAAATGCGGGGTTACGAGATCAATTAACGGCTTTGAAATGGGTCAAAGAGAATATAGAAGCATTTGGTGGTAATAAGGATAACATTACACTTTTCGGCCAAAGTGCCGGCGCTGCGTCGGTAGAATTTCACATACTTTCAGGTCATTCAGAAGGTTTATTTCACAAGGTGATATTGCAAAGTGGTACTGCTTTATGTGACTGGGTCATGGTGGAACCAAATTTAAATTCACCAATAGACTTAGCTAATTTCATGAATTTTGAAACTAATAACGTAGAAGAAGCCCTCAAATTTTTGGCAAATTCTCATCCACATGATGTGATATCTGCGACTTTAGATATCGGTTATTGGGAATTATTTAAACCGGTAGTTGAATACCCGTTCGAAGATATTGTAACAATGATAAAAGATAAACCGAGTAATCTTTTGAAGGATGGCTCATATTATGCTGTGCCAATGATATTTGGTTTTGCAAGCGTTGAGAGATTAGAAGATATCTACTATTATCGACAATCGTTAAAGACGTTAACTGATTATTTAGAAGAATCACATAAATCCGTCAACGCCAAAATCCAATTATATTTTGATCTTGTATCTGACGAATTTATAAAAGCAACCGATTTGGTGCGACAATTCTATTATGGAACTGACGTTATTAATGAAGAAAGTTTATATGAAGTAGTAGAATTCGATTCAGATTTTTCATTTGTTCACCCCGTTTGGAGAAGCATCAACTATCATTTAAGGAGAAATAGAAATAATATTTACAATTACATGTTCGCTTATGAAGGTGAACGAAATTACTATAAGTATATATTCAATTTGACTGAGGAACATGGGGCGAGCCATTCGGATGAAATTGGTTATTTGTTTGAACAAACATACGTAACGCAACCCATAAATGAGCAGGATCAACTCTTTATTGATCGCATTACCACATTATGGACCAATTTTGCGAAGCACGGGTATGTTTACAACAAAATCAATACTTCTGATTGCATGTTGATTAATTTTGTAAATTTTAATTAAACCCTTAACAAGTATTAATTACAAATACACGCATGATTAATTAATGCCTTAATTAACTTATGTTTATTAATATTTATTTTCTTTCCAGTGCACCGACCACAGAGGTCAACGAATTGATCTCAACATCATGGGAACCCTATCAAGAAAATAAAAACTTTTTCATAATCAATACAGAAATGATAAATCAAAGTTTACCGAAGCACCGACAAATTGCATTTTTGGATACATTATTTGAATTGTATGCAGACAAAATTAAGTGGTGATTTTTTTTAAAGATTTTACTAAATTAATTAAATTAGTAATCTATAGCTCATTAGGCAGCTTGGAGGCTATCGGATTATAAAATCAAAACATTAAAATACATGAGAAATATATGTAAAGTATGTATGAGTGTTGGTTAAATCTAAAGAGAAGTTCAAAAACACAAAAAAATACAATTTGAAATTACTACATACTTTGTTTTATTTATATAGTACATTAATTAAATAAATACCGATCTAATAATTCATGCAATTTTGTGCAATATTTAAATCAGTTAAGTAAAGTTCGTCAGGCTCGTTAACTTGATTGAAGGTGCTTGATCTATTAAGGGCTCTTTTGTGGGCTCTAGTATATAAATACATCATTCAAGCTCTGATACATAACAGCACACGTGTTCTTATATCAGATGGGCTGCCCAGTTTATGTTTGCGAAATAGTGTACATTGTCTGCATAAACGATTATATAGACTTCTTTCTGAAGATCCAAGATCCTTCAAGTATTTTTGGATCATCATCATCTCAGCCGTAGAACATCCACTGCTAAGCATAGGCCTCCCGCAAATTTTTCCAAAAGGACAGAAGCAGCCTGGATTGATAAGCGGCCCTTATCAGGTCGACTGTCCACCTTGTGGGCGGACGCTTGCTGGTTCGTGGCCTCCACTCGAGAACCTTCCGGCCTCAGCGGCCGTCAGCTCTCCGTACTATGTGTCGGAAATACAGTATAAAAAATAAAATAAAAAAAGAAATAAAAAAAAATAAAAAAAAATGAAATAAATACAGTACAGTGCATAAATGAAAAACAAATAAAAAACACATGTATTTTATTCATAAGCAAACGGTTATATTGCAATTAAATGGCGTGTAAAATTTGTAAATTTTTAATTTTGTTGTCTAAATCCGTTTAGCCTTTTTTTCGTGATCGAGTAACAATATTTGTTTCAATCTAGGAATCCCATGGACTGTTTTTTTTTTTTTCAAATGAAAGGTCCGAATACGTCTTATTTATAATAGTACCTATAACCATTTAAAAAAATGTCCAAAAACAAAGCGTAGTTTATTTCGAGAATTAAAAATATGAATAATCGCTTGTCACTTCGTTTCTCTTTTTATCTGCAAGTAACTTCAGCTCATACGTTCGAGTTATCTCGAACACTCCAGTCGCATGTCAAGCTTTTGCCGAAATGTACGCCACAACATTACTTTCATTCTTAATAATAAATTCAGTGTTATCTATAGATCCATTGGTTTTAACAAAGAACGGTTTAGTGCGTGGCAAAGTGGCTGACGATGGTAATTACTCAATGTTTTTGGGCATACCATATGCGAAGATAGATCCAGATAATCCTTTTGGGGTCAGTATATTTTTCGTGTATGTCTATAAATTATATGTAAATGTCAGTCTACAATTCAAATGAGAAATACATATATAAAAAATATCAGATATATATGGAGCAAGGCTTTCGTAAATCTATAGTCGAGTTGATTACAATATACTGGTTTTATAATATTAGGATTGACCAAATTTGGTTTTATCAGATTGAATTTTTGTACTTCAATAACCAGATTGTTAAATATCTATTATTAGAGTGTATTTTTGTTGTAGTTTACACAAACTTTTTTTTTACTTATTTTATTCTAGCTGTGTAAGTTTTTTTTTGCTTACAGCACTCTGTTGAAGTAGCACCATTCAATGAGCCATTTAATGCTACTGCTGATTCTGATGCATGTCCTCAACGAGAAGATATAACATACAATATTATTGGGACACTCGATTGTCTAAATGTAAACGTGTACGTTCCTAATGAAGCTGGTACAAAACATCAACTTCCTGTAATGATCTGGATTCACGGAGGAGGTTTTAGGAGAGGGACTTCAAGCAGGGAGTCATATGGTCCAAAGTTCTTAGTCCAACGTAACGTAATATTAGTAACTTTTAATTATAGACTAGGAGTCTACGGCTTTATGGCCCTCAATTCATCTGAGATACCTGGAAATGCGGGGTTACGAGATCAATTAACAGCTTTGAAATGGGTCAAAGAGAATATAGAAGCATTTGGTGGTAATAAGGATAACATTACACTTTTCGGCCAAAGTGCCGGCGCTTCGTCGGTAGAATTTCACATACTTTCAGGTCATTCAGAAGGTTTATTTCACAAAGTGATATTGCAAAGTGGTACTGCTTTATGTGACTGGGTCATGGTGGAACCAAATTTAAATTCACCAATAGACTTAGCTAATTTCATGAATTTTGAAACTAATAACGTAGAAGAAGCCCTAACATTTTTGGCAAATTCTCATCCACATGATGTGATATCTGCCACTTTAGATATCGGTTATTGGGAATTATTTAAACCGGTAGTTGAATACCCGTTCGAAGATACTGTAACAATGATTAAAGATAAACCGAGTAATCTTTTGAAGGATGGCTCATATTATGCTGTGCCAATGATATTTGGTTTTGCAAGCGTTGAGAGATTAGAAGATATCTACCATTATCGACAATCGCTAAAGACGTTAACTGATTATTTAGAAGAATCACGTAAATCCGTCAATGCCAAAATCCAATTATATTTTGATCTTGTATCTGACGAATTTATAAAAGCAACCGATTTGGTGCGACAATTCTATTATGGAACTGACGTTATTAATGAAGAAAGTTTATATGAAGTAGTAGAATTCGATTCAGATTTTTCATTTGTTCACCCCGTTTGGAGAAGCATCAACTATCATTTAAGGAGAAATAGAAATAATATTTACAATTACATGTTCGCTTATGAAGGTGAACGAAATTACTATAAGTATATATTCAATTTGACTGAGGAACGTGGGGCAAGCCATTCGGATGAAATTGGTTATTTGTTTGAACAAACATACGTAACGCAACCCATAAATGAGCAGGATCAACTCTTTATTGATCGCATTACCACATTATGGACCAATTTTGCGAAGCACGGGTATGTTTACAACAAAATCAATACTTCCGATTGCATGTTCATTAATTTTGTAAATTTTAATTAAACCCTTAACAAATATTACAAATACAGGCATGATTAATTAATGCCTTAATTAACTTATGTTTATTAATATTTATTTTCTTTCCAGTGCACCGACCACAGAGGTCAACGAATTGATCTCAACATCATGGGAATCCTATCAAGAAAATAAAAACTTTTTCATAATCAATACAGAAATGATTAATCAAAGTTTGCCGAAGCACCGACAAATTACATTTTTGGATACATTATTTGAATTGTATGCAGACAAAATTAGGTGGTGATTTTTTTAAAGATTTTACTAAATTAATTAAATTAGAAATCTATAGCTTATTAGGCAGCTTAGAGGCTATGTGATTATAAAATCAAAACATTAAAATACATGAGAAATATATGTAAAATATGTATGAGTGTTGTTTAAATCTAAAGAGAAGTTCAAAAACACAAAAAAATACAATTTGAAATTACTACATACTTTGTTTTATTTATATAGTACATTAATTAATTAAATACCGATCCAATAATTCATGCAATTTTGTGCAATATTTAAATCAATTAAGCAAAGTTCGTCAGGCTCGTTAACTTGATTGAAGGTGCTTGATCCATTAAGGGCACTTTTGTGGGCTCTAGTATATAAATACATCATTCAAGCTCTGATATATAACAGCACACGTGTTCTTATATCAGATGGGCTGCCCAGTTTATGATTGCGAAATAGTGTAAATTACCTGCATAAACGATTATATAGACTTCTTTCTGAAGATCCAAGATACTTCAAGTACCTTTGGATCATCATCATTTCAGCCGTAGAACATCCACTGCTGAGCATATAACCCAAATCTTTTCAAAGTTCGAGTGAATAGGCATCTTCTGGGTTGAGAATGAGGTTCGCTCCATCTTAGGCCTCATCCTTGCTACACATTTGGTTGTTGGTCAAGAGCAAACCCATCTTTTATATAAAAAAAAATAAGCCTCCAGCAAATTTTTCATAAAGGACCGGTCAGAAGCAGCCAGGATCCACCGTCGACAATCGGCCCTTATCAGGTCGACTGTCCATCTTGTGGGTGGACGCTTGCTGGTTCGTGGCTCTCCGTACTATGTGTCCATTTAAAATTACAAGGAAATGTTATTTTTTATCCCTGTAAATTGAGCTGAAATTATATCTGAATAATTATTCAGAAAGGATTTTAATTGAGAGAAAAAAATCACGATTTCAGTTTTCAGTGTTCCAATTTTAAAAATGTTGTAACCGATTAAAACTGCATGTAAATCGTTTAAAACCTTTACAAAATACCATTGCGTTGCACAGACAAATATAACTACATATTTAAAATTTAGTAACATTTCATTTAAAAACTGTCGAGAACGTTATACTCATCAGATTTTTTTATATACAAGTATTCCTAATTAATATTAAAAATGCGGAAGTGAGTTTGTGTGATACGATTTCAAGCATAAACAACTCAACCGATGATCATTAAATTGTGCAACCACATTGTCAGAGACACAGAAAGGAATATAGAATACCTTTCATCCAGAAAAAGTACTGTTCCTTAGAGATCATTTAAAAATATAAAAAAATCAACGCTTGACACAAACATAATATGAGCAAACGATAAAGATTGAATTAATTATTTCTCATATATTTTTGTCATGTGCTGTTTTTTTATTCGCGGGTAAAACACCATTCTTTTAATTTTGACAATCTTCCATTTGCATTTAATGCAACTTAATACAATGTAGTAAATCTACAGTGAATGTCAGATGCCAGAACATATTCTATATTTTACCATGCCATATTATATATATCTTTTATCAGAGTTGAAGGCGCAATTTACCATCGTATAGCGAATCATATAATATGTGGAGTTCATCCGCCTTATTAGCATAAGGCGCCGCTGTGCAACATCCAATTTGTTATAAACTTTATTCTGTGGACACGCGAACTTTAAGAGAAACTTCCTTTTTAGGTGTTTTACCCTAAAATACTTAAATAAACTGTAGGTTAACTGTAGATTAATGCTGTAGAAAAACGCAATAACTTGGTGTTGTAAATGAGGTTATGCGAAAAAGATATCTACCATCAAGTGTCTATCAACCTGCCTATAACCTTTTTCTTAAATAAATAATATTCATCCGGCCTGATGTTGCTTGTGTTTCCAACACACTTGAATGTAGTGGCCATTTTGGTAGTAATTAATAATCATATTAGGTTATTATTAATTTAAATGTCGAAATAATTGGCTCTACATGCACCCATTTAATTTTGTATTAATAAATTTTGTTATTTGAAAAATACTGTACAAGTATGCGGTGTTTGGTAATTCTTCAGTGCGCTGTAAGAAAATAATTAGTTGTCTCTTCAGGAGAAAAATATATATTTTCATTATCTAACTGAGACAATATTGTGCGGGATCATTTCGCAGAGAGCCGGTCGTTTATCGTCCAAGAAAAATAAGGAGACAACGGCCCTCGGGCGATTCATATTCATAATGTCGGTGAAATAATTAGTTTTCATTATTCATAAGTATTTCGAGGTTCATTTGCGGGTAGGAAGTCAGATGGAAATGAATCTTTATAGACATAAAAAATTGAATAAAAAATGGCTTTAAAGTAATTTATCAATTTTATCAAAATTTAATACCTCCCCGTGCGATATATTTATCTTAGAATACGTAATATATCAAAGTTATCGAACGAACTTTAACAATCTTGTGCGTTAACAATACAATAAGTAGTACACCAAATTCGTTGGTCTGTAGATCGCTGAAATGTTGAAAGTAATATTTATCTACATTTTATTATTGAAAACTATTGATGCAGCATTGAGAGTAGATCCCTTGGTTTATACTAATGTGGGTATATTTAGGGGTGTGAGGGAGTCTGTTAAGGGCGATTATTCTATGTTCTTGGGTATTCCTTACGGAAAAGTGAATAAATCTAATCCCTTTGGAGTGAGTATTTTTTGGTTATATGTAGCTTTTTGTTATAATTATAATTATAATTGTATGTTCACAAACAACTTATTTCACACGAAATTTATACAGAATTTGTAACAGTTTTCAAATATAACTTTCCTTTGGTTTATTTTAACCGTTTTTTGTTTATTTTAGCCAGCCACACCATATCCCACATTTGAAGACGTCTTTGAAGCCTATGATGATTCATCAATTTGTCCACAATTTGTAGATGGAATGTCTACCGGAATATTGAACTGCCTAAATTTAAACATTTTTGTGCCAAACTCAGCCACATCTGCTAATCGTCTTCCAGTTTTAATTTATATACACGGGGGAACTTTTGTTAGTGAATCTTATTCCAGAAAAGTCCTTGGTCCGAGTTATTTGGTTAGACATGATGTTATATTAGTGACCATAAACTATCGGTTGGGACCGTACGGTTTTATGTGTTTGGATATTCCAGAGGTACCTGGCAATCAAGGTCTTAAAGATCAGATCTTAGCTATGAAATGGATAAAAGATAACATTCAGGCTTTTGGAGGAGACGTGGATAGTATAACATTATTTGGGGAAAGTGCGGGTTCTGCTTCAGTTGATTTTCATCTTCTATATACTAAGGAACAAATATTTCATAAAGTTATAATGCAAAGTGGAACTACATTATGCCCGTGGTTGAATTACGTGGGCAATCATAAAGCACCATTATTATTAGCAGAACATTTAGGTTTCATTACAAGTGATGTAAAAGAAGCTCTAGCATATCTTGCAACAATGGATTCAAATTTAATCATTGAAGCATCAAACTACCTGGGAATCACGTTCAGACCTTGTGTAGAGAAGATTTTCGACGACGTCGAATACTATATAGCAGATCATCCCTTACATGTGAAACCAAAACACAATGTACCTATTATAATCGGAATTACCAGTAGAGAATATGTTGTTACATATGCCCATCAAACATTGGAAGAACTGGCAAATTTAAACGAAACGTTTGATTATTTGTCTGGTTATTTTAATTTTGATACAGAAGAAATTATTGAAATGGAAGCATATGTTCGTCACTTTTATCTAGGGGACGGAATTGTAAATGAGGCATTAAGGGATGGATATATCAATTTCGTGAGCGATTTTAGATATCAACATCCAATACAAAGAAGTATTAGCAATTACTTAGATTCAGCAGTTACAGATATATATATTACTATATGTTTTCGTATGATGGTGGAAGAAATTATAATAAGCTAAAATTTAATGTCACCTTAAACGGTGCTGGCCATGCTGATGATTTGGGCTATTTATTTGATGGAAGTGCAATGGAAGGCCGTGGAGGGCCTGAAGACTACGTCGTGGTGGATTATATGACAACAATGTGGACTAATTTTGCTAAGTATGGGTAAGTAAATCTAACTTTAACTATATTTTTTTAAGAAAACGGGCAGCGGAGAGGCTGAAATCACTTATAAACACAAGGTGTACATATGGTACCATTATGTAAGAAGATTTTTTATTAACATAATAGGTGGCAGGCGGGCTGATGGTCCATTTAATGGTAGGTGGCAACCATCACCTAAGAACACAAGCAACACCAGGGAGGATGCAGGTACGCTTGAGGAGGAGGAGGATACTTACTTTACTAAAATCATATTACTGTAAACGCAGGTAATTAAGCTAAATATTGATTTTCTTATTTTCAGTAATCCTACACCACAAAATTCTGGTAAGTTCCCGGTTAAGTGGTTACCTTTGGACAATGATCTGATGTACTACATGGATATTAATTCTCAATTGTCTCTTCGAAATAGACCAAACAACGACAGAATGGCTTTTTGGGATTTATTTTTCAAAGTCAATGGAAAATTGCAAAAAGGTTACACCGATAATAATCTTTACAAATCCGGAGAATAAATTTTTCAATGTTATGACTTTATCTTTGTTAATTTAATATAATAATTCCTCGGAATTTATCACGAATATTATTGTGTACATTTTTTATATTTGTTCGGATAAACGTTATGATATTATGGTAATCTGGTCCTAAGAGATAATTTTTGATAAAGATGATGTTTTATATCAGTTAAGAAACGTAATGTCAATTGAAGAGTTATATCTACATAAAAATTGATAACTATATAAAAGAGTGCGTGGTGAGGAGATGCTCTACATTTATCATAAATATGTTGGAACTGCAAAATTTGATACTATTCATTTACTTATTTGTTTTTATTTTTACTACGTCTAAAGAATAGTCAAATATTGATGTTATATTTCCCACTAGTATAGGTCCAATAAAAGGTGTGAAGGAGACTGATAGAAATTATTTGATGTTTATGGGAATAACATATGCTCAAGTAAATAAATCGAATCCATTTTGATTAAGTTGTAAATTGTAATTTTTATAATTAAAAATAATATTAATTTCTTATCTTGAGTTTTAAGTCAGAACACAGTTTAAAAAGTTTGTTATTTTAAACTGTGTTCTGACTAATCACTGTTGCTAACTTGATTATTATTTCATCTGTTTATTATATATTAATTTAAAATTCAACATTGCATGACAGATGAGCAACGATTTTGATTAGATTTAATATAAATAATGAGAACTGATCATTACTCGTTTTGTCTATAGAAATTGTAATAACCTGCGATAAATAATCCAATTAACTCTTTAAACTGTGATTATGTCTAAAATCGTGGTTTTATATTAATGATAATGAAAATTAAGTTATAATATATAACTTATAAGAAAGGATTTATAAAAGTTTTTTATTTAATTAATTAATTATAGCACGTTTAAAGTTTTTTAGCTTTTATTTAAATAACCTGTGTTCGCTTACAGATTAAAATGTGACTCTAATCATTTTCAAGGTGGGGAAAAACTGTTTTTTAAGAATTATCTTTTTTGATAACATTTATCTCGCCAAAATCTACGAGAAATAGTAAACTTAATAAATGAAGAAAATAAAAATTAAAAAAATTATGTGTTTTTAGTTTTACTTGCATAAATGTTAGATATAAAAATCCAGTTATGGATAAATATATAATTACCTGAATTTCGAGAAAGTTTTTTTTACTGGCACAGTACAATCCTTGAAATTTGTATGCAGATGACACCTTCTTGAAAACTCATGTCGATACTCATATCACTATTTACATATTATTATATATCGACTTTCAGTATAGTATAGTTCAAGTAAAGACAAGACTCAGGTGTTATATTTCTCATTTCTCAACGCAAACGAAGTCTCGGACACAAGCCAGTGTTATAATATACGAGTAAGTAAATCTGACACACTGCTCTGTAATATTATGTAGGTGTGTAGTTGGTTGCTAACGTTTATTTGAAGCAATCATTTAAGGCCGACATCAGGTAGACCCCACTCAGTTTAGTGTACGTTTCATCTTGCTGAAAGACAAACAAAACACCTATGCGAACCGCATTCCGAGATATGCCTGCTGAAGCCCTATTCTGTGTCTCCTAATATCATTAAAAAAAAAATTTTTTTTTTAAATTAATTTATTTAGATTTAAGTTACATACAGCACTAAACTTAAAAAATATATATTATAGATTATATACAAATAGGCCTAAAGAATCATATAAAACTATTACATGAAAAGCAAAGAATTTCTTATGCTCGTAGATTGTATAAAATTTTAGATTTTATGTAATAAAAGACTTTAATCCGTACTAATATTATAAATGCGAAAGTATGTTTGGATGTATGGATGTTTGTAACTATTTCACGGAAAAACTACTGAATCGATCACAGTGAAATTTTGCATACACGTTGTCTGGAACACCAGAAAGGACATAGGGTACCTTTTATTCAATAAAAAAGGACTATACCCGAGGGATAAATAAAAAATAAAAAACTAACGCCTGGCCAAAGTGAAGTCGCGAGCACCAGCTAGTGTTAAATAAATAAAAATAAAAAAACTGCAATTGACAACACGCTGCGTTCTATTATTATGTTTTGTTTAAATTAATAGTTCTGTAAGTTTTTTTGTTAACAATAACGTCTTTTTATCCGCAACATTTTCAATTTTTTTAAAAACGAGCTGATGCCCGTGACTTCGTCCGCGTTGAAAAGGAAAATATATGAGTAATTATTATACGATGAGATATAGCAAAAACTAATTTAAAAAATCAGTTGTTATTTGCGCCATCTGATGCGATGAAAATAAGACTTTTGTCACTGCAGTTTGCCAGTATTATACTTATTTAATGTCACTTTTCAGTGACAGATTGCGCTAGTTGACGCAAATCGAAATTATACTAAAATCATATATATATATAGTCAAGTTCATTAATGTATATATATATATATTAAGCTATAGATTAAGCTTACACTCAGACGTTTATTGCGATTACTTTTGATAATATTTATGTTACACAATAAAATTATTCTGTTTTTTTTTTTAGACTTAATGTTGGCAACCTCGTGAGAACTAGGAGGTAGGTCTGCTTGAATTGCATTACTTATTTATCTACTATAATTTCCAAAAGGAATTTTAATAAAATTATATGTCTTTTATGATCATTTAAAAACAAAATAATGTGCTTAATGTTGAAATTATCATTTCACCTTACATAATGGATAAAGGCACAAGAATGAATGCAACCCTCTAGGCTTTTTTTTTTAAACTAAATGTGTATATTTAAAATTTTTATTATCACAATATTTGTGTTACCATCCAGAATAGTTCTTCAAGCCAACACACATTTACTTCCTCAAGGTGTTAGACCTTCGTCACTCCGGCCACCCATCAATATTCCCGTCTTGTTTCCACAACGAACATTATCCTACGTGTTCCAAATGTGTTTGCTATATACCGTAACTCCTCTTTCACCTAATAAAAGTGGTTAGTAAGCGATTTTGGGACATCTTTAAGGCCTCTTTTCACCATCTCTCAAGTAGGCTAACCGCCATTTAAAGTCACCGGTCACCGGGGATGATGGAGCTGATATACCTTTGTTTGTACGGTAAAAGTCCCAAACATTAAAAAGAAAATAATTTAAAAAAAAAATCGCCTATCGAAGGATGCAGTAAACCGAGTGCATAATTTAATAAAACATAAAATTATTTCTAAAAGTAACTAATCAACACTTTACTTGTAGTTGGTGAAAGAGACGGTTTGAGTTCACCAACAGACGGTTCGTTTTTAAACAGCTGTTTAAAATTTAATATTATTAAACGGCTGTTTAAATATTTAACAGCTGTTTAAAAATAACCGTCTGTTGGTGAACTCGAGCCTTAGGCAGCTGTTTTAAACAGCTGTTTAAAATTTAAACAGCCGTTTAATAATATTTTGTTGATCACGATTGCTAAACTGTGGGTTAAACGCCCTAAACATCAGATTAATCATTAAGTTAATCAGATGTTTAGGGCGTTTAACCCGCATTTTAGCGATTGTGGACAACAAAATATTATTAAACGGATGTTTATATTTTAAACAGCTGTTTAAAAATAACCGTCTGTTGGTGAACTCGAGCCTTAGTCATGTTAAAAACAATGATTGTTCATTTTCTTAGTCGCCCTCTGCTGCAGATTACTGCAAATAGAATCGAATTTCAGAAGAAGGATACTATCTTTGAAACGTACATTTTTTATGAGTACAGGTGGCAGACAGATCTGCTCGATAGATAGATAGATTGGATGGTTTACATAGATAAAGTTTAAGGAGAAATATACAGATACAGACATAATTTTATAACTAAGCGACAATAAATTTACCAATAATCTCATGATTTACATCCTTACATATTATAAAACAAAGTCCTCCGCCGCGTCTGTCTGTCTGTGCGCGATAAACTCAAAAACTACTGCACCGATTTTCATGCGGTTTTCACCAATTGATAGAGGGATAATCAGGGAAGGTTTTTACGAAAAAATAATGCACCCCTTGCGAAGCCGAGAGCGGGACAGCTAGTTATGTATATAGTGAAACATAGTGAGTAATTTATTAGCATCAATTGTAGACATGTGTCGTACACGAGATTATACTTTGGCCGACACATGAATTCAACATGTATTGAGCATTATGGACAAGATGGTTCTAGATATAAAATTTTATACTAGAAGTGAATATATAAGATTTACTAAACAAAATTTCGATAGCATTTTATATACTTTATAAGTATGCTCATTATTATCTATTTTTTTAAATATTGAAATTCTTTATTGTAGTATATATAAAAAAATTTACATTCTTTAATGATGATTTTAAATTTAATTATTTTGCTTTCAATATATAATATATTCGATGAGGAAGAACTGACAAGAAAACTCATTCAACATTAATGCTACGAGTCTATACTAATATTATAAATGCGAAAGTATGTTTGGATGTATGGATGTTTGTAACTCTTTCACGCAAAAACTACTGAACAGATCATCAAGAAATTTTGCATACACGTTGTCTAGGACACCAGAAAGGCCATAGGGTACCTTTCATCCAGAAAAAAAGGACTATTCCCGAGGGATAAATAAAAAATAAAAAACTAACGCCTGACCAAAGTGTTATAGCAACACGAGGTCAAGCGTTATATTGATTTTTTTTTAAAATTTACAACGCGGACGAAGTCGCGAGCACGAGCTAGTTTGCTATATATGTAAGTAGGTATACAATAATCAAATAATCAGCCATTAGAACCAAGCTGCTCCATCAGTTTTATTATTATTATAATATTAGTCTTAATTATATAATTTCTTTTAAAAGTAACTTATGTGTCTATATACTCTTTTATATTTATCGAATACGAATACTAAAAAGAAATAAAACTCGGATCTATACGAATAAATAAAATAAAAGTCCTTTTTCTATCCTTTTATGTTTATTAAATAGATTTCTATGCAATTTTCATCTTGTTAAATCACATACGTTTTTAATGGCGAAGGATAAAATTATCCCAAAAAAATAAACCAAAAAATACTAAAAATAAAATTAATATTGGTTCCTATAATTTTGAACGACATCTGATAATCTATCAGATAATAATTGCTATGAAACTTCATTCAGGAGCAGGTTTATTTAGAGTGAATGAAATACGATATTAGCTTAGTTAGTCTAACTTGTGATCAAGTTTAAAATTGCTGTACAAAAGAGGAACACTGAAAATAATCTAAAATCCAAACGTGTCGTCAAACCCCTTATTAATTTTATTTAATAACCCTCCAATTCGTATCTATATATGGATTTTGCACTCAATTGTGCTGAAACTACTGAAAATAAACTTGTTATGCAGTCACCATTAGTACTAGTGCCTATAGACGAGTTGCCAACAAATTATGACTGCCAACTCGCGGTCACTTTTACCCAAAAGCGTGAGTTGTTTAACTAATTATACCTATAATCAATAACAAAATAAACCATAGTTTAGTTTATGCATCGAAAATCTCTTTAATTTTCTTTGACAATTCGCCTTTACTGATTTTGTTTGACAGTGATTTTCTGTAAAGGGTTGGTTTATTGTCGGCAGACGACCGTCCAATTTATTCCATTTCTAGAAACTTCTAGAAGTTTTCCAAGAAATTTCTAGAAGTTTCAGAAAGAAACTTCTAGAAATTTCTTGAATAAGTATATTCGTGTTGCACACTGCATATAATTGAATCTCTGTAGACGATAGATGGAATCAGTGGTGGAACTGCTTACACTTAGCGGAGTCTGGGGCGGACGGCGCTCGCACCCGGAATGTAATATAACTACCACATCCAAGTGCAACTGTCGCTAATATTAGATTAAACTGCACTCAGCTTCCTCCCACTGTTACGTCCACTGACATGCACTTTTACATTGCATTGCACTTTTTAAAGTGTAACCCTTGAGTCATTTGCATCATTTATTTGAGCGTGTATATATTGTCAAAAGACGTCTCCTTACATGCATGGATAGAGACAAAAGGTACATTCTTAACACTTTAATAATGAGCGAGTATTCCACGTGGATTTTTTGTACATTTTTGAAAGCCAGTAGACGCTCTTCCCTTCGTTGAAAAGGTTGAAAGCTTTTTTCTACCATCTAATCTTCAAAATCTAATAGATCCCCTATTGATAATTCCCATTTAGCATCGTGGACTCCCCTATTATTATGGTGAATAATTTATTTGAGTAGTTTTCCAGAGTAGTAAGTGTTACGAGTAATTGAATATAGTTAACTGTCAACGACTACCTCTCTCACACTTTTGCCCATATTTACCTTAAAAGCGGATAGGTAATACTCAGTTCATTCTATATGTCTATAAGCCTAACTAAGCATAGCATTCGTTTCAGATTCATTTGAGAACATTAATTGATGTCCTTGTCAATCCTTAGGCATAGGTATCCAAAGAGAAAAACTTTTGTATTTTTCTTTGTAATGAATAAACTCAAAAAATTACTGGCCCGGTTTTAAAAATTCTTTCATCTAAAGAAAGCTACATTATGAGCAAGTAAATATATAATAAAATAAACAACCTTCTTGTGTTTATGTAGAAAATAATGTCTCGTATCCATTACACAAGCATTAATTGCTTACTGTGGAACTAGATGGCGCTGTGTGGAATGTGTGAAGATATTTATTTATATTTATGATATTTTTATTATGTTGGCATTAATTGGGAGTGTATTGTATAGAAGTTTAGAAATTGGGAGTGTAAGTAGATCCGGTAGTGAAGAGCGTCTGAAATTAATTCAACTTAGGTACGAGATATCTGTTTCTAATGGATCCTTGCGGCAAACGGCCTCTTCGGCACAATCGAAATGGTGAGACCGTCTTACAATATCTCCCTCACTGGTTTGTCGTCTCTATTCAATTAAGGAACACTTCATTGCTACTTGGAAATTAATAAATCTTACCTCTTCTATATCGTACAATGACTTTATAGTATTTTAAGAACTATAAGGCCCCAGAACTACGTCATTTTATAATACACTAGCTGTTGCACGCGACGTCGTCCACTTAACTTTATAAAATATAGCCTACTAGCTGGTGGTCGCGACTTCATTCGCGTTGAACGATGATAGGTACCCTATGTCCTTTCTGGTGTCCTAGACAACGTGTATGCAAAATTTCATAGTGATCGGTTCAGTAGTTTTTGCGCAAAAGAGTTACAAACATCCAAACATCCAAACATACTTTCGCATTTATAATATTAGTACGGATTATTATTAATTTTTATTTTATTTTATTAATTTATTAAATTGCTAGTGAAAAGAAAGTCGTTTTAGCTACACCATTTATAACTCTAGAATGCTGGACCGATTTTGATGATCTTACATTTAAGAATAACTGTCAGATTATATGCTAGCATTAGCATTTCGCTTTTTACTTTGTCACAAAAATAAAAATATATAAAAAAGTTATGAGTAGTTTGTGAAAACAGTCTTGCTAACTCATTTGTAGCTCATCACACGGATTTCCTTGTCCATTTTATGGGGATTAATTGTATCCAGGCACGAGGATATCCATTTAATTAAATCAAAGTACTTTGGGACATCAATTCAGTTGCTGCAATACGATGCGGCTCATCGAATTAAAATTGAACTAATGTAATTGCTTTTGCATATTAAAATTTATTATTTACAACCTTCTATTGTATTCAAAAATCAAAATATTTATTTATAAATTAGGTTTCTCTAAGAAACTCTTATGATAGACATTATAAATTTAAATTTACAAAGGTTTTGGAAAAAAAATCCAAGATGATTACGATCCTGAGAAGAAACCCCGAAAGAAACTCAGGATACAATTCTTTTTGTCATTTAAAAAAAAAAATCGCTTTCAAATTTTTTGAATACATGTAGGCTGCAAGTTATTACAATTTTCAACGCCCTTTATGAATGAAGCCATTGAAAGTTTCAATAATAAAAGCCTCCTGTATGACACCTACGAGTAAGTAGATTATGTATCGCGAGCGCAACAAATCAATCCTGTGTCGTTTATTACGAAAAATCCGCACCCGAGATGGAAAATTGGAAAACGTAATTGAAAACGTGCACGTTTCAATTGTACAACAGGTAGTTGTAACAAATATGACAATTTTAAACATACTATTATTTATTTAATATATATTCTTGTGGTTATCATATTAATTCTGATCTTTTATGTAGGTACAGTCTCGGTACGAAAACCTTCGTCAGTTTTCAAATTCATTCCTTTATCAAGTCTTAGTACCTTTTGAAAGTAAAGCAACTGACAGACGTTTGAAATAAAATTTTGGCATGACTAATAATTGCCTTGGTGCAATAAATGTCGACTTTAAGGTGACGAACCTTTTCTTACCCCGACTGTACCTAGCTGTTAACAACATTTCGAAGTTTGTTTAGTGGCTTTACGAATAATATTAATATAGTGTGCTCACTCTCACTAACATTTTATAAATATATTGGGTAAATTAACATAATAATTACTTAAGACATTGTTTTATCTTTAAATATTAATTTAACTTAAAAATTTCAATAAATACAAAATTAAGTTGAAAATTAAGTTGAAAAATAAAATAAGTTGTAAGTGTTTCGACTCATAATTTAATGTTATAAGATATTAAATTTTTACTGAAAGCAATTAATGATTTTTTTTTACCCTTATTTATAACTTTATACCTTCTTTTTTATATACTTTAGATATTTGTGTGTACCTAAATGTAAAATTATTTTTGTCATCTTTATCTTTTGTCATTTTAGGAAGGCGTTATTAAATTTTTGTTACGAAATAAATTATTATTATTATAGGTGCCAAATTCTCGTAAAAAATTAAACTACAATAACCTTAGGACCATTTTCAAGAGATACATTGAGTATCATATATAGAAATTTTCCGCGCGAACGATCCAAAATGGGACTTACAGAACAAACACTGGAAGAGAAAACAATCATTTTAGGAAAACATTTTGAAACATGAGTTAGCTCAACTTGGGTTATTCTGAACTCAACTGAGGAATTTTTCTATTAATCACCAATAATTTTATTTATTAACTTAGATATATAACAAAAGGTGTCGCGGTTGACAGTTAAGGTTAACTATAAAATTTATTATAGCTAATTATAATATGCACAGAAGAAAAATAAACATTGTAAAGTAATAAGCTTCAATTTGGTATTTTTTTTAATGTGAAGGTTGCCAGACAAGCTGCCAATGCCCTTAATTGTATTAAGTGAAGGGGTTGTATATGTGGACAATATGTATTTAAATTTACAACAACTTATGTATAACTATATTAAGCAAATAAATAAATTTGAATTTATTTGAATTTAAGTAGCATCCGTCACATATTAATACAAGCAACGCCGCAGATGATGCAAAGGCGTTCAAGTGCTTAAGAATCCACCATTGGATGGCTCAAAACCTTGAGATATATTCTCTATATATTAATTTCTGACTGTTCAGGCGAAACAATAATAATAAACTAGCTGGTGCTCGTGACTTCGTGCGTGTTTAAAATTTAAAAAAAAGCAATGTAACGCTTGACCTCGTGTTGCTATAACACTTTGGCCTGGCGTTTGTTTTTAATTTTTTATTTATCCCTCGGGAATAGTCTTTTTTTTCTGGATGAAAGGTACTCTATGTCCTTTCTGGTGTCCCATACAACGTGTATGCAAAATTTCATGGTGATCGGTTCAATAGTTTTTGCGTGAAAGAGTTACAAACATCCATACATCGAAACATACTTTCGCATTTATAATATTAGTAATACGGATTTACTTTTGTTTTGGGGAGTTTTGTTGCAATCGTCGCTAGATGTCGCTATGCAGCCATTGTCAAAATTTTTGTTGTGCAATTTGTTAAATTTTTTGTTCACATTATGTTTATATTAATTTATAATTGTATGGAATATAATTATATTGTTTTAAATGTATTTTCCATATATTGAAAGATAATATGTTACGAGTAATATATGTATAATATGCAAATATATCTTAATGCGTGGTCTTATTTACCATTCTCTTACAAACTTTTTATCCGGTTTGAAATATAAATCAGTCATTAAATTTAAATTCATTCGATTGTCGAGTTAAGAATAACCTTCATTCTAGTTTTGATAAGGTCTACGAGCATTTTTGTAACAAAAACATTTTCTGTGTTGTGTGTAAATATGTAAAGAGTGAGATATATTCTTGTTGTGTTTGTATTTCATTATTTAGGTGTGTTTACACTCATTAAAGTTTTTGCTTTCAATAAGCGCTTCGTTCAATTTAAAATTTTATAGAATTGTTATTTGAAATTACGCATTTTTAATATAAACATGTTATTTAAATTTTTTATTTAATTTAATTATTCCCTGCGACCAGGTAGACAGATGACCCGAAAGGCTTCGCAGGAAGTGGATAGATGCGAAGGATAGAAGACCGTATGTGGTGGCGAGTTAGTTGTTAATACTATTAATTCAGTCAAACGTCTTTTCAAGAATCAAAATCTATTTAGCAAAAGATAACAAACATTTATTGTTTCCTCACTTAATCACTTTTCATTATACTTAATAATACTTCATTATACTTATAATTAATATAATAAAATCCTTTGTTATAATTGTTAGGGCCTCTTTCACCAACTACAAGTAAAATGTTAGTTAGTATTGAAATTTTATTGAGATTATATAAGGTTTTTTTTTGGTTATATCCCATTGAAAGTCTTTATAATTTTTATTCATATTCTCTCCATTTTTAGCTGATTAATAGGTATCTTTATTTCCTTCCTTCGATGCCGTCTTTATCTCCTCAATCGTCCTCATTTGATGGGCCTTTTCAGTTTCGGGAATAAGAAAAAGTCCAGGTCTCGGGAATACGGTGGAATACGGGAATATTGGACCCTTACCTTACCTACCTTGCATAAGAATCAACTAAAATTTGTTTTCATTGACAAACGATGTTAAAGGAATGTAGGAATGTGAAATGTTTTCAATTTCGATTGTTAATTCAACTCAAACAAGTCGTGTGATTGTACCGCCCGACGTTATCTTCAACGTAATCCCGTCAATATGTATTCCGTCACGGCCCCATCTCTCTTTCGATTTTTCACTATAAAAATGTACGCCTCGATTGAAACCTTCTTCTATTCACACCTAAACCCTACCAGTTCGTTACACATCATCATTATGTGTCCTTACAGATAATAATACTGTGACATTAGCACACTGTACTTACATAATATCCGTAAACTATGCAAAAATCCGTACTAATATTATAAATGGGAAAGTATGTTTGGATGTATGGATGTTGTATGGATGTATCGATGGGGAATCCCCTCTTACAGAAGATCGACGTGAAGTAAAGTGAGTGCATACTGTGCTATGTGTTACAGACTTTACATAAATGCGAGAGCCGGTTGAGAATTCAGAATCCCTTTATTATATGGCGTAGCTCTGAACGTGTATGCAAAATTTCATGGTGATCGGTTCAGTAGTTTTTGCGTGAAAGAGTTACAAACATCCATACATCCAAACATACTTTCGCATTTATAATGTTAGTACGGATTATCGGACTTAGCAAGCCTGAACCTTAAAACTAAATGTTCTCAAAAATGTATTAAGTGTCAGAAAAATATTCATACTTTTTACAAAAATACAAAAAGTATACATTTTCTACATTTTGTATGAAACGGGTTTTTATTCTCCCTGAAGCGGTACGAAGTTCGCTCGTTTTAAATAAACCACTAAAACTTCATTACAAAAATTTAAAAAAATAAAAGTGTATGGATAAATTTTAAAACGACATGTTTTAAATTTATTCTCTACACCAACCTCCTTTCTCGCTTAAATAGTTTACATGTTAAAAAAATAGATTAGGTTCGCGGTGATCGGGGCGATAGTACGGACTGGCACGATGCTAGCGAGTCGCGAACCGATTTCAAACGCTTCAGTGCAACCGCGCCTGTCACTACTGTCAGAGATGTCTACCAAAACTGTGGACAAAGCAAAATGGAGACGCAGAAAAATCACCCACTCGCCAGAAAACGATGACAACGATTGTGTAAGTCTCGCGTGGCTGCTGAACTTTCGTCTCGATGAGATCGTCAACGTGAACGTGCCTGATGAAGATCCGCCTCGACAGAATGTTAGGGAGCCGAAAGCATTGGTCCCAGATACGCCCCCTGCGCCAAAGAAGCCGCCTTACACGTATCCGGAATTAATAGAGAGGGCGTTGAGGGAAAAGGGAGAATTGACTGTATCGGCGATTTACCAATGGATATCGTGAGTATTGGTGTAAAATCTAGTAGGTTAATTGTATTCGTTTTTTTGAAGATTTTGATAATTTATTACAAAATTTTTTAAATCCAAAACGCTTTTTTTTACTGTTGGAAGTTCATGTATTCCTTTACCCCATACTCGTATTGCTATAGTTGTATTCAATGAAATATCTGTTTGCTCTTACAGGGAAATACAGGAGGATCTTTTTTTTATTTCCTTTTGTCTTGCCTGGAATTAATCTTACTTTTTTTAGGATAATACTTGACACCTTTGAACATCTTTGAAAATCTTTAAACATTTTATTAGTTATTTGCCTTTTGAAATTTTGACCATTAAAACAACATTTTTTTCGCGTCGTCTATCTTGAAGGTCCACTTGATGGTAGATGGCTACCGTCGCCTATAATACAAGCAACTCAACAGGCGCTGCTGAGCTTATACCGACATTATTAACAATTAGGAAGGGTTAGGGAAATAGTTGTTATGAATATTTGTAATCTATCGGGATTTAAAATTTAGTCTGACTTAGGGTTACTGCAGCCTCTTGTTGGGAAATCAGGTTACCTTAAAAGATACAGAAATAATACTGTTCTTGTAGCCAGAAAAAAAAAAAAAAAAACATTTTTTATGGTTTTTATGACACGTTGCTATTTAGTAGCAATAATTGTAATCATCACAATTGAATTATCATTAGGATAATGGCGTTTGTATTATGCTCTGAGTTGTGAAAGTGACTGAGTCTTGATGTCTTTAATTTCCCAATTTAGTTTTACAACTTGTACGGAAACAAATCAGTGGCTCAATGCCTTGTATAGTAATTTATTACGTATCGAAATTGACAACCTATTGTATCGTAATACTCGGAAATTTTATGCATTAACTAAACAAAGAAGCGCCCGCCTTAAATCGACGCTAGTTACATTAAGTCTGTCCTTTGTATGGGTAATCTAACATAAGGATTTAAAAGGGGTTTTTTTTTTGTTGAGTTTAGAATTGAAAGTTGCCCAATTTATGTCTAACATTTAACACTAAGTTGAGAGTAATTCTAATTGACCTATCGACTTCTCAGATTGTAGTGACATCCAGATACTTACGTCTTTTTTTCGAGTTTTGCGCTTAGAAACACACGCTAATATTAGCAATTAATTTTTATTTATACAGAAGATTTAGTAAATACGACTACGTCACTTTTTTCAATAGCTAGTCATCAAACAAGACTGTTTTGTCTATATTAATTAAGCTATTTATAACTTATTTATTTTAAAAAAATAAAGTCTTTTATCATTGATCACACTGCACCGAAAAATGCGGATAAAATAACATAGATTATTAACTAGTTTCTAAAGAATGTAGTAAAAATATTTTTTCGTAGCCAGTTACGTTACGTACCAAGTTACCAATGTGCATAGAGTATTCTTGGTGTGTGAGACCATGATTGGTTGGAAATGTTTTGTAATAATATTCTTCCCAAAAAGTTACAATGTGACTATAGATTAATGTGACTAGTTGGTGAGTTACGATCGCCTATCGGTGACGATTGCCATAGGGTGAATAAATTGCCAATACAACGTTAGAATTGCTTGGAAAATCGAATTCAAATGTCCGAAACACACGTACCAGTCGTAGAGGTAATTCAACATTTAACTAATATTATATGCACCTACTAGTTGGTGCCCGCGACTTCGTCCGCGTTGAACGATTAAAGGTACCCTATGTCTCAGACAACGTGTATGCAAAATTTCATGGTAATCGGTTCAGTAGTTTTTGCGTGAAAGAGTTACAAACATCCATACATCTATACATCCAAACATACTTTCGCATTTATAATATTAAGTACGGATATAAGTACGTAAGCTTTAAGTTGTGACGCAAAAACTACCTAAAAAATTTTGACGAAACATTACAATTATAAATGTAGTTTATATATATCTGATTTTTTCTGCTAATAGACAGGTGCTCTTTAGTTTTAATGAATTGGTAACTTTTTATCAATTTAAAAAATACATTTCTATATCTATACTTTTGTTACAAGTTTACTCGTGAAGTTTTGCTAACTTTGAAAGCACATAATCCTGATTAATGAATAAAAACTGCTGTCCGTTCTCACTAAAAATGTTCTCACTGGAAACTTAATTAAGGGACACTCTATAATCCTGTTATATCCAATGTATTAGAATGTCTTTTTCAAAATTGCCACAGCCAAAAATAATGATATCATGTATATATAATATAAACGGCTATGTAAAAATATTTGTATGCCGTAAATAGTATAAAATTCATATAAAAATTATATGAATTTATACATAGTCCAATTTGTATAAATTCTAAGCTTAGCTTAAGTTGATATTTATCTAAAGTTGAAATACATCAAATCTGAATGTGGATTTTTTTCTAAATTCTGAATTTTTTATAAATTCTAATTCTCAGTTTTGAGGATTTGAACACTCTCAAGCTTTCTATAGATTTATCGTTTAAACATAATTCAAATAACTGTAAATCCCTGATTCTGATTTTTATATAAGTTCTGACACAATAGACGTTCTAATACAGAAGAAAGATCAATACTAGAGAGTTATAGTTTATTCTAAACTAGTTTTTGTTCGCTACTTCGTACACATTGACACATTAATTCAATCTTTACTGCTTAATGGGGTTTTTGTCATGCGTTTAATATTTATGTTTATTTTTTTAAAGAACTCCCTGCGACACCATTTGATAAATAAGTGGAAAATAGACACCATTTGGAGTCAGGGAGTATACACGTTGAGCAGTACGTTGTTACGAGGCGCGGACAGGGGTTTCATCCCTTCGTGGTTGATGTTCCTCGGACACGCACGAAGCGTTACAGGTCCACCTTTCTTGTCCGAACCGCTAGGGAGTTGAACTCACTGCCTGCGTCTGTGTTCCCTCAAAACTACAACCTCGGGGTCTTCAAGTCAAGGGTAAATGGGCAGTTAGTAGGTAAGCGTGGTCCACCTTCGGCCGCATCTGCACCTTACATCAAGTGAGATCGCGGCCAAGCGCTACCTTGACAACGTAAAAAAAAAAAAAAAAAAAAAGTAAAGGCTTGAAAGCGTAACAAACAAACAAACAAACAAACTCACTTAGGCATTTATAATATTAGTTGGGATTTAAAATTTGTTTTCGATATACTTGCTCATTTCTATGTTTCAACTACTAAAAGTTAAATATGTAACATCAATGGTCCCTATAGTAGACGTGACATAAAGTTGTAACTATGCTAGTATAGAATAAAATTAAAAAAATATATATTAAATTATTGTCTACAGTAAATTATATTCTATGACACTATAATTAAAATTTCATTATTAAAATGATAAACGATGTTTTAAAAAAATTGGTAAACTTTCGTAGTAAGTAATAAACTTTAATAAATTAAATAACAAAATCAAAAATTAATAGTCATTTATTATACTTAGGTATTTTCAGTGCTATGAAAGTAATAATTACCTTAAAGCTGATCTTTATTACAACTAAAAAATACGTAATATTCTTATTGTTTGATGGTTTATAATCTCGAAGGCTTTAAAATCTTTTAAAACAAAATTACATTATCTAATAGAGTCTACAAACTACTTCACAAAATCTTTACTTCAAGTTAAGTATTTTAGAGAAGTGTTTTATTATTAAATCAAAAATAACTTCAATTATGATGAATAATATTTAAATTATGGTCAAACAAGACTGTTTTTTTTTTACTGTTGACTTAATATTAATATATGTAATCCAATACGAGTATGTTTTATTTTTTTACGATGTAGATGAAGTAAAATTGACATATTTTTTATTTGACTATTAATAAATTAATTTATTGTCGATATTTTTTTTGTTCAAAAATATCCATAAATTATATTTTAAAATAACGAAATTTGATTTAGTCATCTGATATCAATAATATTATCAGATAAGTTCATAACACGGTGGTTGGTCCCTTTCATTAGAAAACTCAAGTGTACGGTAAAAATTTAATTGAGTTGTACTATAACACCTAAACTGTGCACTACCAATTGTATTTTTTTTTGCGTGTAAGTACTTAAATAAATAATAAAAATAAAAATAAAAATCAGAAAAAAAGTGCCATTTCTATGGACGCGTATGAAGTCGCAGACAAAAGATAGTTCAATAATAAATATATCGCTTTTTGTGTTAGACAGTTTATAAATTCAGAATGTCCACAACCGACAATGATACAATTTAAATTTTAGAGATTATGTTAATCTAATACAGTGTGAAAAAATAACAACCAAATGTTTGTTAGAGAAATTTTATCCTAAATAATAATCCTATCGATTAGTATGATAAAATAGCGAGTGTTTGTTTTTTTTTTAATTTTAGTTGGTTCGAGTCCCGGGCGAGTCAAGCGAGTTTTAGAAAATCTTTGAATGCAGTTTTGTTTCTTTAAAAAAAAAATGAATGTCTCCAACTTAAGGAGCCAACTTAAGGATTTAAAGTAGCTTCCCTCCAGGGCCCGACTTATTTTTCCACACTGTATATCACTCAACAATCTAGACTAAATCTAGACTGTGCGAACCGAAACCGATTAAATTACTTATGAAAAGCTTTCTAGTTAAGTTTGCGAGATTATAATGTGAGTGATCTAATATAATATGTCGTCGATGTATTAACACTGAAATTTCATATGTTTATCGGCGCGTGAACAAGGGGTGACGTACTCGTATATTATTAATATATTATCAGTTCACACACATATATCATATTAGATTTGTAATCCGTGTTGAAACGGGAGTCGGTTTTGTTTGTTCATATTATTATCAATTAAATCGGTCAAGCGACGAACGAAAGTTTCGAAATGATTGCTTATTGCATATCGAAAATGCAATTATCGATGGCTGCCGTCGCCATTTAACAGACGCCATTAAGGAAAGGTTAATATTCCTTATGGTTCCCCTAGAAATGTTATAGAGTGGCCATCTTATTCTTGATACTTATGTAATGTATTGTAATTTCAAAGTATTAATTTTGGAATTTTATGGATGCATATAACATGTTCAAATAACAATTGATCTTCTATTTAATCCATAGTATAATGTATAATTCAAGTATTATTGTAATATGTGATATTGGCGTTGACCACGGGCCTTATGCTTTTGCATCATATGCGCTGTATTCGTATTCGTTTTCTGAAAATCGCACAGAAACCTAGCAATTTTTCTAGAATAAAAAGTATCCTATATGTTAATCCAAAAAACAAACTAGCTGTATGCCTAATTTTATCTAAATCCGTTGAGCCGTTTTTGCGTGATCGAGCAACAAATATACAAACTTTCGCATTTATAATATTATTATTATTGGGATTAGGATTTAATGACACAATCTTTTACGGCTCCTTCGTATGGCGTAATATGAATTGGACTGTCCGACTGTCCATCCGCACTAATATTATAAATGCGAAAGTATGTTTGTGGATGTATGGATGTCTGTAACACTTTCACGCAAAAACTACTGAATCGATCACCATGAAATGAAATTTTGCATACACGTTGTCTCTGGGACACCAGAAAGGACATAGACCTTCATCGTTCAACGCGGACGGAGTCGCGGGCACCAGCTAGTAACAGATAAAGTTGAATGATGAGAGAGTACAACTAAACAGGTGCGAACAGGTTGTGAAACGTGGGTTTGTGTTATAAAAGGGGTGTGCGGTTGGGGGTGTATCGATGCAGTGGGTATAGGCGGGTAACGGTAAGCGGTCACCAATCGATCACGGTGCCACGCGGCGACGGTACCCGCGTCCTAACTACGCGGATGTAACGCCGAAAGTATCTCTAAACATGTTTGCGTTTGGTTGTAAACAAATAACAAACAATTTTGTCACGTAATGTTTGATTGGGACGTTATTTGGTTGTAATGTGAAGTTTGAATCTGTTTACATTTCAAAATTTGACTATAATATTTCATAAATTATGTGATATATTTCGCACTCAATTGGGAATAGACATCAGTCTAACGGAAGTAAGCACCCGCCCTTACAGAAGACCACCGTTAAATAACAGCACATGTGCTGTAGTATATCGGTGAATGATTAAGGGATGTAATAGCCAATTTCCTACCTATCCCTTCCTAATCCCTTATCCTGCTTGCGTTGCTTGTGTTATAGGCAACGGGAACCACCTACCATCGAGTGGTCTGTCAGCCTGTCTGCCAAGATTAACATAAAAAAGTTATATTCGATTGTCTGTACACATGTTCTTTACAGTTTAAATAATTACAAAATCATTCGGTAAATTTTATAAGACACTAGGCTGTTGCACGCGACTTCGTTCGCGTAACTTTATAAAATATAGCCTATTATAATGTAGCTTTCTATAGGTGAAAGAATATTAAAAATTGGTCCATTAGTTTTTGAGTTTATTCATTACAAACAAAAATAGAAAAATACTATGTCAAAATATAAATCTTCTTTGACAAAAATTGCGATAGCTCGGCAAATATAAATAAGATATTCACGAATGATATACATTTTAAACTATTCCTAGATGTTCCTCTTTGAAACGATACCATCGGGAACAAAATCCGTTCACTATACTCTCATAGAGATTAATACCGCATACATACAGACATACAGAAAAAAAGGTGGACTTAATCCATGTACTTACCGTATTGCTTTATCAAAACTAAGCAGTTATGTTTACACCTTTAAGTATATTATATAAAAAATAATTGTATGATAAATAATCCTAACTAATAATATTACGCTTTCACGCCTGGTGCCTAATAGAGTTTATATAACTAAGAAAAAAGAATAATTATTAAACACGCAATATTGAATCTAAATTATTAAATTTTCAGTGATCGTTTCCCGTACTACAAGGCGAACGATGAGCGCTGGAAGAATTCCGTGCGGCACAACCTCTCGATAAACCCTCACTTTAGAAAAGGCGCGAGAGCCTCTCAAGGAGCCGGACATTTGTGGTCTTTAGCTGCCAACGCCATAGACCTGTTACCTCTGAGGAACAACGCGGTTTACATCGACGAGAAGAGCGGAGACATAGTTCAAGAGGCACACGTTATAGAATGTCCAAAGGTGTGTTATTATATCTCTATATTAATTGATAATAATGTGACACAATTCCAATCAATCATGATATTATATTTAATTTATTTATTTAGATTACATAAAGCCATAAATTTAAAAATATATATATTATAGATTATATACAAATAGGTATAAAGAATCATAAAAAAAATATTTTTACATTTATTTATTAATTAAAAATAATATTAATAATAATAAGAAAAATAATAGAATATTCTATAAGTGATAAATTTAATTATTCAAAAGTAATTCGCCAATTTTCTTTTTATAAGAATTCAAATTGTTGGAAAATATGTGAATATTATTCAGAATCTTATTGTAGTGTTACTTAGAACGATGAAAGAAGGAATTTTTACAATGATTAGTTCTACAGTAGGGAATATGAAATGTATCACTTGATCTTGTTATATGTACTCCCTCCCTGCGTCTGTATTTCCGAGCTCATATAACCCAAATCTTTTCAAAGTTCTCGTGAATAGGCATCTTCTGGGTTGAGAATGAGGTTCGCTCTATCTTAGGCCTCATCCTTGCTACACAGTTGGTTGTTGGTCAAGAGCAAACCCATCTTTAAAAATAAATAAATATTATATGCTATGATTGACTGTAAAAAAATATACATGCTGCTTTGTAGAGGCCATCTAAGAGCCCCTGCAATTTGTTAGTGAAGGGTATAAAAAGCTATAGATAGGCCACGAAAGAATAAAGAACAGTCGTTTCAAAGAATAAGCAAGCAAATTAAACTAGAAATCAATAGAAATGTAACTAAAATTCGGCAAGAAATAATCTTAGTCGAGAATGTTAATCTTAATTATGTATTATAATCTCTAGAGCTCAAAAACATTTATATTAGAACTAAAACAACAGTATCAGTAAAATAAATTAGTACAATCTAGACTTAATCTAGATTTTCTTAATCAAAACGTGAGCTGTTTTCGACTTGGTTGAATATTTCTAATTTAACAAGTGAAGAAATACCTTAATTTCCACAGCTGATCTCTACCTTGCCAGATTTAAATAATAATATTAATAAAAGATGCGAAGTTACGAGTTCATTACGTAAAACCTATCACTAATAAATTATCCCAGTTTATATTATTTATCCCAGTTTATATAGCTTGATGCAGCACGGCATTTTAACAATTATACCGTTATATTGAGATACTAGCTGGTGCACGCGACTTCGTCCGCGTTGAACGATGAAATTGTACCCTATGCCCTTTCTCGTGTCTCATACAACGTGTATGCAAAATTTCATGGTGATCGGTTCAGTAGTTTTTGCGTGAAAGAGTTACAAACATCCATACATCCAAACAAACTTTCGCATTTATAATGGTGTACGAAAATTGTTTAATATAATTAAAGTAATAACAATCTTTTTTGTTTTTATTTCTAACTAGCTGACCCGACAGTTAACCTGTCGATTTCATGTAAAATGCCGTGTTTCTTTCCCCGTGGATTTTCCAAAAATTTTCTTTCGTACAAACCTCGTCCTGACAACTGCGAACATAACAAAAGAAAATTAGCATAATCTTCGCCATACATAAGCAACGGTTTTTTTTTATTAACTACACAGATATCGACAGGAAGGTTCCAATCTAATGTAAATATTTTGTGACAGTTTTTTTTTTTAATATAAACATTACAGGTCATAGTCTTAGATGAGGCGGCGATTGCTGCGGCCAGCATTCTTCCCGATCAGGACATCTTTACGGGCAGCACAAGTAAGTTAGACATATACTAACTTGCTTATTAGAAAAAAATATTTTTATAAATAAGTGTGTACATTAATAAAGATAAAATTTAATTTTTAATGATTTTTTTTTGTTCTCTTTCAGTGTTCCTAAATCCGGTGTCAACGGAGCAAGTAGTTAGAGAGTGTGGTCTCATCACAGCTGATTAGAAAATTAAATATGTTGATAATAATGTGTCAATTTAGTATAAAATATTGTCAAGTTAGAAGTTGGAAGGAATATTTGATAAAAAAAAAGTGTAACATCAAGATTTGATAAATAAAATTAACAATATGATTTATTTAGAACTAAATGTTAGGTGGTTTAGTTTAATTAATTGACTCCGTGTAAAACTTCAATTCATACGGTTCGTTCTTTGTCTTATATGTATACCTATGTAATGTTTTGTAATAACTTATCCTTTTTATCACCTATAGAGAACTTTTAAGATTACTATAATAATATGTTTTAATGAATTTTTTATTAATCCAGTGAACTTAGTTCGGTCTATTGGAATACGAGAAAGAAAATGCTTTAGTCTAGTGGAACACTTATATACTTGACAACTATAAATTACGTGTGTATGGATAATTATCTAAATTGCACTCCTAAACAGTTTAACTGTACTTAACATGTTTAATTTAACTTAACTACTATTTGTCTTAAATACTTAATTAATTCTTAATTTATAATAATTTCTACTTAAATATTGGTCTTAGGGCCTCTTTCACCAACTACAAGTAAAGTGTTGATCAGTTACTTTTAGAAATGATTTTATGTTTTATTAAATTATGCACTCGGTTTATTGCATCCTTAGATAGGCGATTTTTCTTATTATTTTTTAATAATGTTTGGGACTTTTAACGTACAAACAAAGGTATATTATATATCATCACCATCATTCCCGTTTACCGGTGACTTTAAATATGGCGGTTAGCCTACTTGACACATGGTGAAAGAAGCCCTTTGTGTATATTTGAATTTAGAAAACTTGCCGTCAAAATATATCAAAACCGACCTCACACCCGATAACCATATCATTATAACTTAGACAGATCCAAATCCTAACCAAGGGATTGTTATAGGATGTGTTGTTTTTATGTGCTTCGATGGAAAAGGGACTAGAGTGAGGAGAACGTGATCTGTATTTAATTTTGATCTTTTTCGCGGAGTATTATTTTATGAAGACATCGATCGATAAACTATAAAAAATATTGAACCAATTAAAAAAAAAAAAAACTAAATTCAGTCAATAACGTAATTTAAGTGATACATTAATACAGATTAGCGCCATCAAACTTTTTATGTTAAAATAGTTTATCAGTTTTCTCCACATACTTAAGTACTTTGTCGAATCCAGAAGTTGTCGAATTAAGATTCTGACGAATTAGGAAAAGAACGAATCCAAAAAAGAATCTGTCGAGTGCAGAAACGACAAAAAAAAATGTGTAATATAAAAAATAAATAAATAAAAAAATAAAGTGCTACTGATATTGATTTGTCCTTATTAGTATTTGCATTCGAGATTCCGTTAACATAATATTATCATATTTTCTAATATTTTCATTATTTATAACTTTACATCGAGATTGATTAATGAAGTGAACCATTTTAAAACAGTAAAATAATATAACTGTCTACATAAGTAATTAGCTGTACATTAAAATATTATTAGAAATTAAATTCAAATCTGTTCTCTTCTATGACTAAGTAGAAAATTGTGACCAAAATTCCAGTAGAACAAAATCATAAGACTTTTTGAAATACTGGTGTAACTACAGATGTGTGTGAGTCTGTACATGTACGTACATGTAAAAATTGACTTACTTGGCAATATTTTTTTTACTATGCAATTTTGAAAAAAGTATTGTTTAATGAACGCCCTTTATTAACTTTATGTAAATGCGATTATAGTTTATAATTAGTAACGTAACGAATAAAAGCGTATTTGTAATAAATACATTTAAGATATAATTATGGTTCTTTATTATTTATTTAGACATGTATATTTAATTATAAGTCTCTTAGGGCCTCTTTCACTAACTACAAGTGAAGTGTTGATTAGTTACTTTTAGAAGTAATTTTATGTTTTATTAAATTATGCAATCGGTTTACTGCATCCTTCGATAGGCGAATTTATTTATCCCTCGGGAATGTCCCTTTTTGTGTCCCAGACAACGTGTATGCAAAATTTCATGGTGATCGGTCCAGTACTTTTTTCGTGAAAGAGTTACAAACATACTTTCGCATTTATAATATTATATATTTAGTACGGAAGTTTGTTGGAATGTGTTTCGATGTTGCCAAAATGTAATTACCTACCTTAGTTAAGTATTGTAATTAAGCTTAGAATTGTTAAAAACTCAAATCCAAAAATATGGTTTGATTTTCTTTACTTAGGTATGCAAAGCTTCCTACATGGAATTTAAACTTGATTATTTCAATATTTATACTCATATATAGCATAAACCAAGTCGTGTCTAATCTTGCGGTCACTGTATGTGATGTTAGTAATTCCGTAATAGAACGTAAGTATGAACAGGTTAACCACATTTTAAGGTTATATAATAAAACTAATAAGATTTGTTAATAAAGTTTCACGATGTTTCTCTCAAAACGAAGTTACAAAGATCAAAGGAAGAAGTGATTGCTTTTATAATTGTGCTTTTTGACTATCGCTTATTACTTGAACACCGAAAATTTACATTGTTTATCGATTGTTCAAATATTTAGTCCTATGAACAGACTGATGAAACTTTATGGTCCTTTTAGTTCAATATTAACACCATTAGACTTTCGAGAATTAATTATTATTTATTTTAACATGCTAAGTACACCGCAATTTTCTTTAAATATACTGAAGTTCAAGGTAAAATTTTCATGCGAATTTTCTTGGCTGTCCTTCTTAACAATAAGATATGTGTGTATCCCAGTAATAGTTGGCTGGCGGGCTGACATCTCCTTAAAAGTAGATGGTTACTGTCATGTTAGTGGGATAAAGGACAAGGGATGAAATAGGGATAGAGAAATTGGCTCTGGTATCCATTAATTACTAACCGAAACCTTAACACACATAATGTTATAACACTGTGGTCTTTTATTAGGTGGTGATTACTGCCATCAGATGGGCTGCCCAAATTAATGCAAAACGTAGTGTGCCATGCCATTACTTGCCAGATCCAGACCAGAGCCATGAAAAGTCTACAAAGAAAAGTTCATTACCAAAGTTGACGCTGCCAGGAATTGAACCCGGGACTCCTAAGACAGAGCGTTTTATCGCTCCTTCTTCGAGCTATTTAACAATTTAATATCAAATTTTTTAATCAATTTTCAACAATTAATAGTTATATCTCTTAAATATATCTATTTACATATGAATTCCTAAGCTAATGATAAGATATCGAGCTCCTTGGTCGAGTGGTTAAGGTGCTTGTTTTATATTTAAGAGATATAACTATTACTTGTTACAAATTGTTTAAAAAATTTGTTATTTTTTTATAAAACATTCGTGTAAATATAATAAAGGTACATTGATTACTAAAAGGACCTGAACATCCTGTCGTTGAAAGCATTATGCCTTATCCCCTGGAGGCTGGACAGTAAATTATCTGGAGCTGACCCGACCTGATAACAGATGGCCGCCACACCCACTCATTATCACGATATTATATACCTACGCTTGTTTATGTATCTGCAATCCTTTTATTAAAGAAAATATTTTATTAACACGCCATTAAAAAAAAAAGGTGTGCTCTTTTGTTTCGATACATAATTTCAGGTTTAGTAGCGCACTTAATACTTGCGGTTAGCGAAGTACGGCTAAGGCTAAAATCATAAAATTGATAAATTCATACGAGTTATTTTCGAAATCTGGAAGGCTGACAGTGTACTTGAACACCAGGGTACACTAGAAACACCAGGGGTGATGCATGCGTGTCACGGATGTCGTGTCCTAATAATGCGAATGTTATTCAAGTAATGCGAATGAAATCCACATATTTTCTCTTGAGAATTTTAAGATTTTTTTTTTACAAGTTTAATCACGTACCGTATAGGCTTTTTAAATATCCCATTGTTAGGCTAGTCCAGTTATAGTAATATAAAATCAGATATTTATGAATATCTTAATAATTAACACACACATTAATTAACCATCCAAAGCAATTTTTCTTTCTATCTATGGAAACTGTAACTTTTTGTTTGTTTTGTTAATTACATTCTGACATAGGCGCATAAATACAGACAATGGGTTAGCAATTTATATTGATTATTTTATTCGTTTATTTTTTGCTTATCTTATCTTTTATCTTATCTTATCTTTTATTAACGAGAAACTGTTCAAATGACAACGATTTCTTAAACATTTATCATTGTCCCAGCAGTTGTCGTCCTAAGTTGTCCATACTGTTTAAAATGCTTTATCGGTATAATATTTTTAAAATTATACATTTTACGTCACTTGCAATTAGATCACAAGAGACTAATTAACTTAGTTAATTTTAATGCAGTGACAGTCTGAATTGATTCAAATGATTAAAGGGCTATTTAACTCCAACATTAAGTATCCAGGGTAATTAAGGTTAAGCCTACCAAACCCATGTTAGTGGACGAAATTTATAATACTGACTTTTATAAATTAATTCGTTTCGAGAAGAAATTTCTTAAATGTAACAGAATTGTGTTACATAGAGTTTGACCCCATTATTTCTAAAGCACACATAAAATAAGAAAAAATCTTCAGCTCTTAAGTGGATTTTCAAATCAAATCAAATCTTGGTATCATTTAAATCTGCGAATACAATTATTCCAGCCAAAAGCCAAGTGTTCAACCGTCAGATTATTTCACAATAAAAGTATTCTACAACTTTGTTGCTTCGAATATATAGCAGATTTTCAGTTTAATTTTGAATAAGAAATCAAATTTGTAACTTAATAAAGATTAAAATAATGTAAGTTGAAATAGATTGCAAGGCACTTGTACCCACGAGTAAGGCGAGTCTGTACGTAATAAAAACTTTTTTCATTATCCCGGTATATAAGGGCTTATTGAAAATAACAATGTCGCAGGGGCTTTTGTTTTATTGTAAATTACTTGCTCCAAGTACTGGAGCACGCTTGTCTTCATAGTTAACTTGGAAACTTTCTAAAAATACTGAACGTATACCTACTACGCTTTGTTCTCCGTAAAAACTTTGTACAAGTAATGTACGGGGCCGCAGTTAATGAAGAAAAAATAAATGGTTTTCTATAACGTTAAAACCTTTGCTGAATCAAATTGCTGATCTATACTAAATAAATAGTTCAAAGATAATCAATGTTAAATCCACATGTTAAATATTTTAACAAAAATTGGTTTTTTAATTTGATTTTTTTCCTGAAAATTGGCTTTTTAATGATAGTCTGATCACTTTTGACAACATTCCCTCAACATTAATAGTACCATTTTCTATGAAGATCCGTCTAATGACAGGCGAGCCGCACGCATTTCAACATTTAGCAAAAGGCATTAATTAACCCCTTTTATTGGGCCTGTTCACGTGAATACACAATTAACAACAGTGAAATGTCCCTCATCAAATACCCAAATAAATTATGAATACAGAGAACTTTCCTTTCTATATCATACTAGCGAATCGACCCCGGCTTTTCACGGTTGCTTTTTCTTTTGTGCAAATTATATACACAAACCTTTCTCGTTTATCGATTCATTCATTTCATTTCATTTAGTGACAAGAGTATTAAAATCCGTGAAAGTTAGCGGAGTAACAGACGGACGAAATGTTTATAAATTTTTGACGTGAATGTGAATTTGACGATGTAAATAAATATAATATGAAAGATACAAGTGCGTTTTTCACAATTTACAATGTACAAATGTACAAATGTACAAATGTACAAATGTACAAATGTACAAATGTACAAATGTACAAATGTACAAATGTACAAATGTACAAATGTACAATGTACAAATGTACAATGTACAATGTTCAAATGTACAAGTGGTCTTCTGTATGGGGGTGGTTGTTGCCACTAAACAGACTGCCTTTACTCGTACTTTTAGATCTTTACCCTCCTAATCTGTTATCCTACTAAGGTAGGCAGCGCACTTGCAGATGTATGGGTTGTGAATAGGCGACGGTAGCCACCTACCATCAAGTGTACCTACCCTGCTTCCCGACCTACATAAAAAAAGTTACTCCTAAAATAAAATAGCGTATATTTTAAAAGGATTTTATTTAAATTCTGGACGCTTACCCTTACACGAAAGCTTCACGGGTATACCTGAGTAGCTCATGACTGTTCAATAACTACTTTTGCATTTGAATTATTTTCTTCATTCGAATGTAAAAACAAATTTTTTGAATCCTCTAGAGAGGATGGAAGCTCAATATTCTTTGTCTCCGGTAAGGGATAACAAAGAATAGCACCAAACATACCAAGAACACTAAGCAAGATAACCGCTGGAATTTCGGAAAGGGTGTTTATTTGAGGAGCTATAGTCTGACCGAGTCTCGATAGGACAGACAAAAATCCCACTACAGAATTTCTAACGGAAGTTGGAAATAATTCGACACTGTACAGATAAACAATGATGAATGACATGAAGAAGAAACTGTTGCTAAAGCACGCTATCGTCACTCTGGTGAAAGAGAAATCCAAAGGTATGACGAGCACTGTAATAAGAGAAAAGCCAGAAAGTAGACTTGTGCTTATCAAGAATATTTTACGGTTTAAAACTCTCAATAGAAACACACAAGCTATTGTCCCAGGTATTAATAATGCACCGGATATAGCGAAATTTTTATGTATATCACCACTCATTTTGCCTATGTATTGTGCTACACCGTAATAACCAACTCCACATATAAAATATAATCCCGACATACATCCGAGGTCGACTGACAGTTTTCTATGACGAAATATATCTAAAAATTTGATTTTACTCCGACTAGTATTGTTGTGATGCGCCCGAAAGGATTCAATTTCTTCTCTTATATTTTCACATGGATTTTTGTTGCTGAAAAAAAAAATCTTGTATTACATTATAAGTATAAATGGGTGTTTCCTTATATACTTAATATATAATAGCTGTGTTATTCAGTTTCTTTCATCCCACAGTTTCAGTTCACCATTATGAATTGTGTACATAGCAAAATTAAAAAGGATTCATATTGTGTTTTCGTTTACAAACTTCACCGATCATTCATTGTACACAGATCACAGACTCATAAAAATCTTCAATTGGTGGCGATAAACAAAATATTTTATTACTTCAAAGTTATAAAGAAAATTATTTAAGTATCTCGATTTACTAGCAATAGCTTGAAAATAAATTCCTGTTAAGCGTATTAATTTATTTTAAAGCAATAAACTTGTATAATAAATAACTTATAGAATTATTCTCTATAAAGATTTTAAATGCAATAATATTGCACTCTTAGTTAAATTATCTTAAAAAATCTAATGCTATATTTTGACCGGACACATTGTATAATTTATTTATAATACTCACAATTTACAAAATCGTTTCATTACGACAGTGGCTTCTTCCAAGTGTTCATTGTCCATCAACCACTTAGGCGACTCCATGAACATGCATTTATAGCCAACTATGAAGAATATCGGTATGGACAGAGCCAGTTGGAATTGGTCGCAGTCTCTCAATAAATACGAGATACCGGCCACAGTTATTTGACTCAACGTTATGGGGAAATGATATAAGGCAGCTATGGTGTCTCTGTAACGGATGCCGCTGTACTCGACGCAAATCACATAGGAGGTAACAATGGACCCACCGACACCGATGCCCTCTATAGATCTCATTATAGTAAACGCAGTTACTGTTGGCATTACGCTCACAAGACATCCAGCAGTTGCAAGAATCATGCAACATACCGTAAACATCGAAAGGCGACCGTATCTGAAAAAGAAATAAATATATTATAATATATTTAGTATATTATAATATATTAATAATAATATTTTTAGTAATGGTAAGATGCACTGCGTTACATAGTCACACGATAAAAGGTTATACTATCTCCCTAAATATTTATGAATCGACTATTTATGTTAGGGTTGTCAGACAGGATGACGGTCCACATGATGGCTACCGTAGCCTAATATAACACAATCAACGCCACAGGTGTTGCAAGTGCGCTGCAGACCATGGTCTTCTGTAAAAAAGTGGTTACTGCCGCCAGACGGGCTGCACAAATGACTGCGAAACGCAGTGTGCCCTGCCACTACGACTATGACTATGACAAATGACTATGACGCTAAGACCCACGATGTAATTATTATGTTAAATTAAAAGGACTATTATAGAATTGGTAAACCTAAGATGTGCTGTTCTGGTCATCTAGAGAAGACTGTAGCAGATTCTCAAGGCGATTACAGTAAGCTTCTTCCATCGGACATACAGACGTACGGCTGGTTACCATCCTCATCTTGTCGATATCCCTCTATTTCGGACCAAGCGCTTTAAAACATCTTTTATAATGTGCACTGCCAACGTTTGGAACTCCTGAGCTCATATAACCCAAATCTTTTCAAAGTTCGAGTGAATAGGTATCTTCTGGATGAGATCGCTCCATCTTTGGCCTCATCCTTGTTACACAGTTGGTTGTTGGTCAAGAGCAAACCCATCTTTTATATAAAAAAAAGCTATGATAAATTGTTCCTTTGCTTCAACACAATCGTAATAATTCAACCCTTTTTACCATCATTAGATTCTAAATAACATAAAAGGTGATATGTCTGATGATTCGTTGTAATAATTAGTAATATTAATTTTAGCTTTAGGGCCTCTTTCATCAACTAAAAGTAAAGTGTTGATTAGTTACTTTTAAAAAAAAATTTGATGTCTTAATAAAATATGCTGTCGGTTTACTGCATCCTTCGATAGGCGATTTTTTTTAATTATTTTCTTTTTAATGTTTGGGACTTTTGTCGTACAAACAAAGGTTCATCATTCCCGGTTACCGGTGACTTTAAATGACGGTTAGTCTACTTGACAGATGGTGAAAGAGGCCCTAATTAGTGTACTTACTTAAAATATTTGCAGGGTAGAATGTAGCGATATATATCTATTGTAAAACCATTGTAACTTATGTTCAGCAAAGGAATGATGATTATTATTATTACCTGTCTGATAAGAATCCGAAGACCAACGCTCCCACCAACAAGCCAGCATATCCGATGCTCTGAGAAAAGCTAATAAGCCATTCTCTTTCACAGTAGATACTGAACTTGGTCTGTATTGTAGTCTTGAAAACAGTTTTGTCCCACGAAGGAGTATCACATGGACACAATTTTTTTTCACTGCCATTTTTAACTTCATTAATACAATAAAAATCCATCGGGGGCGATAGAAATACAACGTTTAAAACATGCCAGAATACTGGTATTTTACTGAGAAACATGAAAAAGAATATATAGTAATGATATCTTGTTAATTTATCGAAATGTTTCTCAATGGGATTGTGAAGAATTGGATGTTTAACTTTAGATATTCTAATTGAAAATATTGTCTCTCTATGTGCTTTATTCTGAGCCATTTTGCTAGTAATCTGGTAGGTCTTGCATTTAGTTTGCAATTATTTGCAAAAAAAATATTACTCTTAATTACAAATTCCTAGTTTAAGCTAGTATTGTATTTTTTTATAGGAAGTAGTGATTTCTAAACCATATTTGTTCAAATAAAGTAATTAAGTAATATAATAAATATATATTTTTTTATAATATAAAAATAAAAACATATTTCGGAAGCGAAGGAAATTATTCATTATTATTAAGTCCTCTTCAAACTCGGTCCCAAAAATTTTACAATAATGCTTCAACAAAATAATGTTCCCCGCAAAGTTGTTATAAAAGACCCTTAAACAGACGAACTTTGTTTGTTACACGGTCCGAATAACAAAACTTGAAATCCCGAACTCGCTACAAGATTTGATACCTTTAAATAAATAGCTCTTGACGGATCATGGCGATTATTCATCACTCTCGACACTTCGCGACGTTGCTTACAAAATAAACACAGTTTTATAAAATTTATTATTTTTTTTACTTATTCATTTATTTATATGTACACCAACAACATGTCTCACTTAAAAAGACAATAAAAATCTTTGAAGCTTAAACTTACGCTTGTTTTAGGTACCTAATGTTAATTATGTTAATTTAAACCTTGACAGAGTATAAATTGAAACCGATTTCAGCGTCTTTCTGTATGACCGCTAACACCTCATACGAAACGGATTTTGATGCGGTTTTTCATGTCAGCAAGATCATTTTTGATGAAATTATTATAGATACGTACTAATATTATAAATGCGGAAGTATGTTTGGATGTATGGATGTTTGTAACTCATTCACGCAAAAACTACTGAACCGATTACTATGAAATTTTGCATACACGTTGTCTGGGACACCAGAAAGGACATAGGCTACCTTTTAACGTTCAACGCGGACGAAGTCGCGGGCACCAGCTAGTATATAATAAAACCTAGTTAAGATTTTCCTGTGCGTAGCCGGGAGCGGGTCACTAGTATAATGCAAAACTAGATTGCAATATATAGGAGTATTATTTAAATATGTATTTAAAGTTAAAAAAAAAGTTTAAAAAAAAAAACAATTAACGAATTCAATAAACCAAATTAAGTTTTAGTAATCACAATAACTAGAATTTTAGGCATTTTAAATTACATATCATTGAAGTGTTTTAGCAATTTATATTTAAACGTTTTTATTTTATATTATTTATTCTTATTATTCTTAATTTTTTTAAACATGTAGAAGGTAAAAAAAAAATGTATTTTTTTTCATGTTTTTTTTTTAATTTTTATAATATACCTACTTACAATTTAAATGCATTCAAATCTGTGCAAAGTAATTTATTATTAATTTGTTATCAAATATTATACTGCATATTTTTCATTGATTTTAATATTATTATTTTTATTTACATACAGCCATAAATTATATTTTTAAATTTATCTATTAATTAAAAAAATAAATAAAAAAAAATTAATTAATCAATCCGCCATTCATATACTGTATAGGATATGGAAGCTGAAAACCATCCATGTCTCACATCCGATAAAATATTTGGCTGAGACAGGACATGTCATAGTCATTGATTGATACGGTTTTAACTACCGCAAAATCCGCAGTTTTTTAAGCCTCCCTTTCATGTGTGTCTAATGTAAATTTTTTTACCACAATTTATCTTTTTCTTTAATGTCTTCCACAGCGTCGTCGTTCAAGTTACACATTTTGGAGAACATTTTAGTAACCCTTTTGCTAAAACCTTTTTCTAAATATAAAAGGTATTGCCGATCATAGCAGGATTGAGGATAGAAGATAATAAATGACTGTGACATCCCTAATTCGCTTACCGAAACACAAAAGCACACGTGCTATTATTTCACTGTGGTCTTCTGTTATGTTTCAAATTATTTTAGGTTTATATTTAAAAGTATTGTTTGATTTTATGAGACTTAAATTTTGAAAACTTAAGCAATTAATTGTGTAATTGTTGATATATAATAATAATTGTAATGTATTGCAGATTTTAAGTTAAAATTTTAAAAAAAGTTATTGACAAATAATTTATTTAGAAAAAGATTACTTACTTCAAAGTGAGCCACTACTAGAGTAAATCGATATTATCACATACTACCTGGTGCCCGCGACTTCGTCCGCTTTGAACGATTAAAGGTACCATAAGTCCTTTCTGGTGTCCCAGACAACGTGTATGCAAAAATTCATCGTGATCGGTTTAGTAGTTTTTGCGTGAAAGTTACAAACATCCATACATCCAAACATACTTTCGCATTTATAATATTAGTACGAATTTTGTTAGCAAGGCGATATTATTGATTACGAATACATTTTGTAGTAGGATAATACTCATATGTGATGTACAATCAAGTTTAGATTATTTTTCAACTAAGTATTGTATATTGTAGAGCAAAACAATAACAAAACCCTTAAGAGCAGGAAGTTAACATGTTTGCTCTCCATTATACACCGGAAGTTGACTGGAGAGTTGGTGAACTTTTCACAAATTTTATTGCTCGACAACAAGTTGGCAAAGTCGAGTATAATTCGTTTTCTGTGTTAGTATAAAGTGAGTAAGTCAGTATAAACAGTATAAATCTATTAAAAATTTTTCCTCATTTTATTAGAATTTTTTTTTCAACACATACATTTTTAATACTAGATGTCTGCAGACAAACTTGGCATGATTGTCCCTTTGGTAATTGGTGGCCACGGTCACAAGTAAACACAAATCACAAGTAACACAATTGAGCTTCTGAAATTAATAGAAGAAAAAACCAGATGGGAATGGAAAGAATTTGCTTTAGAATCCCTTAATCACGCTCTGAAATACATCTGAAAACATTTGGTGTTATTTCAAAGTGATCTTCTTAAGAAAATGGTTACTGCCGTCAAACTGGCTTCTCAATTAATGCTTTTGACTGCGCAATACATTAACTAATATTAATTCTTTAATATCCAAACAAAAATTCAAGGTATACCTAACACAAAAATTAATCTCAACAAACGAAATATTTTAATAAAATTTGTTATCGATATAATTATAGGTATAGTAGTACTTAGTACACAAATTATTAGGAAATTAGTGCAAATATTAACTAAACTTACATTTTCCTTTCAAGTGTGGTTATAGCCAAAATAACATCGAATGTGTAATATGTCTAGGGACATTTAGAATTCACTTTGAAGCACATCTTTGAGTCAATATAGACCGTCCACAGTGCACCATCTTTTAAATATTTTATCAAAGTCTATATTAAGAGAGTACGTTTTATATAAAACGGTTTGTAATTTGACCAATGTATCTTCCCATGTATTTCTCGCTAGTGTTTGACGGTGGCTTTGATCGCTTGAAGATTTTGGATTTTGTAATTTTCTAGAACTGAAGATCGATCCGCTGACTATGAAGTTTATTATTATGAAGTTTATAATCACGTTTTAATATACTTTTATTTGTTAAATTGTAGATACTGTTAATAAGGCTGTTTAGTACATTATACTGTTGGCACATTCGGACTATTGGGAACCACTAATCGTGACTAAATTAAATCATATGAAAATTAAAAATTAAAATATAATATTCAACGTCCGATGCCTGACAAAAATGGTAGCACAAATAGATAATGAATCTTAATAATAAACAATAATAAATAAGTAATTTTCTTACGTTTATTTTAGTTTATTTTGAAACTAGCTGGTGCCCGCGACTTCGTCCGCGTTGAACGTTCAAAGGTACCCTATGTCCTTTCTCGTGTCCCAGACAACGTGTATGCAAAATTTCATAGTGATCGGTTCATTAGTTTTTGCGTGAAAGAGTAACAAACATCCATACATCCAAACATACTTTCGCATTTATAATATTAGTACGGATATAGACTACTCTATCATTTTATCGTCAACAGACGTAAAATACTGAAAGTGAGTTCATGAAAGATATTAGGACGTTATGTTGGCTGACAGACTCATGATTAATAACTAAGAACAGCCCGCGAATGAAGTACGAGTGATTTATTGACGTGACTTAAGTTAAGAAATAAGCATGTAACGTGTGAAACGTGGAAAGTATGAGCATGGAAACACACGTATTTGACTTGAAATTTTATACGTGATCACAATAATTTGTATAAGTGCAGAAGCGAAACTCGATTGACCATATTTTTTTTATTTCTTGATAACGTAAGAATACGTATGCAACACAGAATAAAGTTCATTATATTTTTAACTAGCTGAGGTCGGTCCCGCATTGCTGCGGCGTGCGTTATTGCACACGACTTCGCCCGCGTAACTTTATAAAATACTAGCTGTTGCTCGCGACTTCGTCTGCGTTGAAAATTAAAAAAAAAAGCAATATAACGCTTGACCTCGTGTTGCTATAACACTTTCGCCAGGCGTTAGATTTTTATTTTTTATTTATCCCTCAGGAATAGTCCTTTTTCTGGATGAAAGGTATCCTATGTCCTTTCTGGTTTCCCAGACAACATGTATGCAAAATTTCATGGTGATCGGTTCACTAGTTTTTGCGTGAAAGAGTTACAAACATCTATACATCCAAACATACTTTCGCATTTATAATATTAGTACAGATGTTACTCGCTGATAATGTAGCTTTCTATAGGCGAAAGAATTTTCAAAATCTGTCCAGTAGTTTTTCAGTTTCATTAAAAACATACAAAAATATAAATCTTCTCTCTATATAATACTAGTATAGATGATATTATTTTTATATATAGACTAGCCGGTAGCCGCGACTTCGTCCGCGTTAATCAAGAAAATTTATTTATTTATTATTTTCAAACTAGATTTATATGACAATACGTAACAGCGAAAGGCGTATTGTCCTAAGTCAAAATGTCAAAAGTCAAAAGTCAAAAGATAGTCAATATTTCGTTGTATCGTTCAGACTGCCTTATTACGAGAATGCGATACTAAATGGTAAGTATCTGACTGTACTTACCAGTCCGATACTTACCATAGTACTCGTAGTGTAGCCGGTTCACTTTCGCCTCTGTGTATCAGAAGCGTCAAAGGCTATGTTTAAATTCCGATTCGCTACTCTATTCGGTTTTTTTTATATATTTTATATTTGATACAGTACACAAACAGATTGCAATTAAATACATGAAAACCATAAAATACATGTGTATGGATAAATTATCTAAATTGCACTCCTAAACAGTGTACTTAACATGTTTAATTTAACATAGCTACTAACGGTCTTAAATACTTAATTAATTCATAATTTATAATATTTTCTTAATTTCTACTTAAATATTAGTCTTAAACTATTTTTGAATTTGGAAAACCTGCCGTCAAATATATCAAAACCAAACAGATTCCATACTCAACAATTTAGTTACTGTGTTAAATACAAAATGATGGATCACCGACAAAATCTTCTTATATACGATCGATGACATTACAGTATACTGTAATATAGTTTGTAACGTGGTTTGAATTTATTGAAGGGATTAAATTAAATATAATATAATTATATTATACAGTATTTTAAATAGTATCGGCTTGAGACTATAATTGTGATATTGATATTTTTTAATTACGAATTTTCGCTTTTCACTTCAGATTATATATATTACATGAAAATTTACAACAAAACAATATAATCAGCACTTTATACATTATACATTTAATGGTATATAAAATATAGTAAATAATAAATGTACAAGTTATAATATATAGAAACCGTACCATCACAACTCTGTATATACAATATTTTGAATATACTTTCACTTCTAGAAAGCTATATTATCAGCGAATAACATAGGCTATATTTTATAAAGTTACGCGGGCGATGTCGCGTGCAACAGCTAATATTTATATTATAAATACATAAGTTACTCCTGCCTGTTCCACGTTTTAATTGAGACAGGATATGAGCTATTTACATCCACCATTTAAGAGGACGAAACCGCGGGAATAGCCTTGTAATTAAATATATACTTATATTGGAATAATTTGTGTTGCAATTTGAATTCAAAATAGTCCACATGTAACACGTCTGTTGCATTTACGTCACGTGTTGCTGCAGGCGAAATGCGTACTCGGTCCGGTGACCACTTTGCACTAATTTCGCTGGAATATTCTGAATTTCAGTCTGCAAGAAAATCTATTAGCCACATGTGAAAATTGTTACAACAAAGTTACGTTTCTTCTTACCCTATAGTAAATAGAATAGACATATAATTATGTTCTGCGAACTGCCCTCTCTTTGTTTGAATTGATAATTACGAAGAAGAACTTTAATCCTTAACGAGCAAGCAATTATTTCTGGTTTATCTGTATTTCCGAGCTCATATAACACAAATTTTTCAAAGTTCGAGTGAATAGGCATCTTCTGGGTTGAGAATGAGGTTCGCTACACATAAAAAAAAAATTAGAAAAGATTCAGAAGTTCTGGTGGCCTGTCGGAAATCGAAACCTCTGCAGTAAAACCAATTGAATATTATCTAAATAATTAACAAATAAAATGTAACAGAAAATCTATTAAAAATATTTGTTAGAATTAATTTGAAATATCTAGCTTTGTTTGTAACTGGACATGCAGTACAATGGCTGTAGTTATCGTCTTATCTAACAAGTGGCTTCCGTAGTGGCCGGGCGTCCTATAACCGCCTCCAACAAACGCTTCTTGGACATATTTCATGAATAAAGGGATATCAGACTTCAGTGCCTGTCTTCTGAAACTCGAGTCTTTGTGTTGTAAATACTGGCACAAGTTCAACTAGCGAATATAGCATCTATTGTTAGAATATATAAAGTTCATTTTTGAGAATGAACACATCCGTTTTTATTAAAATTTTAATGTTACATTACGATGATCACAATTCAATACGAATGTAAATGCAGTATGAAATAATTCAGTGCAATAATTGACTATAAAAAATTATAAATACATTCTTTAGTTGAAATTATAGCAAGAATTTGTAATTTCTCGTAAAATTTAGTTACAAATTTGGTTTTCATATTTGGACAGTTCTTAAAACATTTATCATTGCGACTATATAATTTTTTTTTTTTTTGGATTGTCGAATAGGTGAAAAGTATCCCTACTGGTAGGTATGAGTGGAAAAGTTCCATTTATCCTTAGTGGGGATACCTTACCTTAGTAGGTATAGGAGAAACTGAAGAGAATCCCATGTCTCTACTCTATATGATCCTTAATAAAATATGATAAAGAAAAAAAAACCTATTATTAGATAATTTAAATTTTAAATTTTAAAAATATCAACTTTAAAAATAAATAAAAATATAAGTAGAAAGTTTAAAGCTCAGCCTAGTAATCAATTTTAAAAACAACTATAATGCTTTTACATAATTTTTACAAAAACACATAAGATTTTATAATATTTAAATTATGATACACAAAATGGAAAATCCATGTTAAAGCCCCAAAGTCATGTAACTGGCTGACGACACGACACTGCAGTTTCTAACTTGCGTGATTTAACAAAATTACCGAACTTTTTCTTATAAGAAAATGCAGTATTTTTATAACTTTTAAATTTTAATTGAAATAGTGACAGGGCATACTTTTTATGAGTTCCATCATAAATTATGTATACCATCTGGCGGCAACTATTTACAAGAAAACACTGTGATACAAAAGCATTTAAATTGATCTTTTAGACCAGTTTGTAGGGGATATGCCAGAGCCTAATCCCTTATCCCTATCCTCTACCTTATCCCCTATCCGCTCAGTTTATTCATAGAGTTTCTTATGCATTTTATAGAAGACAGTAGAGTAGTCACCCACTATCAAGTGAACCAATAGCCTACATGCCACATACATTTTGGACATATACATTATATATTTTTTTATAAATAAGAATGAATCTCTAAGTGTGTTGCTAAGCACAAAATTCTAGAAAGAATGGACCAATTTTATTAGGCATAATTTTCTATAATATATTCGACGAGATTCGATAAAAGTTCTGATATAGAAAAAAAAATTGGTAAACCGTAACCATTTATCTTTTTCCCATCCAAAGATCCTAGCTGATGATTATACATTTGCTTGGCAATCAAATAGCTTTTATCACAACGGCGTCTATAGGGTTGGAAATAAATAGTAAAGTCCGTACTAATATTATAAATGCGAAAGTATGTTTGGATGTATTGATGTTTGTAACTCTTTCACGCAAAAGCTAGTGAACCGATCACCATGAAATTTTGCATACACGTTGTCTGGGACACCAGAAAGGACATAGAGTACCTTTCATTGTTCAACGCGGACGAAGTCGCGGGCACCAGTTGGCAACTCATAAGCGAATATAATGATTTATATATTTCACTTCAGATCAAATTGACCAGATATTAATTAACGGAATTGATTTTGATATTAATTAATACCAATAACAGCCGATCGAGTCCTACTTCAATACATAATTATCCTTAATGACTAAGCGTACTTTTGTAACCATTTGGTATAGACTAGATGATGTTTTCCATCAGGTAAACTACATATAACATTCTAAGGAATAGAATAGAATAATTTAATTGTTGATCATATGTACATATAGGTATTTCAATTAACATTTGATCTATATGACCTAACATTACTGTCATGCAAAACTTTTATCTTAATTCTAAATTCAACATTGGTCTTTCAAAGTCTAATACCGCTCATGTTAGTACCACTGCGAATATTAGCTAGAACATTTTTATTTTAATCAATAAGGGCCTCTATCACCAACTACAAGTAAAGTGTTGATTAGTTACTTTTAGAAATAATTTTATGTTTTATTAAATTATGCACTCGGTTTTATGCATCCTTCGAAAGGCGATTTTTTTTAAAATTATGTTCTGTTTAGTGTTTAGGACTTTTACCGTACAAACAAAGGTATATCAGCTCCATTTATCCCGGTTACCGGTGACTTTAAATGACGGTTAGCCTACTTGACACATGGTGAAAGAGGCCCTAAGAGTATATAAATGATTGTACTTATGTATAAAATTTACTATATTATTTTATTTATTAATTTACAAATTAATTAATTTAAATGTTAATTGAGTGTTATGCAATATATATGTAATACATATTATGTACATACAAATTCAATTAATTGAATGTTATGCAATACATATGAATAACACTGCACAAATACCTACTATTTGTTAAATAACAAATAACAAATAAAATGGTTTACGCCATTGTGTTTTGGCGTTTTAATTGTACGACAATCTGCAGCTCACAAATGGAACCTTTGTTTGCTCGATGGAACGAAAGCTCATAGAACGGACATATTTGTACATTTACACACTCACATAAAAATAATGTTTATTAAAGGAAACTGTACATATATTCTACATATAAGTATTCATACAAAAGTTATAGGAGGCTTATAAGCTTGTTATAAGAAATTTACCAAAAAACATTATTCATAAACGTTCAATAGCAGTAAAAGTGTTTAATAACACCTTCATAAGTTATTGAAGCATGGACCTTACTATAAACCTCTAATAAGGAAACAATTCAAGATGGCCGACTTAAAACAGCTGATTTCTGAATGACGTTTGATGTAGAGTTTGATGTTTGTAAAGGATATAGTCATATCTAAGATATTTATTTATATAAATAATAATTTTTTAAGATATAAGTAAGATATAACATAACCATTATTCAGTTTAATTGGAAAAGAAATATAATTTTGGTAACTGAAAACGACCGGGATCACATTTTGTTTTGTTTTCATAAGAAATGTCAAAATGTTCCATCACAATAAACACTTTACTATCATTTAGGGCGTGGATAGGGATATTTTAGCTTTTTTGTCTATGAACTCATCAGAACGGCAACATAACAATAATAATTATAAACTGACCCATAGCGAATATTTAGTTATGACAGGCTTATTTGAACGTCTATGAATAGGAATTTTATAAGAAACTTATTAAGGTCTTATGAGCGTTTTAACTAATGAACATTATAAACCTCTAATAAGGGATTTTTATGAATACGAGAGTAAATAAATAACAACTATCATTGGAATATATTCTATTGTAATTAGAATTTAAACCTGTATGTATAATCAATCATATTTACCTACCGTTTTCATAAGTGTATTGAAACTTATTTTTAAGCTAACTTATTGAACAAAACAAGATCTTATAATTAAATTAATTATAATATATTATAAGAATGTATACCTACCAGAAATCTCCACTATACATATCTATAGTACATGTTTTATCATCTACTTATGAATCTCTGTCCTTCAGTAGCCATAATATAACCACGATGAGCCTCTAACAATGCTCCCCCGATCTTCTGGTATTAAGTTTCCGCAGTATAACAATGAAATATTTAGGATAAGTTCTGAGTGCATAAGATGAGAGTGTAAATAAAAAAATATTAGAATATTCTACTGAATCCCTTTAAACAATTTTTAATTCTGAACAAATATATTTTCTAATTTGGTAGAAATCTTACTTGGATATATTCTTTATTAAGTAAATTGCTTAAGAATAAGTTTCAACAAAAAGTATAATATAAATAAAATTTAAATAAAATAAATAATACGAGTACACTTATGATTCCATAAGTACACTTATGATAGCGGTATATATATGAAAGGGTAGTTAAGTTTTGTGAATCTAATAAGCAAAAAGAGTTTGTTTGTTGTTAGAAGCTAGTTTATGATTGTCACGGACATCTTCCACTCGCTTTGTTTAATACAGAAATCTATCTTGAAATACCAGTGTGTATATATGTGTGTGTGCTATTGTTTCTATGAGTGAATAAAGGATGCCAGAACCTTTTTTCTTGTTCCTTCTTAAGCCCTTATCCTTAATCCCTTATCCTTAAAGTAGAAAGCGGACTTGCAGCACCTGAAGCAAGGCTTGCTTGTCTGACGATCTGTACATAAAATAAAAACCATACATAGAGAAACAAATCTTTGATTAAACGCTAATCGTATCACTCAGCTCACAATGTGACAGAACAATACGTTCATAGAATATGATCATTCGTCGCGATTACACGTCACAGTTAGATAGATATGGGATCTAATACGAAGGATGCTATTGTTGCATATTATATGAATAATCTGTGCATCTATATTAATGTCTTGCGAAGCTATCCCGAAAATAAAATTAAGTATAGCATTTTTAAATAGCACACCAAATAAAATTCAATCATTCAAGTAAGCTTCCTATACTGCTTTCTTTTTTATAATAAGTATATGACGGTAGACAACCCTATATACTATAAATAGCCTATTTTTGATACCATTTTACCCATTTGAAAATAATTGGTAATCGGATATTCGAGTTCATCAAAGACTCAAGTAACATTAGGGAATTCAAATTAGCGAAGACCCTGCAAGAAATTATATTCAGATATCTTAATGACCTTTAGCGCGATGGAAACGCTTCAATAAATCTTTGCAGGTTACACCCGCTTCTCGTTGTGACGAAGACAACTTCGTCTTCCAAGAATATCTATAATAAGGTATTGTAGTTCCCACGCGGTAAGCTCAAAACGCAGTTCCTTGTAACAATATCTATAGATAGAATCATGTTTACCTAATTCATAGTTAACCGTATTTTAATTTTTTATTTATATTCATTAAATATTTATCATTAACACTATATATATATATATATATATATATTTCATTTGGAAATTTAACATAGTAGTAACTTAGGTGGAAGCAAAAATAAAGATACGGCAAGTTTTTACATCTAGTTATAAATGCGAAAGTATGTTTGGATGTATGAATGTTTGTAACTCTTTCACGCAAAAACTATTGAACCGATCACCATGAAATTTTGTATACACCAGAAAGGAAATAGCGTACCTTTCATCGTTCAACGCGGACAAAGTCGCGGGCACCACCTAGTATATTATAAAGAGAGAAGATTTAATGAATAAACTCAAAAACTAATGGACCGATTGTAAAAATTCTTTCATCTATAGAAAGCTACGTTATCAGCGAATAACTTAGACTATATTTTATAAAGTTACGCGGGCGAAGTTTCGTGCAACAGCTAGTAATCGATAAATGGGATACATAAAACTATATTTTTACTAAATATTTTGATGAGCTGAGATGAAACGATGATGAATATATATTAAATAATTTTATCTTTCTTCTTCACATTGGACTAGTTTCAGTAATATTAGAGCTCTATTTTAATTAGAAAATTCATAAAGAAAAAATACATACATAATATACACTTCAAGTTATTGGAAACATATTTTATTGTAATGGAATTGTACATCCTTTGTTGTAGAATTGTCGATTGTCGATACGTTTCCTCTGTATAGGGAAACGAGTATTGTTTTTCCTTTTACATATCTTAGACAATATTTGTTTTATCCGGTAAACTTTCCGTTATAGAGGGTTTATTAATAAGTATTGTATGAGAAAATCTTTCCAAACAAGAAAACAGTAGCAGAGAACGGTGCTTTATTTAATTATATACTGGTATTTTATAAGTAAAACGGAAAGCCAACATTAAATAATGCTTTAGTACGTAAGTTTTCAAGTTGGCAGTCCATTTACATCTTTTTAGTAACACTACCGAGGCGACAGTCATCAAATGGCTAGTCAATTTTTTTGCAGACATAAAGCTGTATTGACATGAAAAGTCTTTTCAATTATTTTAATATGACACAATTCAATAAAAATAATTAAAAAAGTAGATAATCGAAAATTAATTTAAAAGTATATCCTTATTTTAACTGAAATCCACTTTGCAATTTACCCTCAAATAAACCATCACTGACCAATGCAAAAAAGTGTGGCAACAATTGAAAACAAAACCCACAAATTGTAAACATTAACAAAATGGTCGAGACCAGTAGGTACTACAGTAACTTCCAACAATAACATCAGTGTTAAGCCGTTGCGGTGCGAAACAATAAAATATACGCGACAGTCCCACACTTGGCGTGTGGCCATGAAAACTGCGGAAAACAAGTCACGTTTGATCCAAATTAATTAAAAGGAAAATATTAAAACAAACTATTTTTATTTTATTTATTTATTTATTTTACCTATAATTTTCTTTTTCTTGTAATTGTAACTTTGTAATTGTATTTCTGGTAAATAAATCACATAGTGAAATTATTCTTACATTTCTAGGAATAGAACTCGAATCAGCCAGAGCCAGGCCACCTGGCGACTGTACAGAATGTTGTTGTAAAATTACTGCAAATGAGCTGTGTTGTGTTTCGATGAGTGAGTATAAGATGTGAACACGTTCACAGTTGATATTACTTTTAATTACATATTATTTAATTTTTTATGCTTTACTTCTGCAATGAATGAAAGTCCTGAATGTAAGTGCCCTACCTCACAGGGTCGCCATGGCCACATCGTCGGCGACGTGGCCAACAATTAATATTGAATGTCAAATAACGCACTTGGCGACGGTTTGGAAGCGTCGCTAATATGGAAGCGCAACCTCGACTTTCGGCTCTCTGTTTGGAGTCTCGAAACTAGCGAGTCGACGACGTCGCCAGTAAAATGTACACGAGTAAACTGCGTCTCACTCACTCAGTGTCCATCCGATCGCCAAGACGGTCGCACGTGTATTTGTGGAAAGAATGAGTTTCGATATATTTCTTAGGTTTTTTAGGTTTCTTAGATCCATAATTTCTTAGGTTTCTTTTTTTTTTAACTTTTTGCGATGCACATAATAAATGAGTGTGATTTCTTCTAAGCACGAAGCGTCCATTCTCAATACGAGCACTGACTGATAGATGGTAGCCAGATCGCCACTGGCCAATCAACTTGGCAACCGAAGGTAGCCACACCTACGTCATGGCCATGGCGTCACTGTGAGGTAGCGCCCTTAATTAAAAAATGCAAAAATCGCTAATTTCATGGCCACATAAAAGAAGGTTGCGTAATGAAAAAAGTAGTTCCCATTTCGGACGCGTCTGGACGCGTTGGTTGCGGGTAACGACCAATTTCACTACTATTTCACACTTCTACTTCTTAACTTGGATACGACGTTTAGCGGTTTCTTTTATCTCTTAATTTAGTATGTTTAACTGTGTAAATAACTGTACTTAAACGTCACATTGAGAGAACTTCTTTACAGCCACATTAAATTATGTTATCAGTGACAGATTTTAAAATACAAGTGTTACGGTACTCACAGGGTCTACTGTGAGGTTTGGATGAATGTGAAAATAGTGCTTATGACAATATTATTTCACACTAGCTGGTGCCTGCGACTTCGTCCGCGTTGAACGATTAAAGGTACCCTATGTCCTTTCTGGTGTCCCGGACAACGTGTATGCAAAATTTCATGTTGATCGGTTCAGTAGTTTTTGCGTGAAAGAGTTACAACCATCCATACATCCATACATCCATACATCCATACATCCATACATCCATACATCCATACATCCATACATCCATATATCCATACATCCATACATCCATACATCCATACATCCATACATCCATACATCCATACATCCATACATCCATACATCCATACATCCATACATCCATACATCCATACATCCATATATCCATACATCCATACATCCATACATCCATACATCCATACATCCATACATCCATACATCCAAACATACTTTCGCATTTATAATATTAGTACGGATAATAACACTAAGACCCTGCCACACTGCATAATTTGGGCAGCCCGTCTGGCGGCAGGTACCACCCCCTTACAGGATACCACTATGAAATAATAGCATAATATGTGCTGTTCTGTTTCATTGAGTGGGTAAGGGATGCCAGACTTCCAACACGTATGGCATTGCTTGTGTTATAGACGACGGTAGCCACCTACCATCAAGTGGACCGTCAGCCCGTCTGTCAACCTTAACATAAAAAAATGTATATTACATTTATATATACAAATGATTTGTACCTATTGATTTTCAAAATATCGACATGCAAAATATCTAGCGAAATAGTTTATAAGGCCACTTAAGAAAATGTTCAATTCAATAATATAAATATAAAAATAAAATAAATAAATATCATCACACATTCCACACAGCGCCATCTAGTTCCACAGTAAGCAACTAATGCTTGTATTATGGATACCAAACAGTTGATATACTGCATAGATTACTTTTTTTTTGTAAATACATACATATTATAAATATAAAACATCCATGACTCAGGTACAAAGGTAAAATGTTAACACATAAACATTGGCCCCTAGCGGGATTCGTTTGGTTAACAGCTAAGGTTACTAGCCACTAGACCAAACGTGTTATCAATATGCTATAATTGATTGAATATTGAAGTGGAAAATGGGTGTAGTGCGAATGCATAAAACATTTCCATTCCTTAGCGGTGTCAACAGAACGTTCCGAAGTAAGTCGACGGAAAACATCGCTAAAGTGCATTCTCATAGTTCACCGCCTTCATCTTTTGTTTTAAGTACGAACAGAACAGCTGTCGGTTGTTCCACGCGCCCTCTCTCCAATTACAATTTAGTGCTAAGAAGTTTAACAAAGAATTATTTTTAACTAGCTGGTGCCCGCGACTTCGTCCGCGTTGAACGATGAAAGGTACCCCATGTCGTTTCTGGTGTCTCAGACAACGTGTATGCAAAATTTTATGGTGATCGGTTAAGTAGTTTTTGTATGAAAGAGTTATGAACATCAATACATCCAAACATATTTTCGCATTTATAATATTAGTACGGATTGCCCTAATTTCAAAAACTTATGATTGATTCTGTTGACAGCTACTACTGATGCATTTTTTTTTTAATAATGATTAACTACACCAATTACATAATTGATAGATTGCTGAATAATTTATTGGTAATTTATTGATAATTTATTAAGAATTGGCAACACTTATATAATTATCATAGTAATGATCGGATTAAAACTTAGGTTTTAGTTAGATTTAATATGCTTTTTTTAAATTTAAATATTGGAATATAAGTATAATATTACAACAAAAAACAATTTAGGTGTTATTTTAAACTAGATCTAGTTAAAAATAATTTAACTATATTCATAAAAGTTAAATACGTATTTTATTTAAACTACAAGCGATAATAAATGACATACCTAAGTGCAGTTAACATTAAACAACATAATACACCCAAACAATCTACAATTACATGTAAAAAGATCGTGTTACTTAAGATCAAATAACTTGTAACTCAGATAAAATAATTATTAAAGATAGAGCTTTGTGCGCGGCCGAGTGAAGCAGGTAAAACTACGCCTTCACCGTGTACATACATACACGGTTCCATGCACACAAATACAATCAAACTACAACTCGCCTTACGAATATATTTACTAGTGAAAATGACGAATTGCATAGTGAAAACGTGTAAAAACTAGTCTTCAAAAAATATAAAGCGCGATGGAATTACATTTTACACGTAAATAAATTTGAAAACCAATATTTTCAAGAAAAATAAATAAATTTGAATAATAATAAATAAATTTGAATAAATTTGAAAACCAATATTTTCAAGAAATTCAAAAATTGAGATTATAGGTTTGGAACACCGGCAGATATTTATAAAACCAGCTTCTCTATGTAGGTACGAACTAGACAAAAAAATTAAACACAAAATCTAGATATATGGCTTTTTGCAATTTCTATTATCTCTGTATATTTAATATATATATACTTTGTGGCAGCGTTGAACAATGAACGCACTCTGGCCGTTTTTGTATCCACAATTTGGCGCACATTACTTATGGCCTGTCCGATGCAGCTGCATCCGCGGAACAATCAAAAATGTTGAGTTTTGTTTAAAAATTCTCACATAACATTTTACAATTTTGCGTGTAACGTTAATGGGAAAACGTCGGCAGTGACAAACGGCGGCCGACTGAGGCCGAAATATGCCGAAATATGCCGAGTGGCCGATGCCAAATGGATTCGAATGCTTCACCTATACAAAGAATCGATTACTGTCAATGGAAGTGACTGTATTTAAAAGAGAAATAACTCAACAAAAAATCTTCCCAATCTTCTATAAGGAGGCTCGTGAGACGTGGATATTCTATAGATTTATTACAACTTTGTTTGAAAATATTAGAAATACTTATATTAAAAAAAAAATACGGTTTCTCTCTATTAATCTTGCGAAATTTTTGCTATTACATGTCGCTTCGTTTTTAGTTTCCGAACGTTGAAGTAAATTTAAATTGGCATTTAACTCACAAACATATTTCCATAATATTTCAACTTTTTCTTTTAATAGACTCAAAAGGTGTGAGTTTGGAAGTACCATTTTACTTAATGGCGCGGCGGTTGAGCTTGTTACTCATTGGATTTTCCTTTTTTATATATATATATATATTACTTGGTGCGCGCGACTTCGTCCGCGTTGAACGATGAAAGGTACCCTATGTCCTTTCTGGTGTCCCAGACAACGTGTATGCAAAATTTCATTGTGATCGGTTCAGTAGTTTTTGCGTGAAAGAGTTACAAACATCCGTACATCCAAAAATACTTTCGCATTTATAATATTAGTACGGAATAAGGCGGACATCAGGCATGCTGACAGTCCACACGATTGTAGCAAGCCTGGAATAGGAATTTATTTACGGCTTGCTTGAAGAAGCCCATATTGCTATCATTGCTATGCTATAGTTATGACAATTTAAAAAGTGTTTCAAAAGCAGTTAAGTAAAGAAATAATACATATCTAATAAGTACTAAGTAGATTAGTAGTACTAAATTTCTTATATTATTATATATATTTTTGTGAACCATTAAATAAATTAGTTATTTACATTTTAATATGATAATATCATTAAAATAGTTATTATGTATTTAGGTACATCCAGTTTAACTACGTTTGCAATGCGTTCCACACTGAATTTATTACCACTGTTGCCACTCATAATAGCTGTATTAAAGTGAACGTACGTTATTAAATAATTCACAATGGTCACAATTTTGCTTTGTAAGTGTTGATAATATCCTATTAAATGCAAACAGATATTTGTACCTATTTGCTGTAAATCTGCATCGTCCTATTGAATAGTGTTGGTAAAAGTTAAATTTTTTTATAATTATGACTCGCCCACTGAATGTATTGGATATTTCAAAAAGTCCATCAATCTTCACAGTGAAAGATTAGTCATACTCGTAATGCGACCGATTATTCAAAATTTAATAATTTAAATTATCCACTCACCAAACTAGGAACAACAACAAGTAGGAAGTTTGAAGAGTTTTGAACATTTTTAACTTCATATAAAAAGAAAATAACAAAGGAATTGCTATAAGGTTTCAAAGAATATAAAAATACGTGATATATGATGCAGCTGTTGTGAGGCTCTTGACTACTACACAAAGTAAAGCAAATAGGATATAAACGTAGCATCCCTCGATGTCAATTTACAATACTAAACTACTTGTTAGAGATCACCTGATGTTCTCAATGCCTTTATTCGTAATACATTAATAACTGGTTATTCTGGTGACAGGAACCATCGCATTACACACCATTGAATAATCAAGTTTAATAATACTAATGTAATTTTTATTCCACCAGTCATAAAATATTATGATGGCTAATATATTGAATATAATAACTTACTATAATATGGAATATATAAGTGGGCAAATGAATAAAAAAAATTTTTTTTACATATTTTACTAATTTTTAGTTTTTGAGTAATTACGAGTCTTGATAAACAAATAACGATTTCTAAATCTGACTAATGACAGGTGTTTAGTAAGCATTAGGTATTTATGTTTTGTTGTTAAATGCAAGTGAATGCAGTTCTGAAACCAAAACTCTACATAAGATCTAAGATATCGTATTTTTTATAAGTCTAATTTGATTAAAAAAAGGTTTTTTCAAAGCTCCATACGGCGAAAGGATACGGCGTCGCAACAGAGTCCTCTGAAGCGATTCAAACGGAATGCTAAAGTCTGTGCTTAGAAATATTTGACATTCACTACAAACATTTAAACATTAAACGAAAAGAAACCTTAAGTTAAAGTAGGAAGTGTGTTTAGCCTTTTCCAACAGGAGTCTAATAAATTTGCAGCCGCATGCACCCTGAGGCTGAATGAGAATGGCTCGGCAAACGTGAGAAGTCGAGTTTGGGTTGGCCCCGCAACTTGTATTTCTTTTTATTTAAATTTCGAATGTGGATTTGAAAACCTAACTTGGAGTTGCTTTACGCTTGTAACATTTCTATCTTCAAATTAAACTAAAGGCTAGTTCGCACTGGGCTAATAATTTAATCGAGTAGCAAGTAATTTAGAAACTTATAATAGACCAACAAAAAGTTAGTAGAGTAGATTTATCATCATCAGTTTGTGTCTTCAATAACTGCTGGATGTAGGCCTCTCCCAAAGCTCGCCACCATACACTGCCTTCTGTTTTTCCTGCGAAGCTCTTTAGGTCATCTTTCCATCTGGTCGCAGAGCGTTGACAAATCCAATTCGTGACATCCATTGGAGAACTTTTCTACCCAATCGGTTATCTGCTCTGCGATAGATGTGACCGGCTGCCTTATTATCTAACAGTAGACGACAGCAGACGACTTGCGATCGCGTGTGCTGCTATACAGAAATGATACACATTAATTTTAGTTATTGTCCTTAAGAGGCCTTATCGCAAACCACACCTTTGTTATTAGTTACATGATATCATAAACACGATTTAGTGTGATATTGCACAAATTGATAGAAAGATTTCGCCTGTCGCAAGTTGGTCGCAAGTCGTCTGCTGTTAGATAATAAGGCAGCGGCCAATTGCCACTTCAACTTGCTAATTCTCTTGACTATTTCGACAACCTTAGACAATTTCAGAATTTCTAATCCTATCCACCAAAGAAACTGTGCATTTTAGTGAGTAATTTAGTTGAGTCAATCCATTTTGTAATAATTCTTCGGGCGAGTATCGCGGTTATAGAAGCAACTTTAAAATTTACTTCTAAATATGTACTACAACAATTCTTGTGGAATGTTAAGTCTCAACGATATATATATATATATATTTTTTCTACTTATAAAACAAATTTTTTGAACAATCTCTTGTTATAGCTTGTTAGCTATAGCTTTGTTGCGCTTTGTTGCGTTGCAGCCCGTTCATCTTGCAAAACACCACTCACTTCTGTACTGTATTTGACCGTAATGCGAACGATTTCTGAGCAATAGCGAGTAGTTTAGCTATACTAAATTTCTCGTCACTATACTAAATTAGTAAAGTAGTCCGAACAAGTCTTAACGGTCTAGTAATTCGATAATAAATTTTCCAATTAATTTATGCTTAAATACAACCTCGCATCCAACATATCCAAATTCAGATTGCAGAATTTAATACTTGTTTCAGACATGATTATTGAAACAATAATTATACTTAATATCATTGAGCTGTCAAATCCAATGAAAATACTAATATTAAATTTCACTATATATATTTTACGCTAGCTATTTCCTGCAATATCATATACACAAGTTTCTGTCAACCTGCCATTCGATCGTTAGATAAAAAAAATTAGCTCCCATAGGATATAATAATCTTTATCAAAAAGTGTCCGAACAAGTTAATTTACATAATAAAATTAATAATACTTCATTCATCTCAAACTAACTAACAGTCATGAATAACATTGCTTAAATATGCATTTTTTTTTATGTTGGCTGGAAGAAATGTAAAAATTACTTTACGATAAAGACGGACAACTAGCTTACGACATCTGAGCTTCAGAGATAAAGCGATTCTTTAGAAAAGTAGATTTCGCTCACATTCATCACTGTGTCTAGATCTTGCTTCGCCACAAATGATCTAGAACGAATTAAGTCTTTGTGCAGTTGAGTTACGTATTTTATAGACGTTAATTTGATTTCATCTATCTTTCATTTTGAACCATTGAATTGTTTTTAACAAATAAAAAAGTTTGAATTGATTTTTAAAATTAAATTTTAAAAATGACTGTATACTTACATTCAATATGGAAACGCTAGCTGCGCCTGCAACTTCGTACTCATTGTATTTCGGTATTCGATATAACTAAATATATATAACACTAAATGTTACTGCAAGTTTGCAACAATACATTAGTGATAATTAAAGTCAAATAGGTGAAGCCTTTTAAAATTAAAATCGGACCCAAAGTACCCAAGTTTCAAGACGAAAATTCACAAAAGAATTGCCTCATTGCTAAAGCGTTAACAGCATCCTTAGGTCGATATCTATAAGATATGACCTACTATCAGAAATATTTACAAAAAAAAAAAAAAAAAAAACTACTAAAAAAATAGTTTGAAATAAATACTTTTATAAGAAATATTACCACAATAATGTTATTCTTAAGAAACATAAAAAAATTAAGGATTTCTTAAAGAATGTAATGTAAACTACAAGTTATTTGTAGCAGAGAAAAATCAAGCCAAAAACGTCATTGTAATAATAAGAGATATGTTTTTGTATATTTTATTCATGACTTGGCGTTTATACTGCCATCTATATCCCAATATATATGGTGACGAGAAGAAATCCGCTGTTTCCTTTTTTCCTCGGATCTGCATTACTTTTTGTCTTTTTCAATATTCCTTGTGATTCGATCTCGATGATAACGGGCCAAATGTTTTATTCATTGGAAGAGGTCAAGTGATACACGTATGCCAAAAAAATATAATATCAGCCCGAGGGCGCCTTGTGTTGTGACAAGAATATCTAGTTAAAGAAATATTTTTTTTATTTACTTATTATTTGGCATAAAGGCACACAAATATAGTACCGCTTCATAGTGAAAACTGAACCTTCTCTACATTATGATACATGTGATTTTGAATATGTAACAGAATAATACTATTTTTTTTAAACCACCTTGAAATCAAGATCTCGTGTGTTGTTACTTCGTTAAGTAGTGACAGAGTCTAGTCCTTAGTATATACTTAGTCCTATCTAGGTCGGCTTAGTCCTATCTGCATTTTCCTATGACGTTAGGATACTTCCTATACTACCCATTAGGAAAAAGGCCTTCCTAATTATTTATAATTAATATTCGGAAGAGCTTTTGCATCACCTGTGGCGTTGCTTGTGTTATAGGCGACTGTAGCCACCTGTCATCAAGTGGATGGTAAATCTGTCTGTCGGACTTTAACTTAAAAAAATTCTTTTACAAAAAAATAAAAATATATTAAGGTTGCCATAAAGTCTGATGTGATGCAAAAGCGCGATAAAGTAAGGTGACTCACCAAAACACAACAGCCCATGTGCTATTATTTTACGATGGTCTTTTTTTAATATTTTTCAAGTCAAACTAAAGTTGTTCAAAGATCCAAGTACTTAGCAGGCACTTATCAAAGTAAGTTTATTACTTCACAGTACAAATATTAACTGGGATTGCAGCCATGGATGCAAACGGATCAAGTTAACAGTCAAGTTCGGTGAGAGCGTCTCAAACAATCAGTCAATAACTACAATAGGGAAGTCGGTAGAAATTGTATGAGACTTGCTGGAAGGCTATGAGACTTTCCATAACAAATATCTGGACCTGTCCCTTTTCTATATCATAATCATTCTACAAGCTAGCAACGCTAAAATTCGAAGTGTTTCCCTGGTTTTTTAAAGTCTAAGTGCTGATTTTTAAATAAATCATTGTAATAATCTATATATTCCAAAAACTGGTGCCCGCGACTTCGTCTGAGTTGAAAAAATAACATTTTAATATATAAATGGCGATGTGTGTATGTATGTCCCCTATAGACTCCAAAACCGCTGAACCGATTATGATGAAACTTTCAGACAATCTTCAAATTAGTCCAGCGGGTGTTCCTGTGAATTTTGGTAGCAATCGGATGCGGACGAAATCGCGGGTATATACTAGTTAACAATATAATGCTTGACAACTTTATTGCTATTATACTTTTTCCAGGCGTTGGATATTTATTTTTATATTATACCTAGGAAAATGTACCTTTTTCTGGATGTAAGGTACCATATGGCTTTTCCTGTATCCCTAACAACGTGTATGCAAAATTTCAAGATGATCGGTTGAGTACTTAAGGCTTGAAAAGTTAACAGATAGACAGACATAGTTAATTTCATATTTTCAATATTAATATGGATAACTATAAAAGCAATCACAATACAATGAAATTTTAACATAATAACACACGCAATGATAATTTTAACACGCATTTGTCTAATCGATTTTCCTACTATGGTCGGCAACGCACTTGCGGTACCTGTGGCGTAGCTTGTGTTTTAGGCGACGGTAGCCACGTACCTTCAAGTGGATCGTAGAGCCTGTCTGTATAGACCTTAACAAAAATTACTAGTAAATATATTATATAAGCGGCAAGACAATTGATTTTGTGTTCGTCCTTAATTATAATGTGGGATTTCCATTTATAACGGTTTATGATAATTTTATCACACAGTTATGACTTAACGGTCTTTAAAGCAACCACGGCTCTAGGTTGATCTATTAAATAAGGGTGAAATCTAGTTATCGCACCCAGAGGAAAGGGTTGGCGCATTAAATTTCTGAGAAAATTAATTAAACCAGTAGTTGGGTAATCTTAAATATTGCCTTTATAGTTTACTGACTTTTTGGCCTTGTTCTAACAGTTTCAAGAAATCATATACAGTCTGATTCTATAGATATAAGTCCTTTGGAATTGCGAGGAATATTTTATTTCCTTTAAAATTGTAATTTCCCGCTATATAAAAAGACTTAATTATGGGAAGCTAGTGATAAATGCAATTTTTTTTAAGATAGTTAAAAAAAAGTAATGTAAAAATTTGTAAAAAATACGCAAGAAAACAACGTTTTCATTTTTGTTAAAAATAATCCGTAACCCTTGTCTGTAAAATACCCAAATGTATTATATGCTCGACAGCACAAAACGTTGAAAGTGTAATGTTCTACTACCGGAACTCACTTTTAACTCACCATTAGCTACAACAAATTTCCTTTGTGAGGATGCGATTTTCTTCTGTAATTATTTACATGACAATTATTTACATAAAGTTTCCTCGCTTTTCGCTCTTTTCATTAGTGAAAAACTGTTGGCTAGTATGGAAGTTAGCGGAGATACAGTCAGAGGCGTTTTAATTATGTGTAGATTTTATTTTATTCCCATTTATTCCATATAATAATTATAATAGCAGCACAAATTTTTATAAAAACTAACAAATAAATAGGCGATAGAACGCTTTTATTTAGGACTTCATTTATTCATGAAAAGATGGCATTATTCGTGAATTTATTCTTGTATTAATTTACTAATAACAATCTAGATAGTGTATTGGGTAAAAACAAAACAGAATTTTTTTGTCAACAGTTTTCCATGTTTTATTTTATTGAGTAGCTATTAAGAGGCATTAGTATTTTCAATAAAAAATATATATGGAAACAGTTACTTTATTCCCACACCTTATGATAATGCTCTAATTTCGTGGTCAAACCGTTTATTTTATATAACAAGTATAATTCGTGTGGCAGGCGTGACCGCGGCAATAACTATTTGGATACATTAAATAAATTATTGAATTTAACTATTCAATAAAAAATGGGGTGTGGCTGTGTCGTGTATACGGCCGTATAACATGAACTATAATGAATATAACTATAATTATGTATATATCCAACGATATGTATATTATTATAGTATACAAAAAAAAAATTGATCCTTTAGCTATCGAGTGGTGTAATTAAATTTTGGATGTAGATGATATAGATATTTAGGTTATGATCACTTTTTTGAATTGGAAACATATATAAACACATATACACGTCAATAAAATTAAAATATATGGACATAATATATATATATATACTACTAACTGAACCCGACCACGCTTCGCTGTGGCTCAGACTTACGAGTATATTAACTCTGCTGCCATAACAACAGTCAACTTCCACTTTAACTGTGACAGCGGTTCTCGTTGGCGAGTGAGTTCTTCTCGCTTTCGGTAGAAGGCGCCATAAAAAAAAGCGAGATTTTCTTGCGATCGAGATTATATTATTTCGCGAAAAATAGATATGATCAATCCTTGAAACGGATTGCATATTGTTTAAAAATTTCAAGTCAATCCGTCGGCTAGTTTTCAAGTTTTTGAGTAATACACAAACCAACACAACATTTTTATATACTATATAGATTCAATGGGGACAATTGGTAGGTTCACAACGTAATTCTCCCTCATTTCGTGGCGTCATTTGTCAAGGCAGCATTAAGACACCGAGTGAAAGGCCCAAATGACGCATGTCGCATACTTTACACGCGCCCCCTTGAGTGACTGTGCATGCCTTGCCTTACGGATTATTTTATATTGATGTCAGGGTAACACTGATGACACATTTATTTCACTCCATACCTCAAAGTGAAGCATCCAAAGGCAGTTCTTAGTGCGAACACAGGTCTTATTTAGATTGACTACAAGATTTTTGAAGACCATTGAGACTAAAAAATTATAATAAGGTTTCTTAAAAATTTTTACTAATAATTTCTTAATTAGTTTTTTTTTTAATTAATTAATTAGGATTCAAACTTATATTATAAATGCGAAAGTGAGTTTTTTTTTTGTTTGGTACGCTTTTACGCCATAACTAATAAACAGATCATCATGAAACTTTGCATACACATTGTTAGGGATACAGAAAAGGACACAGGTACACAAAATCACACCTTTTATTCAGATAAAAAAATACTGTTCTCGAGGGATCATCTAAAAATAAAAATAAATAATCAACACTGTCAAATATGTTGAGAAAAAAAGATTGAATAAAAATTATAAAACATACAGAGACGAAGTCACGGGCCAAAGCCAAGTAAAAAATAAAATCCCATGAAAATGTATTTTATCAAATCTCGCATTTGTTATGTCATCAAAATGCTAAAGTTACATTTGATATGTTTTTTTTATTATTATTAGAAAATAAAACAAAAATTTTAACATATTCTACATTGCTCTGTGGCTTCTACTGACAATTCCTATGCCATCTATATTTAGACGAAAACGAATTGTATATTTGTTACACAGACTGTCTGAATGCGGTGAAAGCATTTTGGAGTAGTTATACAACATTTACGATTGTCAAATCTAAATATATTCTGTTACTATACTTAGCTAGAAAATCTAGCTTTTTTATACATAATAAATAAGCTAGATTTGTCTGTGTCCGTTAACGTCTATTAAGTTAATGTAATTTATTTTATTATTGCTGTTTATAACTAGCTTAACCTGGATGAAAACTTAAAATATTATTATACCTTTGAAGACTCGGGGTCTTTAACCGCGATCTTTATCTTAGATATTAACACATTTTAATTTAAAATAAAATGTGTTTTAATTTAGATTAAAATTAAATTAACACATTTTAATCTAAAATAAAATGTGTTTTAATTTAGATTAAAATTAAATTAACACATTTTAATCTAAAATAAAATGTGTTTTAATTTAGATTAAAATTAAATTAACACATTTTAATCTAAAATAAAATGTGTTTTAATTTAGATTAAAATTAAATTAACACATTTTAATCTAAAATAAAATGCGTTTTAATTTAGATTAAAATTAAATTAACACATTTTAATCTAAAATAAAATGTGTTTTAATTTAAATTAAAATTAAATTAACACATTTTAATCTAAAATAAAATGTGTTTTAATTTAGGTTAAAATTAAATTAACACATTTCAATCTAAAATAAAATGTGTTTTAATTTAGATTAAAATTAAATTAACACATTATAATCTAAATTAAAAAGTGTTTTAATATAAATTTTTAATTTATTCTGAGAAGTCAAACTAAGGCGACGAAAAGTAACACTCATCTGCCTCGCCTGTATGTAATTAATATTCTTGAAATAAATATTTAAATTTCTAAAAAAAAATTATAACTCTAATTAAGTATAGATTATAAGACGGACGCACACCGGAGTAACTAAGCAGCTAGCAACTAATTAATGAAAATCTCCATTAAAAGATAGTTTAATTTGGGCGTCTTGTTTGCACAGTGCAAAACATAATATTCAGTCAGTTTATTTTACATAATACTAGCTCTCTGAAACGTACCGCCGTCGGTTTTCCGCCTAATAACAAGTTCTTTACCCCCACTTTGCTGGAGCGAAATATTTTCAAAAGAACACTCCAAACTTTAATGAACAGAAGTTCAACTTTGCGGTTGGGTCCGTCTGGCTAAATGCTACCAGGAACTACTTACTCCGGTCTGTCGAATGCCATTTACTTTAGAAAGCTGCGTTTTGGTGCATTCGATTCATTTTAAGTGCTGTTTTATTCTTTAAGAAGTTTTGATGAAAATTAATCTTTTAAATTACGCTTGAAAATATTTTAAAATTTTGAAATATTTAGAAATAACAATTGATTATAGTTGTATTTTTATAGATAAATTTACACGCACAGACTTCGTAAATGAAGTCAGATGTTACTAAATTTTTGGTGTGTAAAAATCGAGAATGCTAAGTTTGATTTGTGTTACGAAAGATTTCAACATAGTATATATATTAGGATAAAACTGCATTTCTTAATTTGTCCTTTGTCCAAAATAATAAACTTACATTAAGAACTTTACAATGATGATATCCTCAAACCTCTCGATGATTAATGATTGATGACAATTATACACAACCGCATTGAATGAATAACAGTTGTACTTAAAACAACTGTTATTCAATGTCAAATAAGATAGCAAACGCACATATAACCAGCACGAACACAATCTACTGAAAGTAATCCGAAATGGAAAATCCCATATAAAATTTTCGATTGCGTTCCTTTCTCGACTTTTCTGCTGCTCCTTTGGGCTTTTTCTAATTTTGTTTCCTTTCTGAAGGAAACTCAAATAATCAAATTATTTAAATCGGTCAAGCCATTTTTTAATTTTTGCTTGACTAATGCACGGTAATTGATTTTCATATGTACACACGACGTCACGTTTGGTCTAGTGGCTAGTAACCCTAGCTGTTAACCAAACGGTCGCGGGTTCGAATCCCTCCAGGGGGCAAATGTTTAGTGTTAACATTTTACCTTTGTATCTGAGTCATAGATGTTTTGTATTTATAATATGTATGTATTTATGAAAAAAATAACAATCTATATATTATATCAACTGTCTGGTATCCATAATACAAGCATTACTTGCTTACTGTGGAACTAGATGGCGCTGTGTGGAATGTGTGAAGATATTTATTTATATAAATTAGTACCTACTAAATATCAGCAATATATTAAGAAAGAGTTTACGAATTATGTCAATAAAATTCTCTAAACGTTTTCAATTTCTACATTACAAATAATTATTTTAATATGTGTAATGTTTTATATATGAGTCGTTATCCTTTTCACGTCCCATAATTCACGAGCGATAAATATTTTTCAGGAAAAGGACCAGGACCGCCCACTTGACAGTATCCTGAAATGGTAGGTACTGTTGAGTTGACAACGAAAAATAATAAAATGATAGTTGAGACGTTTTAGATAAACCTTTTAAGGCTCGAGTTCACCAACAGTCGGTTATTTTTAAACAGCTGTTTAAAATTTAAACAGCCGTTTAATAATATTTTGTTGATCACATCGCTAAACTGCGGGTTAAACTCCCTAAACACCAGATTAATCATTAATTAATCAATAAGTAAAATATTATTAAACGGCTGTTTAAATTTTAATCAGCTGTTTAAAAATAACCGTCCGTTGGTGAACTCTAGCCTTAGACTGCGACTAAATTTGTAATAGGTAACTTACACAATAATAAATGTCATTGTAATAAATGTAAGGCTACATTTTTTTGCAAGTAGGAACGACATTCTTATAGGATACTAAAGTGAATTAATAATAGCACTTGTGCATGTGGGTTTCGTTGATTGATTAAGGACAAAAGCTCATTCTTAATAGCAATCATTAATAACTATTCAATTACATGATTCTATGATGGCTATTCATTAATAGCAATCCCATTTTGAGCATTATTGCCGCCAAAACAAATTGCTTGATCATGAGGTAAACACATATTTAATTGAATTTAATTTAAATTATTAATATTTAAATTATAATCATCATAATTTATAATTTGTAGTATTTATTATTATATGCGCTATTATTATATCTGTAACTAACATCTTAATTATAGGTAGGTAAGTATAAAACTAATTTATAATGATTAATATTAATATTTATTCGTATAACTTAAATTAATTTCGTAATTCTATTGAAAATATTCATATAATATATTTTATTATGTCTTATATTCGTAAATCTAGTATTCGCCCTTGATTTATGAATTTAAAAGTTTATGAAATAAATTAATTTTATTTATTTTAAAACATAATTTTAAAATGTTATTTCAATTGTAAAAAGTTACAATTTTTGTTGACGTTCATAAATATTATAAATACTGACCGAGCTTTTGCGGCGATTTAAGACGGACTATTTAATATCTGCTAAAGTTATTCTTGATGGAGTTCTTATACTGGTTTCTATCTTTTTCTGTGTCACACAAACTGCCTGAAAGTTAGAGTCGATTAATAAATTATTAACTTATCCAACCAGTATAATTTGCAACCATTTTCCACGATCCATTCACCGTGACCGGAGATCAAAAGTGAGTGGTTTGCCTTTCTTGCTAAGAACGAAGCAAATAAATTGAAAATGGGTGCTAAACGGCCCACCACTCACGATTTATGTTGATTTCTAAAGGAAACAAAACACACCCGACTGAAAGATGTGTTTGAATACTGTATAGGGTTTTAGATCATCAATAAAAAAACTTTTTATGACAAAAAACAGGAGGGAATTTTTTTATTATACTGTTAGTTGAACCCGGCCTCGCTTCACTGCGTGCGGGCGGATACTGCTTATGTATTTTTTTTCTAAAACAAAAGTAGCCTAAGTTACTACTTATTACATCAGTTATCTGCCAGTGAAAGTCCCTTCAAAATTGGTCTGTCCGTTTCGGAGATTATCCGGAACAAACAGACAGACAGACAGATGGAAAACAGACAAAAAAAAATTTTAATTATATTTTCTTATAAGTAGGTACCGTACATACTTTGATATACCTATATTTAGTAAAAAGCTGTTATTTCGACATTACAAACAGACTATTAATTAAATAATAGTCCTATACGCACTTTCTATTAGCAAATTGAAAACCATACTGCGTTCGACAATAAATTCTATCGAAGGGAATATACACCATGAAATAATAGAACATGCTGTTGGGTTACAGTGCCTATGTCATTACCTTATTTCTTATAACATCAATGTATCTATCATCAGCCTGCAATCAACACCGCTATGCAATTAAGACAGGATTTTTCTATTGCTTACTTATATAAATCTATATATAGAGCGTACATAGTAAAATTACTGACTTTTAAATTAACCGTATAAATTACTTAATTAAGCTACCTATTACTTAGCAAAGATATACATAAAATATTCCTTCGTTAAGTGAACTAATTAACTGATGGTTTCGATTTTCGAATTAATTAATTATTAATTGAAATTGCTTTTTGAAACAATTCACGATCGTATATAGTTAGGTTAGCTTGTATGTGAGTGTTTGTGTTTAAAAGAAACACAACCTGCGCAAAGTGCAAGATATACAAGTACAATAAATCATATGGAACATAGAATAGAATCTATATAATATTATAATACGTAAAGCGAAAACTTTGGTTTCCTTTTTAAGAAAATTGTGCAGACGAAGGAGTGTGAGATTTAGTACACTTAAAATTTATACGGAGAAGGACTGAGGAAAGCTATTATTTTTTTTATAATACTATCTTGTGAACGCGACTTCGTAACCGCTATAGAAAATCCCCCAGGAACCTAACATATTTCCAGGATAAAAAGTCCGTACTTAATATTATAAATGCAAAAGTATGTTTGGATGTATGGATGTTTGTAACTCTTTCACGCAAAAACTACTGAACCGATCACCATTAAATTTTGCATACACGTTGTCTGAGACACCAGAAAGGACATAGGGTACCTTTCACCCAGAAAAAAGGACTATTGCCGAGGGATACCAGCTAGTATTCTATATGTTAATTCTACGAGTATGTACTTTTAAGTGTAAGTCATTTATTGAGCAACAAATACAAACAAAGCTACATGACAATTTATAGAAAATTAATTAATTACTTAGGTAATGTGACAAGACAAGAAGTAATGTTCGGTGATCGAATTGAATCGTTCAATTATGTATTTATTTATTTTTTGGTCTTTTAATAATAATAATTTTTTTTAATTAATAGATAAATGTAAAAATATAATTTTTATGATTCTTTAGGCCTATTTGTATATAATCTATAATATATATTTTTTTTATTTATGGCTGTATGAATGTAATCTAAATAAATAAATAAAAAAAAAAATATATAGGTGCCATGTGGGGTTCCCCGTGATCGATCCATTGCGACTTCCCTGAAATTAATAGGTTTTTTTGTAGACATAATTATCAAATTAGGCTATCTATCACACAGCCACATATTATATTATTATGTGATTATGAATTATGTGATTGAACCTCAGAGTTTACATATATTTTTATGCATAAATATAAATAATACGGGCCCGATAATCTATTTTTTTTTTGCATAAAAAAATAATATTTTTTAGGAAATATCGTATATAACACAAGCATAGCTGCTGACCAAAGTATCTGAACATTTAAATATATTTTTATGATGATGGGTTGCAGACAGGCTGATTATCCGTTTGATAGTAGGCGTTAACTTAGCCTATAAATACAAGCCACATCAAAGAACATTATAATGTTGCAGGAATAAACTTTGTTATCCTTTATTCGACAAAAAACAAAAGCATATGTTCTGTAATTTTAATATGGTGTCTGTAAGGAGGTGGTTACTGTCGCCAGGCTTGCTTTTCAGTACATGATAGCAGAACGCAACGTGCCCTTACACATTGTATAACTTAAAAGTAATATTTGTTACATGCATTTGTTAGCTTATTGATGTTTATTTTATTTTACCGTCTGTGGTTTTAATCGTAAAGCGTCACGTCGTCACGTGACTAGTTTCTAGTACCTGCATACAGCACATGCTAATTTGGACGTCGATTTGAGGTAATTCATTGGCAAGTGCGATATTATCAGCATAAATAAAGTAATTTAATATTTATTTTAAACTTGTATTGCTTGGTGTTTCAAATAAAATATGTTTTCTTTCATTGACTTCTAGATGTTATTTATTTTGTTTTTTTTTTTTTTATTAGTCATGAGTGTTATATATTTATAGATTTATTATTCTATATGACTGTATATAGAATTAACTTTTGTATTCAAATAGCATTTAAGTTATGGACGAAATATAAATTGGAAAGTGTTAAACTTAAAGCACTTACTTAATCAATTATCGAAGCAAAACCAAAACTGAAATCAAACTCAAATGGAAGCGATAAAACGACAAATCCGAGTGCCATTAACGGAGCCTACATTACTGGTTCCATGTCCGAGATAATAATTGTAGTTTGGGCCACTTGGATTGAGCAATTTCAGACGAATGATTTGCTTCTAATGGTCTGTAATGGTTATAGTAATAACAGCTTGTACCGATTTGATTTCAGGACAAATATGGTTTATGTTGTTCGACAATAACTCACTTAAAATGGACATTGAATAATACCTAAACGCTAAAAGGCGTTAAAATATGGTACGAATCTAAATAAAATACTGACAAAGCTGTGTGTGGTTTTTGCACCGAGTACAGCTACATTTCAAATCAGACTAATTCCATCAATAATTCTAGAAATCCACGTTAGTTAGCAAACGCGCTGAAGGAGCCATAACTCACGTCAAGATAAACATATGTTACATACAATTTCCGTTTGCACGGCACTCAGGTGTATCTGTTTGTAATTTGACTGCAAGTTATGAATGAAAGTTATTGTTATGAAGCATTTTTCCATTGCACTAGACGTGTAACTTTATAATATAAAAGGTTATTTTCTAAGTATCAGTAAGCATTCTTTAAAGTATGAGGTATACCACACCACGGAATGATTAACAGGTATATTTTATTCATATATATTTACAAGCTGAAAAAATGTTGTTTTTAGGGGTATAAAAATAGTTTACGACCTATTTATTCTTAGACCTACTGAATATACACAAAAAAAATCATATAAATCGGTCAAACGCTTCGGAGGAGTTTGGTTACAAACACTGTGACACGAGAATTTTATATAAGACTAGCTATTGCACGCGACTTCGTCCGCGTAACTTTATAAAATATAACCTATATTACTCGCTGATAATATAGCTTCCAAACAGTGAAAGAATTTTTCAAATCGGTCCAGTAGTTTGGGAGCCTATTCAATGCAAACAAACAATCAAATCTTTCCTCTTTATAATATTATAGTATATATAGAAGTTAGTATATGTTATGTATGAATAATGTGTATAAAATCACAAATTCATTTAGTATAGAATACTTGGACCTATTCTCTTACTATCTCTTACCCTTCTCCCTTCCAGAGCAACCAACACATTAGCATCTCCTCTTCTTGTTGCTTATGGTTATAGGTGCCAGAGCCTATGAAAACTACTATTACATTATGAGGACTATCAACCTACTTTTTTATGTAAGAAAATCAGGGAACCTGATGTCCAATTTCTACCCACTAAAAATCTAAGGTGTTTAAATATTTGAGATAGTAAGAGGCAATAAAACCTTCACAAGTGCTTACAATTATTTAAATTGCATTTTAAGCAAAATGCACAAAAATAGTTATATTTCATATTTGAAAATGATTTTAAACAAAACAGCAAAACAAAATTTTATAGTTTTAACATTGCTTGCAGGTTGTTTCATACGAAAATAATATTACGTTTAGTACGAAGAAAATTATTTTCATATTTACTTTATCCTTACAAAAAGTACGTGTATAAGTTGAAACCATATGTAAATAGACTCGACCCTACTCACTTATTACTCTTGGCGCTTGGTCCAAGTAACAACAGAAACGAAGTTTCTTGTTTTGGATAATAAAAGTGTTTATTATTGTAAATTTCGAGATTGATATTATTAAAAATACACTAAAATTTAAAAAGCAATATAAAAAGCAAAATTATATGATTCCAATTACGAGATTAATGTCCGTTTTCAGAAACAGTCACATAGAGTTAGGGAACACATAACTGTGATTTACGGCAGTCACATTCACAATCCAACATGAAGCGCCGGATTGCAAGACCAACTGTCATGAATGGTCGGTTTAAAAAGTATCCTAACTCTAGGTATCTGTTGGTGAAAACGTACATTACGGATTAATTTTAATAGAGTCAACTCTGCTTTACTTATAAATGTTGATTTCCAAATTTTATCCCAAATAAGCTATAGAGTAAATTCATTTTGATCGCATTTTGATTCATAAGCATGATTTAAATATTATTTATGTAAGTCTTCTTTCTCATCTATAGCATGATCAAATTTGATGATAGTGCTCTCCGCTTCTCGCTTCTAATTTGGGCCGAAACCCCATATTTTTTAATTACTAAGGAAACCTGCGTTATTAGAGCAAAAGCTTTGGGAAGAAATGTGCGCTCCATTTAAAACGTTTGAAAGGAATCGTTTGCAAGGACTCTCCTATGTGGGTGTACCTACGCGTTTAAATAAAATAATTAAAAATAATATACAAGTCAAAGGTGAGTCTAATGAATAAACTTGTATTGCTTTATTTTCTTTTCATTATGGACGACATGCATCTAATTAATTATAGAATACTATTTTCTTGCATTATAATTAAATTTGGTCGAAATTTTTTTTCCGATCAAGCGCTTTAAAACATCCTTTAAAATGCACACTGCTAAGGTTTGGAATTCCCTGCGTCTGTGTTTCCGAGCTCATATAATCCAAATCTTTTCAAAATTTGAGCGAATAGGCATCTTCTGGGTGAGCTCGCTTTACTACATCTTCGCTACATGGTTAGATGCTGCCAAGAGCAAACCCATCTCTAATAAAAAAAAAATATTAAATTTGCTGCTCATAAATTTAATTAAAATCGATTTGCTTTCTTCTTTAAAAAAAAGTTAGTAAATCGAATATTGCAATGTTTAAGTCTGTTATATACAATCTAAAAGTAACCATAAAATGTGTCATTTAACAATTTATTAATTAATTTAATTTGAGTTTATTAAATGTAAATCTCATAAATAATTTGAAAGTTGAAATATCTTTCTCAACCCTTCCGTAACCAATCCGTAACCAAACTAAGCAAAATAATCACACTAAACTTTCGGCTTAGACAAACACATAAATTTGTTCAACGAGTGGAATCCTTTGCCCGGAACAAAGCGATAACTCCAATTCAAACACCCTTATCTACAAGACATAAAGTCCATTTCCAAATGTCTCTACCTAATATTTTAAGTATAGTTTATTCAGACGGAAAAAAGGCAAGATTATTTTTACATTCTTACTGGCTCTTAAACTTGAGGGCATAAGGTTTCATTTCGATTGTATCATATTGATTTCTATATGGTTTTCTTAGTATATTTGTTACCTAGAAGCGATGAAGTGATATATTAATGTTCAGTGACAATTTTCGCACCTTTTACCATATTTAACTAAGAGTTTCCTTATTGAATGTTTTTGGGAATTTTGAAAAAATAATCATTCATTTTACATACTACAATGAGATAATCCCGATAATAATAAATAATAATAAGCCTTTTATTTCCATATATATAAAAAATATAAATGTAGGGTACAATTTACAGTTAGTGAAGTGTTAAGTATTTAATTTTATAAGTTCTTATAATATAGATGTTAGTGTTTTGTTAGTTTTCCTTCTAAATTATGAATTGTAATTTAATACTTACCTTAATAGAAAAAGTTTTTTGTTTGTTTTTCATTTATATGAAAATATTTAAAAATATAGTCCGTAACAATAGATAGGTTAAATAGAATCGTTCGTTACAGGATTAGAGTCAATGGTAAGCTAACTTTATCCGCCGCCCGATTAAATTACAATGCCTCCGGATAGTGTTGCCAAATTTTTAAAAATCTATATACTCTGGCGTCACGCCAGGTCTCTGTTACCGTTACAGAGTCACATTGACCGTATTTTACCGGCGAGCCACTTTGCCACTCGTAATTTAATTTAATTTAACCGTGAATATTTATCTGTTTATTCATCGGCCATTAAGCTCGCACAAACTGACGGCTATTGCTTGATGATTACATAATATTATCACGAAATACACAAAGTATCAATCACTTGATGTCAAATTATCTAAAAGGCAATTGTACCGCCTTCTCCTTTCTTCCATCGGACATACATACGTACAAATGGTTACCATCCTCATATTGTCGATATCCCTCTATTTCGGACCAAGCGCTTTAAAATATCTTTTGTAATGCGCACTGCCAACGTTTGGAACTCCTGAACTCATATAACCCAAATCTTTTCAAAGTTGGAGTGAATAGGCATCTTCTGGGTTGAGAATGAGGTTCGCTCCATCTTAGGCAAGGCCTCATCCTTGCTACACACTTGGTTGTTGGTCAAGAGCAAACCCATCTTTAATAAAAATAAAATAAATATATTTTAATTTATTTTACTTTAATATGTATCTAATGTTAAAGGATGGCATCCCATAATCGCTCACTAAAACAGCACACATGCTGTTATTTTACTGTGGCCTTCTGTAAAAGATTGGTACCTGCAGTCAAAATATATCAAGTTTATGATTACGAAACGCATTGTGTACTGACACTACTATTGTTAATAATAATTTTATGTCACGATGAAGGATGTCAGGCGTTTGATGGTCCACTAGTATTGTCGTCTGAAAACTCAAATAGAATAAAGGAAAGAAAAAAGCTCCTGGGCTCTGGTCTCTCTGTCAAGCACAAATGCCATATCCTGGTCTTCCGAAGTGGGTGGTTACTGCAAAAGGCAGCGTAAAATGGATCTTCAAAAATGTTAAGACGATGAAAATATTAAATTTCATTTTATAATAATAAAGTTCAGGTTTTATCTTCTCCTCCTCTGTGCAATGAGAAAAAAACATATTTACGCCATCGTCATTTTAAATATTCAGCTGTTTTTAGCTAAATTCCTACGCCCACGATAATGGTCTGAAGATAAATTTTTGTTTATCTTTAAATAATTTCGATTTCAATCGAAATTCAAAGACGGGCTTCACAAGTCCTGTCTTTGAGTTTCGATTTTTTTTTATGTTAAGGTCGGTAGTTCTTTTATGTTAAGGAATCAAATATGTATGTACTACTTCGAATAATGAGGCTACATATTATAACGGAATATTACCCTTAAATTGAGTCTTTCTATTTATTTAAAAGCTATTTCTCCTTTAAATGTGAAGGAAAATGGCAAAACTAGCAGTAGCAAGAGAAGAATGTGTTGGTTATAGAATTTACTGGCTGTAAATTCTTTAACCAAGGCTTTGTAGTGATGGGCAATATTTGAGAGGCAGAGGAACATTCAAAAGAATAATCATAACTATTGTTTCATTACACTGTTGATTACAGGTGAGAAAATTCACTATTGTAAGAAAATTGTTGCTCTATCAAACTAAAACCTCATGTCAAAGTGTGTGCATATAAAGTGTCTCAAAAAAATAAGTTTCACTAATGCAAGAATGCAACGTAGCATCGAGAAACTGTCGTTACATTTTTCAGTTCCCTCTAAAAAGCTTTGTAGCAATTGTCGCTCCCCTCAATCGACAAAACGTAGACAATAACATGCACAGTATTTAAAATAAGTAACGGATAAATTTTGTTATTTTTTTTTCTAAGAAAATGTGGGCCGGATAGTCTTTATATATTATATGGCTGATGGTCATAAGACTGATTATTATATAGGCGAATGAAGTGATTCCAAACCTCACAGTATTACTGTCAAATGAAGGTAACAATCAAACAATATAATTATGTACAAAAATCAAAATTACAGTTTTATTGTATTTTTAGATCTTTTTATGTGAATATAAAAACTTTCCTATAGGGATTTGATAAGTACAAATCTCCTCACAAAGACAAAGGGCCTATGATCAAAAGTTGTACCTACATATTTAATGTGTCGTAAAGGTTGCTAAAGTAAATGAATCTATACTTACTAATATTATAAATGCGAAAGTATGTTTGGATATATGGATGTTTGTAACTCTTTCACGCAAAAACTACTGAACCGATCACCATGAAATTTTGCATACACGTTGTCTGGGACACCAGAAAGTACATAGAGTACCTTTCACCCAGAAAAAAGGACTATTCCCGAGGGATAAATAAAAAATAAAAAACTAACGCCTTGCCAAAATGTTATAGCAACACTAGGTCAAGCGTTATATTGCTTTTTTATTTAATTTTCAACGCGAACGAAGTCGCGAGCACCAGCTAGTACCAAATAAAAATGTGTGAAATTGGCTTTACCTACCATTCCTTGTTAGTATGTGTTTCGAGAGCAAAGTTACGGAAACTTTTTCACAAAGTTGCCCCTTTGTTTCACGATTTGGTATGCGACAGTTGTACGCTGCAAGGGCTAATTGCAAGCGTGCAGACGGTTGGCTTTAAGCCAACTAATTCCTGCGAGAATCCTGATTATGACACTGGTAATGTTGCGTTCCACACTTTATGCTGTTTTTTTGGTGACGAAGCAACCGATAATGATACTTCGCTTTATTTTACTCGTTTGTACGTCTTAAAGTGTTATCTAATCGAAATTGAAGGTACTTTCGTTTGCTTTAAAATCAAACCTTTTGCGTAAATTACATTTTAACTGCTACACCACTATAAAAACCACTACCCTAGAAAGAACTTATTACATTGGTAATTTGATGACTGAATTTAATGACATGGACATCGATCATTTGGAATACAATAAAGACAAGTTAAGCAAAGAAAAAATTGTGTAAAACTAGCGTATTTCAGACATAACTGTAATGGTATTCGAAAAATAATATTTGTTTAACATATTCAAATTCTAAGCACGTTCACATTATTTGTCTCACAAATTGCGGCACAAAAGGAAAATAGATTATAATCTCCATCGGTCCACAATTCGACATTATTAGCCGGAGCACGTGGTTTTGTTAAAAATGTACCTGTGCTCGTCTTTACACACAGCGATTTTTCAAAAATTATTCTGTTGCATGGCAGCGCCAGAATCTTTAAAGCATAGCATTTGGTATTCCTGAGACAAACGTTTTACATAATATAGAATTTATTATTAGTAAGGCACATCGTGTTCTGCAGTCCCATACTGAATAGCCCGACTGGTGGTAGTAACCAACCCCTTGCACTTGAAAAAACAGTGCGTCGTCTGCTATAGTGTTCCGATAAGCAAGGAATGCCAGAGCCCATTCTTTTAACGTCATGCCCTAAATTCTAACAAAGGTCAACAGCTTACTTTTAACCCTCATAGCTGACAGTAGACACCGTAACCAACAAGTGGACTGTCACATTGCCTGTCACCTATGTATGTATGTATATATAATTTACTCTGCAGGCCTGTCCTCCGTTAGAGGAGTGATTGACAATATCCACTACGTTCACCATCCAAGCTACTCACGAATGGAAGCACATATTTTAAGTGATTATTGTATTAAATCTATGCTCACTAATAAAAAGACAAGAAATAATAACAAATAAAAATGACATTCAACTAATGTGCTTAAATAAGTCACTCTAAAGTATACTTTTATGTTGAATTTTTAGCTTCTAAGAGAGGTAGTCTCAGGTCCTCTAAAGTATGTAAAGGTCCATAGCTGTTCTGGAGCTGAAGCATTAGTCTTCATCGTTTCTATGGGATGATCATCGTCACTCCTGCAACTTAGAAATCTCTCAAAAGACATTAAAAATTTAAGTATTATACGTAATGCACATTATCTGCTACTGTCACTTAATACTTGAAGTCGTCAAGTATAAATGTCAGCAGCATTTTATAGGTTTTCTAATAAATTATTCCGTAATCAGAAAGAGTGGGAAAAAATATTTGAAAACGACAAAATGAAGTAAAGCTACTAAGCTTCATAAAAAGGTTAAGCAATTGAATAATATAAAAGATGAATTTACAAAATTTAAAAAGCACGTACTGCATTTGCACAAAGGAAACTAGAATTTCAACTGTCAAATCTAGCATTCAGAAAGTGAGCACTGCAAAATGTAAGCAGCGATTTTCCTCTCCCTCTTTTTGGTTCATCAAAAATGTAAAAATTCATGTAAATATATGCAGTCTAGTGGTGTGTTGTGAAAACTCCGCGGCTCAATGGGAAAAATCGGACATTTGCGATTCAGATACAGTTTTGTGATTTGTAAAGAATTTCACTTGTGAGTTTATGTTTGGGATATTATATTGAAACAAACATTTTTGGTTTGCAATAATCTATATTGCACGGTGATACCTCTACAGGTAGAAATTCAATTGATTGGTTTGTGTGGCGAGCTTGGCTTAGGTTCTGCGGTTAGATAAGAAATTCGCTTGGTAACAGATTGATAAAAACAGATTGCAGAAGCTTTCGGACTGTAAGTCGAACACTTACATTCTGAAGCTTCAGCACGCCAATGGAGGATTTATTTTACATTTCATTTCAGTAGTAATAACTAACATAGTAGTTAGTACCAAACTAAAGAAAAAATTCTAAGATATAATATATGTTATGCAATATTTACGATTTTCTCAAAGACTTCTCAAACATATTCAGTCTTGTATTCATTGGAGTTGATATCGTTGGAGCAAAAAAGTTTCGCATGACAGATATGACAGTATGTGATTGTACAGTTAACATTTCATATTGTAAGATAAAAAAACAACTTCATATTTTTACACATCCAAAGTTTTGTCACTTATTTAAATGCCATCTTCATTTAACTTAAGTTCCCCACAAGATTTTCTTAAAAAGTGTTAAGTAACCGTAATATTAAAAGTGTAATAAGTTGAAGTTCATAAAATTGTCTGGCACAATCTCGTGACGATTTGTGTAATCAAATATGCAAATATCGGTGTAAAAAAACACGCTGATTTTGCGAGTCTGCTATTTTATCTCTTTCATTCACCAACTAAATTAAGAAGTGGACGCTTTAATTAACTTTACACAGTGGTCAAATGTCAATACTTGCACACAATACGTCAAATATATTTGTACATCTCAGAAATTTTAATAATCTATTAATTGTTTGTAATGAATCCACAAAATTTGTAATTATATTAACTACGTGCGAAGCCGGTGACAGGTCGCTAGCTGTCCCCGGCTTCACACGTAGTTGAAATTCTCAAAAATGCTTTCATGGCGGATGCTTACGTTATAAATTAAATTTATGTTCCAGATTTCAGCTTTCTAGGCTTAGTAGTTTTGGCTAGATGCTGATAGTTGGTTAGGACGAAAGATTTTATAAGTATAGATTGTGTTATATTTAATTATGTAAATTATATTGTGATAGGGAAAGAGATTTCGCGACTGATCACCTAGTAGTAGTTTGTGACCAACTGTAACTCCGTGACAATCGCTCTGAGAGAAGCTCGAAATCGGACAGAATGGAGGCAAATAGTGTACAGAACCATGAAGGACTTTCAGGGACAAGACCTTCAGCATTGAAGTCTAAGACTGAAAAGAGGAAAATTTGTAATTATTTGGAACTTTTATGTACTTTTCCAAACTTACATAGATTGCGTGTCTCGTCAATCACTCGGCTAAAGATATGCTCTGCTCCCCAGCTCTTCTTCGTGACTTGGTTTCCTGAACAATAGTTTTTTTTTCTATTGTTATACGGCATTAAGAAGGCACATCATGTAACTTGAATTTAGTGCAAGGGACACATTTTACTTTAATAAGCACTAAGAAAGGGTTCCATTATGTTAATTTTAGTAAACTGGGATCCATTTGTATATTACTTTGAAGTCATAAACATAACTTAACCATAACAATCTCGCACAAGGGTAATAATATGAGAGCATTATATATGGGTATACTAACATGAATTCGTTGGACATCCTATCATTAAAAAAAAAACTGCTTTTCACGATCGGCTAGAAGGAGCCGATAATAAGCTAAAATCTAATCTGTTGTATAAAATTTAAGAAATATTAATTCATGTAAATTATTTTAGAATATTAAAATATTTTCTTGATGATAGTTTTCAATTTTCATGCGAAAATATGCTTTTCGCATATTTAGACCGACATTTAGACGACAGCAGACGATTTGCGATCGTGTGTGCTGCCATACAGAAATGATGCACTTTAATTTTAGTTATTGTCCGTAAGAGGCGTTATAGCAAACCACACCTTTGTTATGAGTTACGTGATACAAAAAACACGATTTAGTGTGATATTGCAGAAATTGATAGAAAGATTTCGCCTATCGCAAGTTGGTTGCAAGTCGTCTGCTGTTAGATAATAAGGCAGCCGGGACCACTGAGAAAGAGCGCTAATTTATTTAGACTATTTAGACTCACTTAGACTAGCGCTAGTATTTAGACTCCATTATCAATTATCCAACGCGATATATTATAACAATTATATTTAAACATCTCATAACTTAGAATTTTTAAATTAATTTCACTTAAAATATAACAAGCTACATTCCTAATATCTACGTTTACGTTTTTTTAAATTATTCGCAAGCTGAAAAGTTAATCTTTGCTTGAAAACGTTAATCTCAGTAACTACCAGACAATTTAGAAAAGTTGTTTTTGCATTTGATAGATATTAATGTCATAAAACCCTTTTTAATCACTTAAAATAATGACCAAACCTTTAGAGCTAAATCCAGGCTTACACGAGGATTAGAATTTTTGCTTGATCTTTTTTTAATGTTACTTTATTATTCATATAGTGAGTAAGATCTAATAATTAAGCATATTTGTTATTTTAGCGTTTTTAAAAATGTTTTTCATTAAAAAAATTTAAATCGGCAAATATTCAACTATGAGAATTTTTAAAAGAATTAATTTATTTTTAATAAGTCATTATAAGTTATAATAGATGTTGTAATTCCATAGATAAGTGGCAATCTTAGACAATTCTATCTAAAATTTGACATGACAACTTTATATCATTAAATGACCTTTTAAGCCTAAGTTAAAAATAAATTAATAAAAAATAGTTTTCCTTGCCATTAAAAGGGCCATTTCAATGATGAGATGCTTGAAAAGATTTTTTTTATTTGAATTGATTCGTATATTATTATACCTAATTATCAGCAGGCAAACAAGTGTATTGAGACAAATATCTTCATACTTTAACTCCTTAGTTCTTACTATTATGCGTACCACATAATTTTACAATATATGCATTGCCAAAAATTGTCAAAAAAAATAAAATATTTGAAAGTATACATACGTGCGGCGTGCACGTGTTTTTTATCGCGCCGTAACAATAAATTTTCGATCGTTTACCTCGCAAATGTCGAAATAAAAACTGCTACTAAAGTGTGTAAAACTTTGCTTCGCTTGGCATATAAATCACGTCGAGTTTTGGGAATCGTAAAACACACGCAGCGTCATTACACTTGGAAGTGAAATGAGAACGTCAGGGAATGTAGACATTTTAATATTGACATTAACGAGAAACTAGCCTTCGCCAGCAACTTTGTTTGCATTATTATTCCTAGCCGAATCCCTCTTGGCAGACAGGTCAATGTCATCAAGACCTCTGAGAGGCACGTCACACCACACGTCGTCACTTCTCCCTCATTGCCGACTCCTCTGAGATTTATGTACGGAATGGACCTTTTGTGAGGTCTCGTGCCTTCGACTCTGCCCTAAACTAGGAGCTCAATTAACGGTTCATCGCGCCGAGATATGTGCCCGAAGTGAGGGTGAGAGTCTGAACAAAGGATGACAGTCGTGTGTGATGCCAAATTCCTGTATGGAGGCATTCTAACGAAATCCTACAAACGATACCACAGCAATATCCTCTAGCATCACAATCTTTGTCTGCGCGGTATACACTATTAACAATTATTTTGAGGGTAAATGAGTGGTATTATTACTCCTGCTTGTATTCCAATAAATAACTAAATCTAGTTAGTAATTTGGATGAGTGAATAGGAAATGCCAAACTCCAAAAAAATGCCAAATTTGATTTAAGTCCATTTTCCCCCTTATCCCTTTTGATACTCTTATCCTTAATCTTACCAAGGCCGGCAGAACTTACAGCGTTTGTTTAGGCGATGCCATCTAAGCGGCTGCCTTATGACCTTTACCTACTTTAAAAAAAAATATTATAAAATGGTACTAAGTCTTATCGTTATCCTAAACTGCTCTTTTGTTCATTATTTTTTAATATTTCAGGGTCAACAGCAAGCGCCCTGAAATCTTAGTAAATAAACACAAGAAATATTTGGATATCGTTCTCAAAATTTTGTTTGTCTTTTAGGCATTGTAAACATTATATATTATGTATTATAGGTATTGTAAATATTGCGACAGGACCCAACTACCCAAGTTTACCCACACCTAAATCATTCCACCAACGTTTGTTGTGTTTGTTTGTTACGATTTCATACCTTAACTAACTCAACCGGTCATTATTAAATTTTGCAGTCAGAGATACAGAAAATGATGTAGGTACCTTTCATCCAGAAAGAAAGTACCTACAGCTCCTGAGGATCATTCAAAAATATAAAATTTTCAACGCCTGGCATAAATATATTAGTAATAAAGATTAAATTAATTACGGCTGATATATTTTTGCCAGGCGTTGATTTTTTAAGTAAAAGGGGCGCGGACGAAGTGGCAGGAATAAGCTAGTTTAGGCTATAATTTATAAAAATATACCGATGAAGTAGCACGCAAATACTGGTATTTACATTTTCACAAGTGACTTGACTATTATAAATGTGTTTTTACAAAGAGTTTGAAATCATTTATTTTTTATTTTTTTCAAAAATATACCTGTATCTATCGCTCCCAATCAAAGCACTTAATCGTGTAAAACTCGAAACTAACATTGAAGCCAGGCTTAATGCATATAACACTCATTTTTATGTTCACTGCATTTCCACTGCATACAAAATTAAAGAATAGCAGTAAAAACCATATAAAAGTTGACTGGTGTTAATCACTCAGAACGACTGTTGACTCATAATCCGAGCGAGATTATAGCCGTGAGCGGGTTTCAGTAGAACAATGAAACAATACAATGTCGTTGTTCTAATTGACGTTTATAGAAATCAAAAATAGAAGCGTTATATCAATACTAGCTGGTGCCCGCGATTTCGTCCGCGTTGAACGATGAAAGGTACCCTATGTCCTTTCTGGTGTCTCAGACAACGTGTATGCAAAATTTCATGGTGATCGGTTCAGTTGTTTTTGCGTGAAAGAGTAACAAGCATCCATACATCCATACATCCAAACATACTTTCGCATTTATAATATTAGTACGGACTAGTACGGATATAGTCTTGAATCAAAAAGCTACGCGTTAGTCACGTGACAACGCATCGTCACTCGTGACGTCTGCGTTGCTTTTTGTCTTGAACTAATATGAAAAATATTTTTACAATCATTTCTAATACTGTTTGCGTTTTTACAAGTCAAATTACTCTTGATACTTAAGGTGCTTCCTTAAACGCTTGTATCTCAGAGGCCCCAATTTCGATTCAAGACAGAGCCAACTTTAGAAATTTACTTTTCATTGGCTCTAGTCTAAATCTGGCAAGTAGTGGTAGGACAAGGAACACCGCAATTCGCAGTAATTTGGGCTGCCAGAAGACCACCGTGAAATAACGTTGCTGTAACGTACATGTAGCATCAGTGGCGTTGTTTATCTGGATCAGCTGGACGTCATGCTGTCTGACTGCCTTAACATTAAAAGATAGCTTCGGTTCCACCAATTATTCTCTATACTTAATCTTAATATATTTTTTATTATATAACTTACTAGATTTTGCTCGCGACTTCGTCCGCGCCCTTTTTCTTATCCGATTGCTGCCAAACTTCACATAACTAATGTGAATATTGTCTGAAAATTTCATCAAAATCGGTTCAGCGGTTTTGGAGTCCATAGGGAACATATATACACACATTGCCTTTTATATATATATAGATAGATAGATACCCTTCCCCAATAATTGGGCTATCAAATGTAGGAAGACTTATTCAAACACAGGCGGTGTTTGCAAGGTATATTTGAAATGCCTAAAATGCTTTTACTCGATTTTAACAACTCGAATAACTGCATCGAGCAACTTTATATCGAGTGACAAGTCGACTAAACTATCGATTGACTCTGGTCTGAAAGAGCGAGTGCGTCGTGAATCCAAATCACTTGTTTAACTTTTTACAGTCTCGTAACGGTGCGACTTTAACTATTAAAATAACCACCGACTCGGTTTATCGTGTCTGTTGAATTGATGTTACTGTTATAAAGATTTATTCCTTTTTACAATCAACAATAAATTGTTTTATAATTGCGATGGAAAAATGGATGATAGCTTTTTCAAAATGCTTGACGTCATTAAATTAAAATTACAGTCTGTAAGTGCTGCAAGTGCGCTGCTTACCATAGTCGGATTAAGGATAAGGTATTACAATGGCGAAAGTGGCAGCGAAGAATGGCGAAATACAATGTGTTCAGAGCCTGAACTAAATCACTTCTGCACATCCATTTTCTGTGTTCTAAATCGCCATTTAAAACACAGTTATTATAACAAATAACATCCGTTTACTACGATGACAGGATTCCCAGGTTATAGCTGAAGGACATGCAACGCTGTCATTTCTACTTTGAGTCGCTATTATCAAACTCTGTGAAATATTATCACTGTTTCTACGACTCCATTTTTTAATATATATATATTATGCAAAACGGTATTCTTCCACTGCTCAGTCTATTGTCTATGAGAGGTGTGTATTTGTGCACAAAAATTTGTCTTTATTAAAAAGAAATAAATATGTATATTACAAATGTCAAAGGCCACATAAAAGACTTACAGTTTATACTTATTACATTACATTAAGAATGCATATTGTATGTCCATAAAAATTTATAATAAACTGCCAGAAAATCTTAAAGAGTTTAACGTCAGCGTGTTCAAAACGAGATAGTTCAAACTTTAATAAGTAGGTAAATGTTATTATTCGGTTAGAGAATATTTTGATGACAAATTTTAATGCGACTTAATTAATATAAATGAATTATACCTATGCCTTTAGGTGATAGTAATCGGATTACAATTTTTCTGGACCACAAATATCTGGGATTAAGATAAGCAGAAGATAGACAACACTCTCATGGTGTTATTTCTCAAAGGTCTTATGGTTCTGACTGACGCCACGTAGGCTACCCTATTTTTACCCTCAACTCATAAAAAAATCATAAACTGTGAAACTTTTACGAACACTAGTAAACAGAATAGAGTCCTAATAAATATATAGATTCATTCATCCTTTAACTCGGTCGGTCGGCGTAGTACGTTGCGTGACATAGCCGATTTACTAAATGGCGCTGTATAACTCATTAAACTCTGTTCCTTTAACTTCTTGTCATTTCACTGTTATAACTCATAGACAATATGATTTACAATAATAATTGTATAACTTTTGGACTTTTGACTTACCACAAATAGTCTCGTTATGTTTTTACCTACTTGGAAACTTATTATCCAAATATTCTGTTCCTGGAATCAAGTTATATAGCAATTTTACGAATAACTTAGGTAAAGATAATTTTCGAGCCATTCGCGTGTTTATATATGAAAATGTAGAGACAATATTTAACGTAGGAATATTTATTCAACAGTCTTCATCTTTAAGATATTTATGCTAAGTTATAGAAACATAATAAAATATTCTATGTTAAATTAAGTGAAATCATAATCTTGTAGAATATCTGAAATTTAATAAATGTTTAATATTGGTAGTATTATAATATGTTTAATATTGTTTTAGCTTTTATAATTACTATGTTGGAATAGAAAACAGGACCTTTCGACTAAATTTCAGTGAATCCAAAGGGTAGAATTAATAAAAGTTATCCTTATCAATAAATAACTTCATAGTTCTTTGAAAATACATAGCTTAGGTAATAAAAATTAAAAAATATTTTTCCTACGCTATTATAAATCGCTGAAAATAAATTGTGATAATTTAGATAGCCGCCGATAAAATCCAATATATTCTAGCCACGCTGTATTGTATAACCAATTTGTACATACTAGCCGATGACCACGACTTTGTTAGCGTGGAGTTCATCTTTCGCAGTACATGTCAAATAAAAACTTTGATAGGCAATTTTTTTATATATTTATTTACATTATTATAATTTTCGCTCAATTTTTTAAAATAAAATACAGCCTATGTTACTCGCTGATAATTTAGCTTAATATAGGTAAGAGAATTTTTGAAATCAGTTCAGTAGTTTTAGAAATTATTTATTACACACAAACATACAAAAAATCTAATTCTTTTCTCTTTATGATATTAGTGTGGATGTAGATAAGGGTAAGTACATAAGAGAATAATTGTGGCAGCTTAAATTCTTTGTTTTTCTCTGACGTATGTTATAAAGTAAAGTACTTAAGCTTATAAAATAAAAGAGAAATTGAGATGGTATGCATGTCAAATATAAAAGAGGCGCCATTCAGCAAACACAGTTGCATGAAATTCACCACGAATAGTGATGGGAATTAACATACCAACGCTCCACAGTACTGAGGAATTTATAGAATAATCTTTTGTGGAAATTCTATTGTTTAAACAAGTTACAAGTAACTGCAAAAACAAAGTTATTTATGATTAAATGCATATCAAAAACTTCATATCAAATAATTTTCAGTGAATTTTATTTGAATAATAGTAAGAGTACTTTGTACAATACTTTCTTATATCCGTTTTGATTTTATTTTCAGACAGATGCAACCGTCGCCAATAAACACATACATAACGGATAATAATAATAATAATAATAATAATAAATCATTTATTAGATGTAAGTTTTTCACAAAACATTTATCCTCGTCAACATTATTTTACAATTACAAACTACCACCGGTTCGGAAAGCTGCTTCTAGAGTGAAGAACTCGACAAGAAACCTCCTAGTTGCTCTTTTTAAAAATCAGTTTACAACATGACACGTAACAATACTTAGCAATCTATATAACACAATATTCAACTATATTTAACTCCAAGGACGATCATCATTTATATAATCTAATATCCTATAATAACCCTTTTCGCACAGGGTTTTCTTATATAAATTTTAAATTTATTCATAGATAATTCATTCATAGGGTTAGTGCTGTTACATCCTTTACTCTATCAGGGTATACGGCTTCTTGTTACTTATGTACAACGGTTGTTACTTGCTATCAACTATAACTGTCTTCTATCATCTGTGAAAATTAATAAATAAAGGGAGCATTTAATAGTGAATCATGAGTTGCATCACTGGGTCACAACACTATTACGTGCTCGCGGTTGCAAAATAAAACGCTTCTGTTTGCGTAAGGCGATTGTTGGAACAGCCTTTGTGTTCGTACCTCTCCCTGCACCTCCGCCTCTGCCCTCCATACTCTGCACCAAGCGCATCTTCGCATTCCTCGAGGAATTACTCAGCAAGCTCAGACTGCGAGTTAGTAGATTGTAGGTAAAACGTGTGCCTCGGCTAATATGGCTTAAGACGTTGACTCGAACATTATGCAAGTGAGCGCAAACATTTATTTTAAATGTACTCCAATTTAACTTCTCGCTTAAAACGCTTCATTTAGTTGTTTATGAAGAGATGTACTGCACACATACCGTGGAAATATTCGCAATCTTATGAGGATAAGATAGATTTATGTAGACTTATTATTTTTAGAGACATTCCGAATATATATACGAGTATACATGTTATAAAATAAAGTCGCGGTCTGCCTCTGTCTGTTTCTTCGCTAATTTCTTCTAAACTATCCAACGTTTTCATATGGTTTTCACTAGTGGAGAGAGCAAATTTATCCGTAATGTTTGTGTATATAATTTTCAGAAAAAAATGCCGTTCGATGCCGGAAGCGGGTTGCTAAATAAAATAACATTTGTTTTTCCACGTTCGATCATAGAGTATATGAATACGATATTTTTAATGTTTGGAAATTTTAATTTACTTTTGATACTTACTAATATATTTAATTTTAATATATTACTATGATATTACTATGATAAGGAATCTTTAATTTTTAGTCGGAATTAAAAAAAGACAAATTTTATCCCAAATGTGTTCTCATAGGAAAATATTTTATATTAATTTCCGAAATATGTATAATGCATTTGTATATTAAAATATTGATTCTATGGCGTAATTCACAGTACAAGATAGATCTGGAAGACTCTAAAATGGAAAAAGTCACGGTCCATTTCTATAAAAAAACTATTAACGATCGAAAAGTTGTGTACATTAGAAAAATATGGTTAGGTATAAAAAATGGACGGTAAGACCATTTACACTAAAAAAATATTTTTCAAAAATTTGAATAGCCTTTATGTGATCTCGCACAGAAAGACGTTATTCGTAAAATATAATTACATCAAATTTGATGTAATTGTAAATAATAAACTTAATAATAAAATTAGTATGTAAATAATTGTATTTGCAATGTAAGCCTGCCTAACTGACTGCCGCGCGTAGCATGTAAGCCGTAGGCAACGCGTAGCTCCGTAGCGCAATTAACCTCGTAGCAAACACAAAGTGCTACGAGCGTTACCTACTGCTACGACTTCTGCTACTACGAAATGTAATAAAGTTGTATTAGCTTTTTAGAGAGTAGGTCTAACACTTGACTATTACAAATGGTCCGACGTTGTTATAATTAATCATAAGTTTTTTGTTTATACATGTTTAAAACTTTTATTGTACAGTTACGCTACGAAAACCTTCATCAGTTTTCAAATTTATTCCTTTATCAAGACGTAGACTCTTAGTACCTTTTGTAACTAAAGCACTAAGCCTGAGAGACGTTTGAAATAAAATTTTGGCATGACTGATAATTGCTCTGGTGCAAGTAAATGTTGACTTTAAGGTGATGAACTTTAAGAATGCTTATTCAACAGCACTTCTTTGAATAGATTGTATCAATATAACGGGTGATATTTATAACGTTTAGATTTTATATACATTTAAGAAATACTCGGAGGATAATGATAATGTAGTGTGTTCATGCATTCGGACACTTTTTCTCATTTCATACATGCATTTGCCATAATTTATACTCTTTATGTTGTCTCAGGAAAAGAGGGTTAAAGGAAACACAGAAAAGTAAGTAATTTGTTTATTTTCCAGTACATTCAAAGCATTGTCATGTGCCTTTAGTGTCTATCCTTATATATATTATGTACATCATATTCAATGGTTATGGCTTCACTGAACAACTTAAATAAAAAAAAATATATTTAATTTATATGCACTATGACCAGTAAAAATTATCGTTGGTCATTTAAACACATTTAACACTTGAAAAGGTACTGGACAAATTTTCGTGAATCCATTTTCATTCAATTAAAATAAAATATTTTTGGAGATATAGCATTGCATACAAACTTTTATTATTTCACAAGGATTGAGAAAACCGTATCAAAAACCGTTGAGTGGTTTAGAAGCGAATTTTATTTAATTTAATTTTATATTATATAAAAAATTTATAAAATAAAATATTTTGAACGTATACAATATTTTAGATTCAAACGAATAACGAAATAATAGTATTGCATTTTAGTTGAAAAAAAAATATAATCAAAACAGCAAATTCTTTTGAAATTGAAACACAGAAAATATGAACCTTGTAAATATTGTACATGTTTTATTTATAATTGCAACCAAATAATGAAATAATTTACACGTCTTGGTATATGCACTATAAGCACCTAATTTCAAGCAAGTCAATTTAAAATAAACTTAGTTAAGCCATTAGGAATAGTTAATGATACTGGTTTACATTGGTAAGGAAATATATTTTTCTAGGTCCTGTCAAATTTAGCTCTTATATAAGATGACTTTCAAGCGAATCTCGCCTTATATGCCAACCATATAAGGGTGCGTTTATAACACAATAAACAACTTGCAAAGATATTATTTCGATGATAATAAATAAATATATACATGTTAAATTAAAATAACGCATTACTTTAAAAAAGAATCTAGGTCACTTTAAGAATCAAATATGAGACCTAAATTGAAGATCTCAACCAAAAACTCTCAATAACTATTTAATTACGTACCTAAAGATGTAACGTAATATGTAGTCACCGACATAGTTTGCATAGTTCAATATACTATATTTATGAATTCGTGTTTTTCTTAGAACCAATAACCACTTAGAAAGAAGTTTATGGTTGGATTTTATTGATAATTTAATTTGGTCTAGTATGCACATACTCTTTTAAAACTCAAAAGCAATTTCCTTGTCAATATCGTGGAAAAGTAAATAACTTAAGTAAGAAAACAATCAAACTTTCATTCGATTTCTTGGTAAAGACATAAATTGATGTCTCACTTGTCAAATAAAGTTATTGACACAATATGATTTCCATAATAAGCATGCGATTTCTATCTTACTCAAGGCAAAGCGAATAATCGCTAACTAGATGACGCGCACCTTAACAGTTTACAGTTAACATAGTTAACAGTTAAGAATGGTTGAATTTGTCAAGTAAACAACTCATTCGAATGCGCAAAAAATTTTTTGCAAACGACTCAATAATAAAATATATTTTTTTTTTTAAAAGTTTATGTTAAATAAAAATAAATGCATGCATTTTATGCGTTTAGCGTTTTATTCTATGTATTAAATTATTTATGATTTAGAATTGCATTTTAGAAACGATTTTTTATACTAATATAGATATAGAAGCCTTTACATAAAATATATAAGAAATAAAATAAATTCGAAATTTAAAAAAGTATAAAAAATAAGAACGAAAATATTTTGTTTTTAATTTATCACATATCGGAATAAAAATCAAAACATCAATTCTACTTCAGGCATTACGAGTTATTGGATATGATTTTTATTTGTTATTAATTTTCATGAACGCGTCCTAAGGCTAGCTAAGTTTCTGCTCGTTAAAACCATCAAATTTCTGACAAAAATAGAACCTCTTTTCTTTCTCTCTACAAATTATTTTAATTACATTTCTATCTAATTCAATCTTGGTTGGAAACTGCAAAAGTAGTTTATAACAATAAATGAAAGTAGTAAATTAACAATTATAATTCATTAAAACAAATTAATGTCTTTATATTTGATTATTTTCTTAACAAATTTCGAAGGACGTTTAACACCATATTTATGTTCGGTAAAATTATATTCAAGCAATAAAAATGGGGAAACTAAGCGAGAATATGATAATTAAAAAAAAAACATCCTCAGATATGCAATAGTCTTAAAATAGTTTTTCAATATAAAATATATAAAAATTTTAACAAAATAATTTCCAGAAAATTTACGAGTAGAAAAGTAGAAAAAATTTGCAATTTCCAAACACGATTTACTTGTTACATAACTAAGTTAACTCGCGATATTGTCGCCGCATTTAAACCTAGTAAATCGATTACAATCACAAGCGTGAGATTTGCCACATGTTTCACTTTAAACAATCACATTTTTATCACACTTGAAAAATCTTTAAAACGTTTTCATAAGAATGTGTTCAGCGAGGGGCGAATTTATCTTTGGTAACACATCTTTCTTCGCCGTCTTATCTCTTCTACGGACGTTACACTTTTTCTCTTTGTGTCCCGTTTCCGATTTGTTGTGCGAACTTTTTATATGTGACGACACGGACACGTTACGTTTTTTGGTTCCACAAGTTTTTACGACACACTCACTTTTAGCATTCACTGTTTTTGTATGCACTTCGTTCTTATTGACTTCACTTCGGACGAGGTCTTTTTTCTCGTCTTTTCCACCTTCTACAGCTTCTACTGACAGCTGTGTGTGGTCAAAACATCGTGTCAGTTTCTGAGAACAAAAAAATAATTAACTTAACGTAAGAGTTTTAATTTTAAACTTAAGAGTATAAAACAATAGCATCCCTTACTCGATAACCGAAACACATCATGCTTGTATTTCACGATGGTATTCTAAATGGGGGTTGGTTACTGCCACCAGAGACAAGCTGCCCAATTTATGACTGCGAAACGTAATGTGTCACACTCGGATTAGAAAAGTTCATTTCTAAAGTTGGCCCTATCGGTATTCAAACCTGATATCCCTGATACAGCGTTGAGGCACTTGCCTTAACCACTCGTCTAATGGACTCGACAAATGACAAAGCCAGTTTCCCTATGGTTACCTTGACCCATGCCATTTATCCTATAAGGATCGACAACGATTTTGCTTCTATGTGACGTTTCTTGTGTTTACAGGAGGCAGTAGCTACAAAGATACCTAAAACCTGCCCTTTTCTTAAAAAAGGTAACATTTCCTAGTCAGCTTTTAATTACTAAATAGTATACATATAAAGAATAAAACAAAATTCAAGCTCTTCTCTATTATATTAATATGGAATTACTTGACTAACAAAGATTGTAAAGGCGCGATATTGCGATATTATCGTTTCAAGTATAATTTTCTACTTACTGTGGGGTTAACAGCCTTTGAGTAGATTTGAACGCGACCTTCCAACTCCATTTTGAGTCTCCAGTCTCTGAGGTACATGTGCGCTGCTGCCGAACTAGGCCATCCTCGTCGCCACGTATGCCACCTGAAATCTCTAAACTTGTTACAAACCTACGTATTTAATACAAGCAATTTGGAGCATTCGCAAAAACACATTAATGAAGTAATTTCACTTTTAATGAATTACATTTTCGACTATCTTTATTTCTCTATTAGAAGAATAGAAAGGAAAATTATTAGGACTCTTAGATGGAGTCTAGGTTCATCATCATCGTTATCTCATTCGTAGGTACGTCCATTGCAGGACACAGGTCTTCCTCAAAATGTTTCAAAAGGACCGGTCAGAGGCAGCGTCGTATAAAAATAAAATACAAGACATAAAATTAATTAAGAGGAAACTATAGTTATAAACTTATATCTTCATTGATAAAAGTTTTTATTTTTATGTCAACACATTTCCCATAAATCAGTGTAAGTATTAATAATATTCATATGAATGGATTTTCTTATTTAATTTGTTAATGGAGTAAAGTTTATGAATATAAAGTTATTACCTGGTCAAAAGTTGTAACGTCCGCGACTTGTGCCCCATAGATCGATACATTAGCGCAGTCGACCTAAATGAAATTAGATCGGCCCGAATCGGCCGATTGACGTCGCGGTTTGTGAAGCTGAGTTTTACTGCTTCAGAGTAGAATCTGGCGGCGGATGATGGCAACCCTGAAATATTATATGACGAAGTTATATGCAATGTGAGGACTTCGAAAAGAAGATTTATATTTAAAAGTATATAACAAGTAAAAGAAAATTGGCATATTAATTTAGGGCTTACTATGTAAGGTTTACTATGAAAGTGATAAAGTTGGTTTATCGATGAACAATGGGAAGACTAAAATAATGACAAATCGAGGCAATACTCCAATCGAAGTTCTCGGCAACTTTATAGAATACGTAGACGAATATACTTATCTTGGTCAAATAATATCTCCAAAAGATCTTTCGACAAAAGAAGTAAACAACAGAATAAATATTGCTTGGAAAAAATATTGGTTTCTTAAAGAAATCATGAAAAATCCTAGTTTGTCTCTTAAAATCAAATTGTGGAAAGCTCTAAGGGAGGTCTATGCTGAAAAGCAAGACAATCTTTAGGAAATGGTGTCAGGACTGTATAATATTTCATTTTACAATGTAAAATTTAAAGGCTATAATAATAATAAATAAATATAAGGTTTTACTCTGATCCAAAAAAATATATACTCATAACTTAAAAAATATTTTCGTTGCGCCATCAATCGATTACCAGTGAAATGTACTTTATATGCTTACTTAATTTGCAATGTGTATGAGCGTGCTCGTATTTCATTCAAAACATGAAAAACTAAATTTGTTTAAGGCAGATCGAATTTTTGAATACCTTTATCATCTTATAAAATTAAGTTACAAAACTTTTTGAATGTACATAATTAAGCTCCATGTAGAGTAGAGCCTTCAATGTAGAGCCTCAGCGCGGTAGGTACTTACACTTTTTCAACACAAATACTCCATAATATAGCTATTTACGTAAGAAATCGTATGACCAAAAATTAGGCACTACTGTCAATATGCTTTGACTGTATGAAGCACACATAGACCAGCTTTGAAAGGTACTTTTGATTATTAGTTCTTGTATTAATTGAATATCTTGAGTTTAATAATTACAATCATAGTAATCCCCGCAAGGATTTTACTTTTATCGGCACTTTAAATTTTAAAAATACAAATTGTATATTTAAAGATCCTTGCAAAAATTTTTGTTAGTACAAAGTATTCAATAATTTGTAGTAACAAAATTGATTACCTTTATCCCTCCACCAATTCCCGTATAGCACGTAATACTCCCAATTATTAGGCTCCAATTCCACAAGCCTCCTCAAAATATTCAACTTTTCTGACTCTGGCTTTAATGTCAAGAGTTCAACGTTGGCTTGAACGAAACGTGGTTGTAGATAAATACATTTTTCGAACATCATGATAGCTTGTTCTGTTCTTCCGTTTTTTCTAAAAGACAAAAATAAAAAAAATATATATCATATTTTCAATAAAAGTAAGTAGACAAAAATTGCACACAAGTAGGTAAGTAATCCATAAACTTAGCCATATTTTATGAAGTATCCCAAACTTTACTAAGCTGGTATCAATGTGAAACTTACTATCCAACTACGTTCAGTGTGGGTTGAGTTCAAAAAGTAACTTCAATAGCTGTACTTACTTGTATAGCTTTCCAAGGTTGTAATGTGCATTCACGTGATATTTGTTGAACCGTATAGCTTGTAGGAAATGGTATTCAGCGTTCTCAGTACCAGTGACCAACGTACCGATGTTGTTGTGAGCGCTTGCATAGGATGGCCATAATCTATTTAAATTAATAACCACGTTATTATCAAACATAGTACCTATGTGCATTTAAGAATATTTAGAAGAAAACAGTTCAATCATAATCTGAGCAACCCTTCTGGTGACAGTAACCACCCCCTTACTGAATACCATGGTGAAATAACATAAAGCCTTCGGCTTATTAAGTTTGGCAGCGAATTTGTATCACCTTGAGGTCAATTATGTTCATAACCACATACCATCTACGATTGTAGTCACCTATCATCAAGAGGCTTATCAATTAGTTGAAACCTTTTATTTTAAAGAATAAGATATCTAAAAGTAAGTTTTAATAAGCTTAGGGCCTATTTTACCAACTAAAAGTTAATTTTTGATTAGTTACTTTTAGAAATATTTTTATGTTTTATTAAATTATGCACCCGGTTTACTGCATCCTTCGATAGGCGATTTTTTTTTTTATTATTTTCTTTTTAATGTTTGGGACTTTTACCGTACAAACAAAGCTATATCATCATTCCCGGTACCGGTGACTTTAAATGGCGGTTAGCCTACTTGACACTTTACTCAGAGATGGTGAAGAGATAGTTAAATTACACGGACAGGTCCTTTTTTTTAATGTTGGCATCACACAGTAAAATAAGTCAAATAAAAGTTCTCAAAAAAGAATCTTAAATCGCTCTTACAATTCAATATTCTAAGTACGAGACTAAAAATTATAATAGGATAAATTTAAAAGAACATTATCGCATTGAAAAATTTCCTTTTCAAGAACGATACTCCTTCAATGCGGCCCAAATGTTTACCTCAAAGCCTCTTTGTAATGTTTGATAGCGGTGTCTTGCTGCTCCGTCTCTCGAAGGAAGTTGGCAAAGTTGTAATGCAGTTTAGCATTCTGCGGCAAACTCACTAAATCCGCTCTGCAAACAAAACACATTTGGACATGATTTACGTCGAATCTGGAGACCGTTGCTCGAATAATGTACGGTAGGAGCCGGCATATTTGTCTTTTTTTTGTATCACAAGGCGAACATGATACATATTTTTTTTCTATATCAGTAATTAAGTAGACTTGACTCTCGGTGAGTGGAGATATCGGATATTAGACTAACACTTTAGGGTTGGCAGGACTTCACACACACAGGTCTGTATGACTTCATACATACAGTAGGTATGTTCAAAAATCTTTCTATATAGTCTGTGTATTCAGCACCTAAATACAACATGAAATTAACAAGACTTAAAGATGCCTTCCAGGAAACTATGAGGGCAAAATCGTCTCTGATGTAGACAAAAACAAGTTGGAAAATTTGATGATTTTTTTTTTCATAACTTTTATACCTTGGACATACCTTAATAATGTAGCTCTATCTTTCCAGTCCGCGTTTCGTCTGTATGTCTTTGCTACTCCACTAGCAGCCAGTATAGCTAGACCCACCACTAAAAATGCTTTTGTACCAGGCTTCGAGTACCACATAAGCTGGACACCGTAAGCTGTTATGATCACACTTCCAACACTGTTTAACAATTAATTCAATAATTAGATTTTAATTAAAAACTTACTACATAACATTTTTAAATATTATATTATTTTAACGAACTCTTATGTGTATGAAGTAAACAAGTGACTAACTAAGTTTTAAATACGTGTTTGTGTAATTTTAGAAAAAAAAAATGTTGCTAGTGATTTACACAAGCAATGTAAGAGAAGATGCAAATGCGGTGTTGACTCTGATACATCGATGTTTATGGATAGGCCTTTTCCATAGCAAATAACACTGGCAAAACAATCCGCAAAATTACACGTGTACTTGAGTACATTGGTTTCATTTTGTTCGAAAGTGGCAACCAAAAGCATTAAATTACTATAGTAAACAACCGAGACTACTAATTTCGTTAATCCCGCCGACCAACACGTCTAACCAACGAGTCCTACCTACTCGTACATGACGGCCGATTTTTACCTACAAAAATCAATCTGATTTTGCGAATCAGATTGATTTTTAGGGAGTGATTTTTTTTTTGTTTGAAAAGGCCCATCCATAAACATCGATGCTCTGATAGTATAAATAAAAAGTCAGGTACACTTTTACATTTGGACAGTTCACAAATTACAAGTTACAAAAGAGCATCTCTCCATAGTTCGCTGAGATACTTGTAATGTCAGCTGGTTGTGGATTAATGTGATGGCGCTCAATTAAAAATATCTATCTCCAAAAGTGGACACTTATGGGTTCAATACGAAAAATATAATTATTTATTGTGTTATGTAAAATTAATTCAAAGCATGATATTAATTAGTTACTTAATTTGTTACATTTGGTGATAAAATCATGTAAATATCCAGTTAATCACTTATGCTGATGTTTTGAACACTTTTAACATGTATAGTTATGTTATAAACGGCTTTCATAGCTGAATAGATTTCAAGTTTTATCTAGAAAAGCTTCAAGTTACAGCTTTCAAGCTGCGACACCGGAGATTAACTCGTTTTATCTTAATATATTTTAGTAAACGCTAAAATACCTAAAGCATAGCTAAACCAAATGATTTCAGAAAATTAACCCCTTTTAACCTCTGGATAATTTTGAAAGAAAAATATGTATGGTAAAATATAATTGTGATACTTATTTTTCAAAACACCAACTAACACCGATAAGTATCTGCATATATATTTATTTTTTTATTATTTACAGAAAATCTTTTAGTACACGGTATTTATATTAAATGTTAAATTATGTCTAAGAAAACTATTACATACAAAGTAATTTTTAGAGAATTTAAATGAAGGTAATTCCAAAGGTACTTAGTTTCTGAAAGCAGGTATAAAATGTAATAGCCTGGTTTACTCTCCCCGAGTCTTAAACTAAGAAGCAGTACGAGTATGTTCTGCTCATTTTATAAAATAATTAACTTTTGTCGACGGTTTCTCCTTGATAGAATTAATAATATTAATTGGCAATAATTTTATGACTAATAAACAAACATACCTAGGAATATATAGCACTCGTTCTGCAATCACAAAACCAACAGTGACGAGTAGATTAGTGGCAGGCACAAACGGTACTATCAGAAGTAGAACGCCGATTACCGCTGGAGTATGTCTTTGGACCTGCAAATAATGATTTTGATGTCAACATCACTAAAGTAACACTAGGGTTGCTAACAAAACAACACCATGAGTGAACTAAAACACCGTTTGATTAACATACTCCAATATGGAAAACACTGTACAAATTGGATTATATTTTTGAGATAAGATTTTAATAACAAATAGCAAATTTTTTGAAATAAAAAGCCAGTATTCAGGCTAACTAATAAATTGATTAAAGATAGTTCGAAAACAGAGAAGTCTAACTATACTACCTAAAGTTAAGAGTTGATACAGATTATTATATTAGTATTTACTTCAAATTGTTAAACGATATGAGCGGTTGTATCTGAATCTGAAGGAAATATCAAAATTGTGTTGTTACTTTTTAATTAATTTGGAAAATGTTTTAAATATTAAGCTGAAGATAGAGTAATTAAAGGTACTGAAAAAAAAAAAGATGTTATATATAATATATTAAAAGCAATAAAAATCCTTTTTTTTCTTACATCTATATATTATACTTTTTATGATTTAAAAAATGTCATTATCTCTTTTAACTACCAAGAACTGGTGGTGTAGTATAGCAACAGTACATTTAATCCTAGAATATAGACTATTCCATTTAATTTTATTACAGACATTTTTTTGTCATAAATTATTTATCATAAAAAAATAGTAAGAGACACCAGAGTCCGTGGTCTGGTACTTGTCAAATTGGTTTGGTTTGGTCAAATTATATTATTATTCTTTACATAATATAATCAATAAACACAAGAAGAAGATTCTTGCTGCCATTTCGTCACACTCTTAACTGTTCATGGTTTTATGTATTTTTCGTAAATTTTTAACATTTGACTTTATTTAATTTTTGATTTTTGTTTTTGACTATTTTTTTTTTACTTTTGACATTTTTTTTTTCTTTTTAACATTTGACATAGTATTAAAAATTTTTGTTTGGATTCTATTTTCTTTTTATTTTATTGTTTCGAATTTAAATCAATTTGTTGGAGCTTATGTACCAAAGTGAATTATGTGTTCAACTCTAATTGGCTTGCGCACTGGACCTAGATGTTGAGCGATAGGGTTTGAATGATATGTGTGCTAAGCTGTTGCTGTTTTGAATAAATAAATAAATCATTATGTAATATAATTTTTCACCAAAATTTCTCCAAATGTCTTACCTCTAAATCGGCTATACATCTATAACAAAGCAACAATAACGCTCCGAGCGCTGCACACGTGAGTAAGTTCCGAGGATCCCAACCACTCGTTATAAGAGGAACAGATCCCATCTGCCAGTCATGGCTCAGGGTCCATGGACAAAGAAGTAACCACCAGTTGAACGCTGCTAGGTAGCAAAACGTCATTAATCTAAAAAGAACACAAAATTATTAAATCCCTTTACAATTTAATGAAAATCCAAAGCAATCAAGACGTAATAACAGGCTGGCCTAGTAAATCGCAAGAAACGCATAGAGTTTGTAACTATAGGCATATCATTAGCATTAGCTCTTTCGCTCAGTGGTAGTTGGGCAACGCACGCGAAGACGGATCTCTACGACAGGGAAGGACCGTCTGGCAGAGTACTGCGATAGCGGCTTTGTGGAGGGTGGTGAAGACCCGGTAGTACCTAGCCGGGCTAGTAACCGCCCTCTGCAATCGTCTGGAAGAGTGAACACCCGGCCTCGCCACCCGGCCTAGTAACTCTTCCGACGATAACACGAGGTGGAGCCTGTCTCTCGGGCTGCCGCGATTGATGTGGAAATGTCAGGCGGAAACCCCCTTTGGGTCGTCCACCCTTAATGCCGTGGAGATAGCGGCCACACGAGCAGGGGTTATCCTAGAGTGTCAGGTGGAAGCGGCCTCCGACTCTGCGGTAGGTTGTGCCGCAAAGTAGAGGTTATGGGGTGCTTCATGAATGAAGCCCCTCGCTGACTGCTCGCTGCGAGAGGTAAGTATAAGAGGCACACGCTTCGCCCGGGGGCGGTGGACATGGGGTCGTCTGCCGTCATCACAACACCGGGCAACGAGGGGAGACGTGTTGTGTGTTTCCGGCACTTCTCTTCATGGCGCGGAGGTTACACTCCGCGCTTAATCGAGGTGGAGCCCGCAAGTGTGCGGGCCTCGTCTGGCGGGGGGACAAGGTAGCGTGTCTTAACGTTCCCTAACCCCTGCCCATAGACGGCGCGAAGAAACACCGTGGGGTTTTAGTGGGTAGAAGTCCCACATACCCCACCGATCTCCCCATGGTCGGTTGGGATCTGATTCGCAGATTTCCTCACGTTAAAAAAAAAAAAAAAAGGCATATCATTAGCATTGTATAATTCAAACAAAGCAATATTATAGAATAAATTATTAAAATAAACTGTGCTTATAATAATAACATAATTATCCATTTACTTGTTGAGTCTAAAAGTAACTTAAATAAACTGTAAAATAATACTAACAAGCACAAAAATTACACACAATCTAAAACTAACATAAATTTGTCCCTTAAATCCCTTTTAGAAAATGCAGTTAAATCGGTTTCCCTTTTTAATAAATTTTGTGAAAAGTGTCTAGATGTCGATATATTCAATAATTGTTGCATATATACGAACTGAATAACTGTTGGTAATTCTTACAAATAAAAGATTTGCAGGTAAGAGCTACGCATAAAAGAATACTATACAATACCTGACTAAGAAACTAGGGTGAAACGCTGCTGGGTTATCTTGTGATGAGAATGTGGGTAGTGTACCTTGTAGTAAAGCCAACCTTAAACATATTAGTAAGGCCAATGACACTACAACCTTAAGTGTTCTTATGGATAGACCTGTGCACCTCTTCTCGATTTTTAAAGAGCATATTGACCTGCAGAAAAATAAACACATTAATTATCATATAGTTTTATGTTTAAAGCATTTTATATACAACTAAACAACTAATAAATAAATGAACTTTTTTTATTTCATATAATAATAAATAAATAAATAAACACCTTTTCATAAACGGCCAACATCTGTAGAAATCGAATACTAAGTTAAGCATTAATATTGTGACTCCAGTCTCTTTCGCCAGCATACTCAGTGCCCCGAGGATTATACTCATCCATAAGCATTTCTTGTTGTTTGTTGGTCTAAAAGAATTAAAATAATATTAACTTTTTTTTTTCACACATTCCACACAGCACCATCTAGTTCCACAGTAAGCAACTAATGCTTGTATTATGGATACCAGACAGTTGATATAATACATATATTAGTTTTTTTTTGTAAATAAATACATATTATAAATAGAAAACATCCATGACTCAGGTACAAAGGTAAAATGTTAACACAAAACATTTGCCCCTAGGGGGATTCGAACCTGCGACCGTTTGACCAAACGAGTCGTCAAAAATTTAAAAATGTACAATTTAATAATATTGGTTTGCGCAGCGTGCCGAAGTAATTAACTGGGCGAACCGATAGGCGGCAGTAACCACTGCCTTACAGAAGACCACCGTGAAAAACAACGTGAAATATTGTAATGGGGTGGATCCTGGCCGCCAGACGGGCCCAAATGACTGCGAAACTCAGTGTTGCCACTAATTGCCATATCCAGACCAGAGTTAACTTTGAAAAGTTCATTTCCAAAGTTGAACCTGCCGGTAATCGAAACTAGGACTCCTAAATCAGAGCGCTAAGTTACCTTAACCAAATTCTGCGAATGGTCTTTGATGTTGGACTGTTTGATCCCCAAAGAGATATAAAAACTAATTGGTATTTGAAAATGTAAATTAATAAGCAATGTTACCTATGATTATGTTACTAAATTAAACTTACCTATGATAAAGCAATAATGAAGATAGAAAAAATATACATGCTAAGACGTCTGCTCTGCCAACTACCCCAGCTACCTGTAAAAAAATTAAAAAATAGTGTTTGTGGTTTTTTAAATGTAGAATCAATTATTTGTGATATGCTTCACAAAGGCAGATGTATATAATTGTTTTTTTTTACTATAGTAATAAAAAAAACGATGATACTCAACCAATACTGTGCCCTTTTGGGGTCACAATATTCTTAAGGGCACGGCACATGTTGTTCCATCTCCGCCCTTATATTGTTTACAATAAACTTATTATTACTTAATAAAGTATAGTAAAAACTATAATAAAGCATGTGTAAAAAAATACAAATGGTAATTCGCATTGCAACCTGAAATGTATTGATAATTCAGAATAGGGTTGGGCGGAGTGACAACTTGAAGCTTTCTTGTTATTACACTAGGTTTCGTGCCATTTGCAACCGTCGCTTAACATCGCTGAGGACATTTTGATGGCATAATGTGCAGTTTTACGTCAGAAATGTGACGGAACACTGTATATGCAATGACGGAAATTTCAATTTTGGTTCTACTAAAAATTACAGTCCGCATTGCGAAATTTTTCAAATTGAATATTTAATATATTAAACACATTTTAAATGGTATATTCTGCATACAATTTTAACAGTGTTTCTAACAAATAATTATGGATAGACCACACTCAACTTAGTTTAGCCTCGGATTAAAATTAAGTTCCAGGTTTTACACAGTTTAACGATAACCTAAATTATAGACTAACTTAATTTATTAACACTATAACAATGTGTTTATTGTAAACTAATCTTGTGTGTGGTTTTAAAAAAAAAGCGATTTATTTCTTTCTTTCTTAAAAATATTATGTAAGATTCGTCACCTGCCTTAACTTCAGAGATTTACCATTATATATATCGGTATTTGGTTAGATCGATGGAACATAAACATTAATTATGTTTGGAATTTCCTATTTAATAAACTACATATTTATGCAACTCGAAACTGCCGTGAATTTAATACTACAGCTTGATATACGCATAAAAATGTAAATGTCTCATCACAAAAATAATGAACACAAATTTTTTGAATTTAATTAAATGATAATCAAATCTAATTCAACATAACTATTCTCAATTGGTAGTGTATAAATATGTATTAGAGTAGCGAATGAAATGATCTGTTATTAACTTATATCGTTTCGAGACATTCTGTTGTTAAATTGTTTCTCTGTCGTATAAATTAACAAGTAATAGACCGTTTTATTCATAGAACGGGCGCGCTCGGTTCTGTCCGCCAATGTGCTATGATGTCCGGCAGGCATTTTGTCTGCAGATTTATTGTCTTCCGTCTGCCTCGTCGCATTGAACTGATTACGTTTAATTTTCACAGGAAAATTGGTTTTAATTTTAATTAATGGCTACATCCGTTGATTGCAAAAAATACACGCTACAATTTGACACTTTTTTTTGACAGTGCTAGATCTATGCTGAATGTTGCTGCTGGATGCAAGAGATTTATAGATGTTACTAGCTGACCCGGCAAACGTTGTTATGCCATATAAACAAATTGTTTGGGTGGACACCCCTTATCACTTAGAGGTTTGAAAAATAGATAGTAGCCGATTCTCAGACTTACTGAATATGCATAAAAAATGTCATAAGAATCGGTCAAGCCGTTTCGGAGGAGTATGGGAACGAACATCGTGGCACGAGAATTTTATATATTAGAGATAATGTTATACAACCTCTACGGATGATATTAAAAACATTAAAGCTTGAGTTTGTCAATATGACTATATAATATAAAGGACATCAAAACTGAAATGTGTTTCACTTTATAATAATAGAATATTTATTGTTGACCTAATGTTAATGTGTGGAGACATGAGTCTCTACACATAAAGCTCAAGTAGATAGGCCGCGGGTAGCGGATAGCAACACGCCCGAGTATTCGATATACGAACAGCGAGTGATACGGTAATGGTAAATGATGGATAGTGTTAAGTTTATGTAATTACAGTGTAAGTGAATGATTGTAGAATAAACCGTATAAGTGAAGAAGAAATGACATTTAATTTATCACCTAAGAAGGCAAAATTATATCCCTCCTTTTCGCACTAACTACGCAAGGAATAACTTTTTCAGACGTACATGTACGTGTTATAACAAAACATTAAAGTATTTAGACATATTTTCCACTTCTATAGCGAAATTCAGGAAGAGTTCAGGACGTTCTTAATTTGTATCTCGTAACACTTAGCACTATTTTGTTATATTCTTTTGAAGTGGCCATTTGTACCACCGCTTGTAAATATTTGTATTAATCCATGTATTCTTTTGAAGTGTCTATTTGTACCGCCACATGTAAATGTTGATAATATAGGTCTTATTGTTTCTTTTTTGTATAATAAGTTGTATGTGACTGTTTTTGCCTTAATAAATAAATAAAATTATACTGAACTTACCGCTTCAGTGTGAACAGGATGTATAGCAAACAACAAGGCAGCAAGAGCAGCGAAAGGTCTCTGTAATCGTGCAACTGTGACGCAGGCACGAGCTACTAGAGCACAGCACGCCGCGTGTAAGGCTACGTTGCACGCGTGCCACCACCACGGACGCAAGCCTACGAGTAAATAGTTTAATCTGTAACAAAAAAAAAACACTTATTTTTCTCTTTTAAACGTAGGCAGGAAGGTAGTCACCTAGTATCCACTTGAAGCGGACAAAGGTGTCTACCGTTGCCTATTGACATAAACAATAGGAGTTGCAATTGAGCTTCTGATATTGATAGGATAATGGCGCTCTCATGTAAGGGAGTGGTTACTGCCGTCAGACGGCCTGTCTAATTTATGACAGAAACGAAATGTGCCAAGCCATTACTTAGGCCATATCCCAGTATCTTTTCCAAATTCCTTATCTTTAAACCTATATCTTTAATTATAGGCAGACTCCCATTTGCAGCATCTGTGGCGTCGCTTGTGTAATAGGGAACCGTAGCCACCTACCATCAAGTAGACCGTCATCCTGTCTGTCGACCTTAACATATAAAAGAACTATACGTAAAATATTAAGCAATATACGGTTATGGAACGATCTGGAGTACTACTTCATTTTGAGACAAGATATTGTTATAATACATTAGATAATATTAATCTTGAAACGTTTTACATAGTGATCAAATGCACCTGTCAAAAGTGTTTCTCGAGATTTAACAAAGCAGACTTTGATTGGCATTGCTTTGAGCTGTTCTGTGATAACTTCTATATGATTTAAACGTACATCTCCATGTTTTGAATACCATTGAAACAGTGGCGTTTCACTTAATAATAACTTCCAAAACACTTAAAATTTTATTAAACTATAATTATCAACTCATATTATTTTGTACATTGACACAACTTGACATAACTTAGTAATGACACACCGTAACGTGATATAAAATAATACTTTAGTGGAACATTGTGATGGAACAGACCTTGTGATACATTAAGCAGACAAATTAAAACAATAAATATGTAATAATATCATAATTGATTTGTGCGCTCATTAAACTTTTGCTAGCATCTTTTCCTTTTAGAACTTTGGGTGGTCATTAGTTATTAATATAATAATTATATTGAAACTGAACTCTTGAGAATTTATCGGGCCTTTACAAAGCCAAATTAAAAGATTAGAAAATTTAGTATAGAAGAAGTATTGAGTGTCAGAATCCAGATTTCAATGCCAATAAGTTCTTGTCGAGCAAGAAGGACGGAAAGGACTGATTTTGAAATAACGAAGCGCGATGATTGGTGGAGACGAAAAATAAGTCTCGTCGTTGGCACAAGAGAGAAAAAGGAATCGTTTCTATTTATTTAAATAGAAAGAAGAGAAATGATTCACAGTCTTGAGGTTCTCGTGGCTGTAGTTGTATATTCGGTCAGTGATTCGCGTATGTTAAATACGCGGTCAAATGATTTTCTTACTCAAATATTATGTTTTAATTAATAATAAAGATTAATATTGCGAGTTTAAATTTAGTCGAAGTGTTAATTAAGAACTGAGTAACTGATTAAAATTTAAATTTCAAAAGATACAGAAAGAAATTACAACAAAAAACATTATATTAGGTACTATGGTATAAATCAGATTAAAGTGAACTATGTTATTAGTTGTACGAGTATATGTAGGCGTCACTGTAGGCGTTCTGTCTATTTCTGTCTGAAATAAGATTTCTAAAAAACATTGTTAGCCGTGTAGGTAATTGTACACCCGATGCCTATTGAATACAGCCATGTACTCAAAGAATGCCTATTGAATAAAGTTCGGTAAACGTAACATATATAGAAACATTATTCCACTGCCACATATAATTATAGAAATTCCTTTTTGTAGACATTCTATAGTAGAGTCTCGTACATTTAAGTACATTTACACCAAAATATACAACCAGTCAAGGACAAAAATAAAAATTATTGTTTGCAATTAACTTTCTGGATATCATTATAACAAAATAAAATAATCTACATCTAAAGTCGCTGTCCGCCTTTGTCAGTTTCTCTGCTAAGTTCTTGTAACCCATCAAACGAATATTTTTTTATTGGTTTTCATTAATAGAAAGACAGATAAAGACAGAAAGACAGTTTGTGTTTATCATTTGCAGAAAACATTGCATCAGTGTGAAACCTAGGGCGGGACGCTAGTTTATAGTAATAGGCATCCAATAAGTAACTTAAGTCACAACTTAATACCTCACGCAGTATTTTGCTGTCTATCTTGTATACTTACTGTGGCATTTATACCCACGCACATACGAGTACAAAACAATATTACACAATATAACCAAATCTTTTTTTTTTTGGTAAACTTGTTTATTTTTGGCTTCTAGAATACAACCTTTACTTTAGTACTCAGGTCACTGTACTGTTTGTATTGTGTATCTTTAATAAAGTTTACTACTAAGATGTAATCTTTAATAAATATCGCTAATATTGTCTGATATATGAAAAAGTAATTAAATTCTTTTGCAAGAATTATCTTTCGGAATAGGAATCACTAATAAACAACGGCGCGAAGCAATCATTATTTTCTACAAAACAAACCCGACTGAGGACCGATAACGACATGACAATTACGTACAAAGCTTGATTCATATCTATTTTAACATAGCGACATCGCGCTAATGTCGTATGATTATATCAGTGGATACATGATTAAAATAACCACGCAAAACAACTATTATTATTAGCACAAAATAATAAAATATTTGTTTTCCCATGTATATTATTTTTTATTGTGTTTAATAACTTCTAAGTGGCAACCCTAACAAATTTCCCATTCTTCACTGAAACTGGGCCCGTAGCCATATGTGCTTTCTACAGTCGTTTACGCTACGCTACGCCACGCTACGCTAAGAGAAAACTTCGTGATTGGTTATTGTAAAGTCAAAATAAAAAAATTACCATTCACAAAGTTTTCTCTTAGCATAGCGTATCGTAGCGTAGTGTAAACGACTGTAGAAAGCACACTTGGCTAGCCCCCTGGTCTCGAATAAGCAACCGTACAACCTTTACATCCATTAATGTTTCAACAATGAGAGTTTTAAGCGGAAAAAAGACAATAAAACGTACAATTTCACGAAGCCTCCATCATTAAAAAACATTTAAGGGCACGCCACGTCGTGGCGTGTTGCTGGTCGCAACATGCGAACTCTTTTAAATAATAAAAATATGTTTTAAATTTTTTGTAAACACAATTAATTGTTTACAACTTTGCCAATCATGATTTACATTCAGTTAGTGGTGGTGCACATTGGCTTGCCTAACGACTCAGAGGTCGCGGGTTCGGTTCCCGGCGGTGTCATCTTTGGAAATGAACTTTCCATAGTTGGCTCTCGTCTGTAATGCAATAACTTGCAAGCCTCTTTCACCAACTACAAGTAAAGTGTTGATTAGTTAATTTTAGAAATAATTTTATGTTTTATTAAATTATGCACTCGGTTTACTGCTTCCTTCGATAGGCGATTTTTTTTTAATTTTTTTTTTTAATGTTTGGGACTTTTACCGTACAAACAAAGGTATATCATCTCCTTCATTCCCGGTTACCGGTGACTTTAAATGGCGGTTAGCTTACTTGATACATGGCCCTTAAAGTAGTAAAATATTCACAATTTTTTTACATACAAAGTAAAGTGGCACCTTTTTTTTACAAGAGGAATCCATCATGGATACCCACCGGCCTGGGGACAGACTTATGGATTGTTCCAAACAGTTCCAGCATTAGTTCTACGATAGAACCGTTTGGACCAAAAAAAATCGAACTAGTTCTAATGCACAGTATGACAGATTGGAGTCGAATAAATTTAATAGACACGTCCAAACAGTTCTACTATTTTTATAATAGAACTATGGTAGTATATAACTACCGTTATATACTATATACATAGTATATAACTGTATAATTTGCAGAAAAAAATTGTGCATACCTACGAATCCGGGAGAGGGTCACTTGTACTTTTATATATTACTAGCTGTTGCACGCGACTTCGCCCGCGTAACTTTATAAAATATAGCCTATGTTACTAGCTGATAATGTAGCTTTATATGGGTGAATGAATTTTCAAAATCGGTTCATTTTTTGTGTTTTTTTTTTTTTTTATTTATTTATTACAAACATACACATATTCTCTCTTTATAATATGTATTAGTATAGATGTAGCGTTTGAACGGTAAGCTAAAATACATATCGCAATTACATTTTTACTTATATAAAAAATAAATATTTTTGTGCAAATTTTATTGCATAGTAGTATGAACATTTTAAATATTTAAAATGCAGTTAGCGAGACCTATAAAGGTCCTTTAAAAAAAATACTAAATAAAAATCTAATGGAAAACCCGATCACGTGCAGCAAAACGAGAAACAGCTCACCTATCCGTTCTCCGAAGCAATATCTGGGGTGATGTGAGAGACTATTAAAAAGTAATCTCGACGTAGGTTCGTTACCTCCCACTCTGAAGGCTTACACGCTAGATAGATTTACGATTTTATATAACAATTTGTTCTATTTGTCTGTCGATTCTGTCGACACAATAACAAAACTGACCTGGGACTTGCTAGGGGCGTTTTCGAGCTGAAACTCTGGTTTCTGCTTTATAAGGATTAGGGTTTTCTTGCGGCTCGTCTTGCTCTGTCGTTGTCGAAAAAATTATTATTGCACCAATTCTTTAATTAAATTAAAAAAAAGCAATATAACACTTGACCTCGTGTTGCTATAACACTTTGACCAGGCGTTAGTTTTTTTTTTTTATTGATCCCTCGGTAATAGCCCTTTTTTTTTCTGGATGAAAGGTACCCTATGTCCTTTCTGGTGTCTCAGACAACGTGTATGCAAAATTTCATGGTGATCGGTTCAGTAGTTTTTGCGTGAAAGAGTTACAAACATCCATACATACTTTCGCATTTATAATATTAGTACGGATATAAAAAATATAGAATTCACAATGCGTATGATTGTTAGGTTGTAAAAACGGTATCTTAAATGAGAGCTACTTAGGCTAATTTGGTATGTACGAGTAAGTTAAATATAAAGTAAGTTAAGGCTGAGCGCCTGACGGTTGCCCTACATACAGTCTGAGGTTATTTTTGAGGTCCGTGAATCTTGAATCAGCACCTACTGTAAATTAACTGTTTATTTAATTATAATAAAGTAATAATAAAAAATTAATAATATATTTTTTATTTTATTTTAATATCTGTAATCAAGCTAACATTATGTTTTAGTGTTAATAATATTTTGCAAATTATTTAGCACCTCGTGCACCAATTAATTAAATAACAATAATTTCTGCATATTAAAACCAATGACATCGATTATGAGAAAATGAACTTCTTATGCGTCTCAACAATGCTAATGAAATTAGTGATCGGCTTCGTGCATATTCACTCTATGCATACATTTGCATACATTACTCAAATGTCAGTGGCGTTTAATTGAATATTACTGGCGCATTAATTACTGGTCGCATATCGTTTAAGAACTAAGTAATTTAAAAAGTAACTATATCGCTCTATTTCCAGACATATGCTAAGCTTAGATTATCTACTCGTATTGTCTATAACTCTATTATGTACACTCAAAAGAGAATTAAATTGATATTTTTGTGACAAACTTTGAAAGGCACACACGCACACACACACACGTATGCACACACACACACAAACACACCCACACACCGCGCGGCAGTGATAGAGAGAGAAAGAGAGAGAGCGAGAGAGAGAGAGAGAGAGATTTGCTATCGACCCTGATAGCATAAAGGTTTTTTATTTTATTTTTTATAGATATATAATAGGTTCTCCTGTCCCTTAATCACGCATAGAGTAACTGTGATCTTCTGTGAAAGGCCTGAACTCAGATCAACTTATTCGAAATATGATTTACCATTGGTTAGGTTAAGTTAATTCAAATATTATTTTAATTATTAAACACAAAAAAATATATATATTTATTTCTCATTTATTTAATTGTAATTTTGTTTTAATTATACCACGGGCAGTAAGAAATATAATATAACATATTCATATAATTTCGATTGGGATTTATTTATTGCAGGTTTCTTTCGTCTGTCATATTTTTTTATAGTACAAATGAACGCCTGATAAGTTGAGTGGAAATTATAAAACCACGAAGAGTGCTGGCCTCAGCTCAGTGCCAGGAAATATTAATACAAGCTCACGCGAGCTCTTAAACCTATTAAACTTTCAGTAACTCCAAAATGTTTGGTTAATTAAATAGCGGTATAAATAAACAACAGTATGGCATGCGATATGCTTTGTTTAGAGATTTACACGTTTTAATTAGGTGTTCTAAGCTTTAAGAATTTATATACGCCTATTTTTTGTTCATTTTATCTACTGCTAGCTGGTGTCCGCGACTTCGTCCGCGTTCAAAATGTTATATAGCCTAAAGTCTTCTCGATAAATGTACTATCCAACACAAAAAGAAATTTTCAATTCGAACCAATAGTTCATCAGATTAGTGCGTTCAACCAAACAAACTCTTCAGCTTTATATAATAGCACATATAATATAAGTATAAATATAATAGTATAGACAAAAATCATTTGTCGTGCAATAGTCTCATAAAAATTCAAAAATTGATCGACCGATAGAGTATTGTTTTTTGGTTTTGTCGTCCTTTAAGGTTTTTCTAATTTTTTATAAATTTATTAATATTATTATTTTCGCATTTATAATTTAAGTATTGACACTGCACTACGTTCTGCAATCATAAATTGAACAGCCAGACTAGTAACAATAATTTAACATAAAACCACTTTGAAAAATAGCATGGGTTTCGTTGTGTTTTAGCGACTGAATAATATATAATATGCCAGAGTGCATATCGCTACACATTCCTTATTCAATTATTATTATTATTGACGTTGTCGTATTCTTATTATTAATGCTGTCAAGGTTGGCAGCACGATCTTTGTAAAGTAATAACTATAAAAGGTCTGCTACTTATCACAAAATGTCAGTAAAATTTGTCAGTGAATAAATCAAATTAAAAAATTCGTATCAGTGAATATTTAATTAATTACTTCCTCGCGTCGCGCTGAACAATTATCGCATACAAAATGTAACAGATGAAATCATTTGGAAAAAAGTGTCATATGTGAACCAAAAATGTGACATGCGCATGCATATGTGTGTGTGGGGGGGTTATTTTATGAAAAGTCATAATTAAATTAATGACTTACTTTTGCGTGCGTGTTCTGGGAAATTTTTACTTAAAGAAAAGTGTGTTTGGCGGTAGTCACAGAAGACCATGATATATTAGCACGTATGCTTTTGTGTTTCAGTGCGTGTGCAAGAGATGCCGTTTCAGGAACTTGTCCCTTCCCATTTGTTACCCTTCATTTAATTGGATCTAGATCAGCACTTGCATTAAAATGTGCTTTTGTTTATACGAGAAATACTCGTTAAACTACAAACATGTCATATGGTACATACGGACCTACAGCCTTGGATTTCTCTTAGGGCCTCTTTCACCAACTACAAGTAAAGTGTTGATTAGTTACTTTTAGAAATAATTTTATTTTTTATTAAATTATGCACTCGGTTTACTGCATCCTTCGATAGGCGATTTTTTTAAATTATTTTCTTTTTAATGTTTAGGACTTTTACCGTACAAACAAAGGTATATCATCTCCTTCATTCCCGATTACCGGTTACTTTAAATGGCGGTTAGCCTACTTGACACATGGTGAAAGAGGCCCTTAAAAAAATCTTCAACTGTAAGCGATTGTGAGCTAGCCAGTTATCTAGATCACGCGTGATCTCTTAAATCGAGTAGTCCGCAGTGAATCGTGATTTGATTTTGATCAATCAAAATCAAATCAACTTGAAAATGAAAATTTAAGGCGGTTTTGATGCGGTACAAGGTTCATTACGGAAGGCAAGGTGAAAAAGTTTAAGTTCGCGTTCTTAAGAACTTTTTACTTAATCTTCACCTATGTTGCTGTATATAACTATATGAAATTTCTCATGTAATGATTTAACGGATAAAAATGTTTAAATATGATAATTAAACGATTTCATTCATGCTAATTGAAAAGAGCATAGGTATATTTATTTACCAGTTATTTAGATTTATTTATTTATTTAAACAGAGGTATTTACTACAAATTACATATACATATTACATACATATTTACTAGCTGATCCCACATTCGTTTCCCTGTATCATATAAAAATCATATAAAAATACCATCCCAACTTCAAACTTTTACCGTGGATTTTACAAAAAAAAATACTTCCATACAAAACTTACCCTGACAAGAATTACGAACACAAGAAAAAAATCAGAAAAATCGATTATTACCATACATCATCGTTTTTATTTATAGGTTTATGTATTTAAACAATCTTTAATCTTTAATAGGGTTTTTTTATGTTAGGTCGACAGACAGGCTGGCGGTCCACTTGATGGTAGGTGGCTACCGTCGACTATATCACAAGCAACGTTCATAGGCGCTGCATGTGCTTTGCCAACCATAGACGGATTAAGGGTAAGGGATAAAGAAGGAAAGGGTAATGAGCTCTGGCATCCCTTACTCACTCACCGAAACACAACAGCACGTATGCTGTTATGTCACGGTGGTATTCTGTAAGGGGGTTGTCTAGAAAATGAGTTATCGTGTACAGAGTCAGAATTTTTTAGGTATATTTTAAACAAAAATATTTCGAGTAATCCACATTTATGTGGAAAGCAATAAAAATCTATCCCGAATTGAATAAAAAATGTATGAAATCGATGTCTGTGTCAGACATAGAAGCTTTTGTTTATTCGTTGATCGTTCTATATTGCGTTTGTAGCGGTATTCCGGAACGATGGAAAATTGAAATTCCCTTGTTGCCAATATTACAGCGTCGTTGATGAAAACCTGGAAACGTTGGAAGAAGTTCTGTGGCGGAGAATTTTAAGTAGTTTTATCGATCATTGCTATACAACCGATAGTTCTAAACACAATTGATGAAACATAATTTTTTTTATTGGGCAAAAACAAATAAATTTTTGAATAATCTATATATGCATAGAGAATCTTCGTAGAAGCAGATAGAGGTCACACACATTTGAAGTTATCGATGTTAAACGTATATAAATAAATTAACACACTTATTGTATGGAGCTCAAATAAAACCAGTTCCCTATCACAAAATACACACACTACTTAGGAGACTTGTGAAATCCCGAAAATCCGTGATGAGGCCGTAGTGTAGCCTATGTCCATTTACAGTGAGAAATTATATATTGCACATATAACTTCACAAAAACGTAACTTAAATGACGAATATTCCATCCAACGTTATCAAAACACAATAGTGCGTGGCGCAGTCAGATATTACTTTGGAGGTTTAATTGAAAAACCAATCATCGAGGTGACGGATTTGTATCTGTTGCGAACGAACCAGTCATAGATAGTGCTTTGAGGCTTTGATATGTATTGACATTTTTTTTATAAGTAAGTTTAGCGTGAATACATGAACGTGCTGTAATTTCTTGTGTCCGTTCCGTCTGGTATTTTATACGAAGGCTAACATTGATATCAGACGCGTTGTCCAGTTTATGATTGCTTATAACTTCGTCTTAAGATATGAATTTATAATTTTGTAAACAAAAACTAAACAAAAATAAAAAGTTTCGCTATAAAAGAATGCAGTACACGACGAAAGTATCTGTCGAATGTAGCCTCTGACGAAATAAGAAATTAGTTTATTACATTAAGGGCCTCTTTCACCATATGTCAAGTACCTAGGCTAACCACCATTTAAAAGTAACCGGGAATGATGGAGATGATATACCTTTGTTTGTATGATAAAAGTCCCAAACATTAAAAAAAAATCGCCTATCGAAGGATGCAGTAAACCGAGTGCATAATTTAATAAAACATAAAATTATTTCTAAAAGTAACTAATCAACACTTTACTTGTAGTTGGTGAAAGAGGCCCTAATATTAATAACATGATACGAATGTTAACAATTTTTGCGATTCTACTCGTGTTTTTATTGACTAATTTGAAGAAAAAAAAAACGGTTATTGTGACCTAGACCTCGCGAACTTTTTTTGTGGCTAATTTTGAGTACTATAAACATGTAGTAAATTATTTTTTATGTATTATCAATAGTTTTCGCAGCGTACGCAAAATAATGACTTGATGATACATGAAATTCCTAATATAGATTAATTTTGTGTCCATATATTCTATTTGTTTAAATGAGTATTTTAAAAGATATTTTGAAGACACTAAGCAGCTAGACACTTGAGTTTCGTCAGGTCAATAAGCCAGGTAAGTAATTAAGTGAACAAATAAGATTCTATTTAAAACTCAATACTGAACTTAACTACGGAAATAAGATCCGTGGAACACAAAGGCTAATTTGGTTCTAGAGAAAACAGATTCAAGTTACAGCGTTGCTACTAATTAAGCAAAGACATCCTTCGTAGCCTTAAACCTGCTGCTGAATGATAAATAAGCACATGTAGATGAGAGCAATTGTAGTCGCCTAAAGATATTTATACATCTATTCTAATTAACAGAAGAGGACAATTTTGTCATTTGTTAATGACAAGCTGACGTTTTCTTGCTACAAGACAAACACAAAGGCTTTTTTTTCTAAAGACAGTCTATAACTAAATAATAATTATAAGTAAATTGATAAGTATAAAGAACCCAATGTCCCACAAAGTAAACACTAATATAAGAATACTAACTGTCCAGCCTGCCTGGGTGCTTTTTTTCCGTAAAAACCTTTCCTGATTATCCTCTATCCATTGGTGAAAACCGCATGAAAATCGGTGCAGTAGTTTTTGAATTTATCGCGAACACACAGACAGACAGACAGACAGACAGACAGACAGACGCGGCGGAGGGCTTTGTTTTTTTTATAATATGAGTCAACTTTGAAAAGTTCATTTGCAATCAATGGGTTCATCTTAAATATAAGATGAACCCATTAATGGAGTGATGTTAAGGTGCTTGCCTTATATGACTGTTTCATTAGATGAAAAATGAGTATATTTAATCTATTTAATAAACATTATTGACATGTCTTCGTATATAGAAGCTAAATGAAGTCTGACTGAAACCTTTAAAAATTTGTTAACAATTTAGTGAGGAAATTGAAAAAATTATCTAAAAAACAGAGCAAGACACATCGCAAATCATGTTTTATATAATAATCCCTTATATAATAGCATATTGTCTTTTAATTAAATAGATCAAGTTCAGTAAGATAAGTAAGGTTATTGAGTCAAGATCTAGATGAAAAAGAGTTTTTTCTTTTCAGTAAGTTGACTCTCATCGCAGAACTTTTCGGAATACTTGATTAAATTTTGACAGATATTATCAGTTGTGAATCACCTTTCTGATATTTTAAGTTTACCCTAACCAAGAAATCACAGACGGCTACAGAAGTAGTATTTCTTGAAAAACGGGACAGCAAAAATGTAAATATATTTTTCAAACTGTTAGAGTAAGCAAGTCGCTCTATGTAAATGTAAGCTACGAACGTGTTTGGATACTTCCAAGAAGCCTTTTTGCTCCGCTTGACAAATGATCTTTAACTGAAATAGAAAAGATTGGTGACTTCATGCATAATTCTCGTCTGAACTGTTATTTTTTTCTGGAATTGATTCTTAAAGTAAACATATGTTTTGATTTATTACAGGCAGGCTCCAAATGGTCGGACATATTACGTCTTTTTGGTGAACGGTCATTACAAGATCTCATCTCTTTAATAGTTTTATGTTAGATACTATTTTTCTTTGAAATTTTTACTAAATATTTAGTTCCTCAAATATTTAGTAAATTACCTAAGGCAGGGGACAAATATATATGCTATTTATACCTAATACATAAATCAACATAAGTAATGACCTAATAAAAATAAAAAATCGCCCTTGACTTGATTTAAAAAAAAATCTACTTATAGCCTGCTAATTAAGTAAGTTTAAAAAATAATATTTAACTTCTGTAAATTTTAGGTTTACATTTTAACAATGTTTTCAACATTTTGAACGCAATACTTTATGTACAAAATATGTAACTATTTCATTACAAATTTACTGTAAGTAAGTCTACAAATACTAATTAAGAATTGAATGTGTGTGAACTAAGTATTTCCAAGAACACAAAGGCATTTAGATAAAACTTTGTTATCCAGCAGATAAATTTATAAACTTTAACCCGCTTGTAATAAAGTTGGATATAGCCTGCCGTTACTCGTATGTGATATTTTCTAATTTTTCTGCAATCTCCCGAGAAAATGAGTACACGTTCCGGCAGTGTATTGCAGCGGAGATATTGCTTGCTTTCTTTTTTTAAAATAGGCAACCGTTTTCTCTTAGTACAGGTAACACCGGTTATATCTGATACAAGAACTATTGAACAGTGTGGAATTTTAACTTTGGGAGAAGCGTAGAGTAGGTGACGTATAAATAAATAAATATATAATCCCGAAAAAACCGAACATTCTGTCCGCTGGATAAAAATATTTGTCAGTTTTCGTCTGCTAAAACGCTGATGGCCAACAATGTACACGAGGTATAAGAAAAAATTAAAAAGTTTTTGTTTTTTATCCCTCCTTTGAATAGAATTGGTCTGGCACATTAATACTTGACCAAAGTTCTGCCAGACCACAATTAAAAAGACTTTTGTTGGTCAAAAAAAAATTAATCAAGTTACAGGTCGCCAGATCGTTTTGGTTCCTTATTTGTCTAATATCCAAAAAGTTATAAAGTCCATTTTCGTATTATACTTATTCTGGATCACCACCCTTTTTTACGGTGGCCACTTGGACTATATGTATGGCCATATTATGCTTCATTGACTGCGTGCAACACTTAAGTACTATTGCAGTCAGTCCTGTCTGCAAATGTCCATAACTAAGTATCTAGCAGACATTTTATCCGCCAACATTATCCCAATGTTAAATTTTATCTATATTATACTTATAATAAAATCGTAAACGAGCCGAGTGTACATTAAATTTTTTTTTTTTTTTTTTTTCAAAAAGACAATAATTTGTATACGTTGCCTTAACCGAAGTCAAAAAAAATATATTTTTTTTAGAGTTTATGTCTGTTTGTACGTTTCCACTGATGTATTGATGATTACCTTGATTAAACTATATGATACTTTTATCCATAAAAAATGTTAGGTTCCTGTGAAATTTTCAAAAATTCGATTTTCGAAGTTTTTGCCACCAGCAAATACGAATATCACAATTAATTATTTTTTTATTTTTTTCACAAAACAAATTATAACCTTTAAACCGATTTGTTCAATTGAACATGCTTTAGAATTTAAAACATATGTTATTATTTTAAGGTTAGATATAGTGGTGAGACTGTGTTTATAATTTCCTCGCTGACTGTACAGCAGCTAATGGGGCCCAGTGTACTTCAGAGCGTCTGCTTGTTGTAAGGCGTTTGTATGAGTAATTAGAATTACGCGAAGCGCTCCGTGATCCGGAACTTCTTTCAGCGCTTTAAAGCGTTGCAAGTTTTACCGCTTTCTCCTTAATGGGCTGGGTAATTGAGAACTTTGTTTTTATTTTGTGTGTGCTAATAGGTGGTATGCTTTATTTTTTAAAAATGAATTATACGCTTTAATAAAAATATAAGATGTGCTAAAATTATCACTATTCGTACGCATAGACTTATAACAATTAAGTTTATTGTTTTAATATTACCTATTATGTTTTAATATTTGTTAAAAACTAGCTTTTTCCCGTGATTTTGTTAGCGTCTCTTTTTCTAAGGTGTTAAAATATTTAATTTATTACTAATTATTTTCTCAAGAGTTCTTTTTTTATAGAAAAAATCTAATTTTGTATGCATTTGTAGGGAAAACGTTACCAAAATATATGTTTATCCTATCGCTACTAAACTTTACATGATCACCTGCTGGGCTAATCTGAAGATTGCCTGAAAATACACATTCACACATCTTTTTTATATATATACATATATATAGAAAATGTTGCTTTCTTAATATTTATTATACATAAATAACTATTTCAGAATAACCATTTATATAATGATTTCAATTATGTGGATTGGAGCTGTATAACATATGCACATATAATCGTAGGTTGTTTACGTATGCAATTAATTTAATGCGGATAAATTAACAATTTATAATTATAGAAACTAAATTACTAGTGATTTAGCTTTGAATAAATTATGATCATATTGTTAATGTTATTTTATAAATAATAACATTATTTAAATTGTTATTCATACATTTGATTTGTTTGGTATCGATGTAGCTGAAACTAATCACACACAGTTTTTAATGTTTTAAATGGCAGACAGTCTGTCAGCAAATTATATGTCATTTAAAATGAATATTTTAATCGTGTGTGGTTAAGATCAATAGATAATTATCTCGGTATGATAAATTGTAAGAAACAATCTGAAGATAAGTAAGTATAAGAATGTTTTTATTTTTTATTTTAAAAATTTGGTTTCAATACTTTTTCTAACTGTAAATTTTATTGGAAAGCGTGTTGACTTACGAAAAGCTAGGTAAAATATAAAACAATGATGATTTTTGTAACCGTGGTATTCTGTATTGATGTGGTTACTGCAGCCAGATGGGTTGCCGATTTTATGGCGGAGCAACTCAGTCACAATGACTAGATAATACAATGATCACAATGACTAGTTTAGTCTGCTATTTCTACGAACTGTGTGAAGAAAATTTAAAAGTCAACCTTTAGACGTCTCAATTATAACCACAGGCCTCAACCAAGCTCGTTATGTAACCAGAAATGTATTATTTGTGATATTGAGTGGGCTTTGTTTGGTCGATGACTGTGCCATTTTAGGCACAAGATTATCATCGGCATTGTGTTAACATAAGCTTATCAAACTATTGTGTGTTACATTATGCGTGTAATAAACATAGGTATACTAATTAGCACAGTGTTAACTGTTAATTCAACAAATGACGCAGCAACTGGTTGTTTCTTAGTCGCTAATAATTAAAAAATCAGTGAAACGAATAATTTGGCTACTTATATGGTAGTTTCAGGATCATAATTATCACAAGGGCGTCTGCATTCACTATTATACCATTTTGAAAACCATTTTAACTTCACAGGTGCTACAAGTGAGCTGCCGATATTTTGCTTGTCAAATATTTATTCCTTTTTATTTTTACCTATATATATAGGTAAATATTTATTTCTATTTATTTTTACATATAGGTAGGTACAAATTTTCGTGAAGAAAAAAATATATATTCGATCTTAAATAAGCGGTTATAAGCGATAATGTCAAATCTGTGTTAGATCTTAGGTCTCTATAACTAATTTTAGATTCAATAATTAAGAATAATTTATAGTGAAGTAACACATCATACGAATACCTTTTAAACTATAAATAATAAGGAATTCTTGTCGAATGAACGATGACTAGTCGCGAGAAAAATCAAGTAGTTTCTCGCTACTTTTATATTAAAATCTAATTAATTTCGCTTAGTATTATGTTATTATATTATATACATCTATCACATATCTCTTAGCTTAAGTCTATAGGCAGGCTTCCAAACATTCTGGCTGCATTAACTCTGCACAGCATGGTTTGTGCACCAACCGAAGTAATAAATAGATCGAGGTAAAAGCTCTGGGGTTGCCAGTGACCCACAGACCCAGATTCGACGCCGTAGGCAATAAAAATGTAGCCTGTACGAACTTTTTTTTTTAAATTTTTGTGAAGTTACAATATTTTTCATTGACCCTTAGTAGAATTAAAGTTTATTGGACTGTTTCTTCAATAGTACATGTCATGTTTTGCAACCAATAGACAAGACTATGTTTCGCGATTAATTATGAATTAAAATCTACCTGAAGTAATTCCCTAAATAATACTAAAATCTTGTTAAAATTCTTTGCGATAGTTCGGGATAGGAGCCAGTTTTTTTTTTTAAATTTTTATTTATTTATTTAGTGATTCCGTTATTGTATTTTTTTTTTCGGTGACTCCATGTTGCTTATGACCGGTTCTATTGAAAAATTATCTCCAACAGTTGACGTCCTACGGCTTATATGATGATAATGATGATTGTGATGATTTAGTGATGAAGTAATTCAGTTAACACAAATTCTGTTTTTAGATTTAAAAATATATATATTACAATGTAAACAAAGCATTCAATTTACAAATGTAGGTTTCAATTGGAAATAGCTGTGCAAAATGCTTTAGTTCATTAAATAGAGTAAACATTTCGTTGTGTCCGTATCTGTATAAGACAATACGGGTACATCTTGGTATATTTATTTTCACAGCGTTCTAGTTTGTCTCGTCAACAATTAGAAAGCGCGATAAGAACCTTTTGTGAGAGGAGTTGTTCAAGAACGAGCGACACGAGACACAAGCGATTAAGAATGTCTGTCTCAGGATATTTAAAGCTTCAATCTTATTTATTATATATGAATTTCCTTTAAATATTACACTAGTTAAGAACACTGTGAAGTAAAAGCACTTTTGCTGTTTTACAACGGCGTAATGCTTCATTTACCGGCACACAACAGCACAACTGCTTAACTTTCACAGTAGTCTTCAATATAGGGGCAATTGCAGCCACATTCGTGACTGGGGAATGTAATCTATTTTGTCCCAAGTTTATTACACTTCTGTACTTTTTAGGAAGTATCCTCAAGTTGTTTTTTAGAGTAGGTGATAATTATTTTTGATTAAAACGTGAAATCTAAAAGTCTAACTTACGTCTGTAAACAAATTGTGATAATAATGTTATTAATTTGTCAATAAAATTACGTTTTAGTTTTGTTATAATAACCATTTGTCTATTTGTTATTGGGAGTTAAATATAGTTTCAGTTAAAAATTTAAAAAAGTGCTTTAAAAATAGTCATGACAAAAATATACGAATATTAATCTCGTCCCGCTGCTGTCACAACGTCGAGTATAAATGACACGTTTGTGAATAAGTGGTGGAATTGGGTTTCCAGGTCTTCATTGTGAGTCGGTCGGGCGTGAAATCTTGAAAATACTCAAGCATTCTGCTTTTAAACAAACTTAAGGTTGGGTTTCACTGAAAATTACGTAATGTGGGGGACATTACGTAATTTTCAGTGAAACCCAACCCTAAGTTTGTTTAAAAACAGAATGCCTACATTTGCGTATATTTTCATTATATTTCAAAAGTTAAATGTTTAATTATTTATTTAACGGGGCCAAATTATATAAGTAAAAAATGATACTGTAACCAACGATTTTAGCTATCTAGGTTTCCGCTTAATTGCTTATAAACTATGCAATGGTTTTTCATGCGATTTTCACAAAAATTTCAAGATTTTTATAAATAGACTAAAGAAACATTTTAAAATTTTTACAATGTCCAATTTTCTATCTATTTATCTGTTTTGTTCATATCAACTTACTCTGACTTCAACAAATACTCATTGAACAACGATTTTTCATATATTATTTGAAATGTTCATATAAATTCAATTTTTTATATATAATATTAATTTTTCAAATACTTTTTATCTTTTAATCGATTTTGATATATGTGTTTACGAGACGACGCTTTGAAAGGAAGAATTTTAATATAATAGCGTCTGAATGTCCACCTACTTAGTCACTTTTAAAATAATACTTTCAAAACAATCTTACGCTTAATAACACATAATGTATTAGAGCTTTTAGTAATTCTAAAGCACAAAAATCTTTTTTTTCTTTTCCACTATCTACACATTCGCGGAACGAAATGCCTGCAATGTATATTCCGTATCTTGTATATATATGTAGGTGCAAACCCGTAAAAATGCTTCTAGACATTTCATTGCAGTATTTCTCCTCGCACGAGTGGCAACCCTAGCTCCCACCACCCCACAAAGGGAGAATACTTTTAAAAAAAATCCCCTATTTCAACCAATTAAAGGAAGTTTATCGTAATTAGCGCTTTTGAAAATAGATTATGTTATTGGTGTGAATTTTCATTCTATCTTTTCTCAAATGCTGTATAGGGCCCATGAAGATGTTTAAATAAAACTTTCTTTTATTAACTTAAATTAAACTTTTTCCTATTAAATTGTACAACATATCAAAAACATATCAAAAATATAACTTCTTATAAACATTTTTACAAAACTGCTTATAGAAATATACTCATGTTGCTTCTCTAAATATTCCATATAAATTACTGAAAAATTTTCCACTGACATGAAAATTCTTTCATACGTTTTCTCTTTTTAAATTATCTAGTTCAAATCTATCATCTTATTAAATAGGTACAAGCCAGTGATATTTAAAATTCAACTAATTTCTATAACAGATTATTATATATCTATGTCATTGTGTAAATTTACTTATTATCAACTTTATTAACAATTAATAATTAAGTAATTATATTGTTAGTTTGATCGTTTCGATACAAAGACATATTCTGCTTTCTTTGTTAGTTTATTTTAAGGTTATTAAATAAATGACCTAGTTACATGTTTTTAACTTATACTTTGTAATAATATATTGTAGTTGTCAAGTCGGAACTGAACTTAATTTTTACAAACTTTTTCCTGCGATTTCGTCCGCGTTTCTTTTTTTTTATGTGTTAAAATATTCATTCAATCTTTAGTAATCATATATTTTGGACAGATAAAAAGGATATAGGGTACGTAATTTTTTGTATCTCTGAAACATGTATGCAAAATTTCATGATGATCGGTTGAGCAGTTAAGGCGTGAAATCGTTACAGATAAGTAAACTAACTGTAAATATTAGCTAAGATTATGTTATATGAAATTTATTGCAAAAATTAAAACAAAATACACCTGACAGAAGTACAGATAAACTATCATGAATGTAATCGTCAGAAAAGCATTGAGCTCGTACACTGACTGGAAGCTCAGATAGAATAGCTGAGGCTAAAACCAACTTTGTACAATTGGTTTTCCATTGTTGACTCTCCAAGTAACCTGATCTGGGTCGCTTGAGTCAGTGAATTATTTTTACCACTAAACCAATAACCAAGTGTAAAGAGCCCAATTCCCCAAACCCTGCTAAAGTCTGTTAAAGTCGCTAGCATACTTCAAGCCGCTATGAGGTTTTTTGTGTTAATAGACGACGTTAACTACCTATCCACAAATGAACTGTGCCTGCCGATTTTTACATAAAAAAGTAATCACTATAAAATCTGGAGCACAAAAGTTCTAGATTAGTGTCATAGTATGTACATGCATAAATCTCTTTTGAAAATGTGCTCCTTTTCAAAGCTGCGTGAACACATAGTAAACTGTAATTAACAAAAATATTGTCCCGAAAACTTCTGAGAATATTTCTCGTTCCGGCTTTTGAAAAGGCCGCAAACGGCCCGCAAAATTGCACGAAACTGCCATTTGAACAATGAACATTGCAGTAGTTTAGTTAACGACTAAATCCTTCTCAAATGATGTCTCAAATATTTTACTGTCATCAGGCTTTGTCTTAAACGACTGTGCTTTCACATTATCCCAATCTTGTGGCGTACTTTTTGCGTAAAATTTTAGTTTTGCATGGGGACTTTTGCATCTTTCAAAATATCACTTTATAATCGATATATTTAAGACTTCAGTAGAGGCAAGGTTTCTTAAGGCGTTGCACAGTCGTAAACTGAGCAGCTTGTTTGGCTGCTGTAACCATTCCTTTTTAGAAATGTCTGATGATGTGTTTCAGTGAGTGATTAAGGGATGCCATGTCCTTTGTCATAGACATGAGGGGCATTATCCTTTATCATAGACAGCGCAATAGCAACCTCTAACGTAGTCATCTATTTATGCTTTTGTTACATTTTGCTTACAAGATTTTATAAAGATTTATAAAATTTTTAAATAAAGCACTATATAAATAAATTAAAAATAATTACATACAACTTATAGTTATATTATATTTATATCACCTGATTTTACCTGCTGATTACTTGTAATTCGTTACAATTTTGAATATCCAAAGATTGAAACTGAAAAGAAGATACAGGATCTAATACAGATCTAATAGACTTTATAATTTAGTTGCATTAGTAGTTTCGTCAAGTTTCGGCATAGTTTTTGTCTGAGACTTGTACGTGAACAAATCTACTAAGTTCGTCTTAAGTAAGTATTTATTCACTCTTAGCTAAAAACAGAGTACGCATTGATTACTGGGGATAATAAATGTTTTGCAAAAGTAACTAGTAAAATATTTAGAAATACTAAGTGGGTGTCAAGTAAAAAAAAAAACTATTATATTGTGCTAATTCAACATTCCAGAAAAAAATATTTTTTAAATTTTAAAAATTTTTGGAATTCAACTTTTACAAGGCAAGTTGATGAAACACTTAAGTGTAGTATCTCTTACACAACATCACATATTCTGTTTCTTTGTGCTCTTTTGTAAATGTTTTCTGACTATCCTTATTCACATGGAAAATACACGTCATTTAAAGCCCTGAATAAAAAAATTAATAATAATAAAATAGGAATGGCTCATTTTGTAATTGGCCCAATTATTTTAGTGCCATAGCCGATGTATTTCATATTATTATTCGCAATAGACGATAAAAACGTGACAACAGCGATGCATTTTGTATACGATAGATGAAATAAATTTTCAATATTACCGCATGTGGATTACACCAGCCCTGACATTCGTGTAACCGAGCTAAGGGCACCGGATGAAAAGTTAGTGAAGGCTTCGTGACGAATGTTTGACTCGTTACCGTAGAAAATGTGCCTAGTTTATCACGCGGCGATGTTTTATTCGTGTTCGTGCCACGGTTCGTAAATTTTGATACTATCTACTCTCGACATGTGGGGCGATACGTCACCGATAGTTAATATACGTACGTACCCACTTTTTTAATATAAATTCGACATGTAGGCTGACGATCCACTTGTTCGAAGGTTAACACGGTATAACCATGTTAACCTAGTATCCATTAGTGGGATAAATATAAGGAATTTGGAGGTCATATGCGCAAGTCCTGAACCTTTACCAAGCTAATGTTGGTAGAAAACTACGATAGGGAAATAACAACTTATAATTTAGAGGTATAAACGGTCAACATTATTAAAAATGATAAATTGGCTTGAAGCAATGTGAGACAAATTTTTACTTAGAATACTAAGCAGAATAATAATTTCATTTAATACTGACTTATATCTTTCTGAGTGTTGAGTATTATTGGATTGATATAAAAAATAAATGTATGTATAAATTGGAGTAGTTAAAGATAAAACAGTTTAATACCATTTTCTAATTTGTTTGTTGCACGCGACTTCGTCCGCGTAACTTTATAAAATATAGCCTATGTTACTCGCTGATAATATAGCTTCCCAACAGTGAAAGAATTTTTCAAATCGGTCCAGTAGTTTCGGAGCCTATTCAATGGAATCAAACAAATAAACAAACAAATGTTTCCTCTTTATAATATTAGTATAGATAAGTTATTAAGTATATATTAAGTATATAGTTACGAGATTAACTGTTATAAAATAAAATAAAACTATTTGCAACTTTTTTTTCACGCCTTAAAAAAGATTTATTCTAATTTGGACAGAAACTAGTATACACTTTTATCTTATTAATGTTCCTATTGTCCAAAGAGATAATTTTTAATATTATCCCGCCAACAATAAATAGAACTGCAACGCACTAATTTTAAAAATAACTTTATTAGCAAAAACCATTACCAATTACGTTCAAAGTCTGGAAGCAGACACTTTACAAAGATACGCAAATTGCTCTGTCCTACAACGAGGCTATTTTTATCCATACATATTTTAAAACTCGTTCTATCGTGCCACCTCAGTGTCTCTTTTAAAATAGACGTTCCTTTAATATGCAGATGCGTTCTCTGAAGCAATCTCCGGATGCTATTTAATATTTCATACAAATAACTTAGTTTATGTGCACAAAGGATATACATATTTTAAGCATAAAACTTAAGATTTTGAATAAATATTTTTTTACAACTAACATTTCCTATTTGGTAGTGGACGATTTAATTTTCAATTGTACTTAGGTATTATGATAACAGAACATTCTATTGAGGGAATTTGTCACAGAGATAACTAAGACGTCGATATTGATATAAATTTCATAAAAATTTATGCCAACCAATGAGATAACAATTCTGAATATATCAACATATGGCGCACAAAACAAAATAAATCATACATATAATAAAATCATTGTTTGTGTGTGCGTTTGTGCACACTTAACCGATTTGAATGCGATTTTCACTGATAATAATCATAATAATAATAAATATCTTCACACATTCCACACAGCACCATCTAGTTCAACATTAAGCAACTAATGCTTGTATTATGGATACCAGACAGTTGATATATTACATAGATTACTTTTTTTTGTAAATACATACATATTATAAATATAAAACATCCATGAATCAGGTACAAAGGTAAAATGATAACACATAAACATTTGCCTATAGCGGGATTCGAACCCGCGACCGTTTGGCTAACAGTTAGGGTTACTAGCCACTAGACCAAACGTGTCGTCTACTGATGTACTGATGTAAATGTACATTCCGTAACATTTAGTGTTTGTTTGATTCCAATTTGAGATACCATGCGTACGAAGTCGCGGACACAGTTAGTTTAAAAATAAAATTAGTTTAAAAAAAGTTATATTTTACTAAAGATTACTAAACATAGACATTTTTACTAAAGAGTAATTACATTTGAGCGCGAGAACAGAGGTAAATTTTAATATGAAACATAAGCTGAATAAATAACACATCGAAATGACTGCGTTATATTTCATGCGAGAAGAGTTCATATATCATAGAGAACGTCTCCCCTCAACCAGAAAATTAATATGACGGTTTGAAAATGCAACTATCCGTTTGAGAAATATCCTTTTGTCGGCTCACAGGCGAAAACTTATTGAAGCACTAATTAAGAATGTGCTTTTCATTAATGCACTGCGATGAAGGGTACAGCTAATTGCTTTAAATTTTAAAATAACTTTTTATTATGTCGTGTTAGAATAAGTATATAATAGAAAGGTTTCTATTATATAATTTAACGCATTCCTAACGCTCTTTCCGTTAGCGAAAACCGCATTAAAATCCGTTGTGTAGTTAAAAAGATACATACAGAGGGCGGGAAACTTAAATGAACTTAAATGAATATTTTTTTTAAAATATTAATTTAAGTTCAAGGAATGTTCTTATGAAGAACGTTATCAACTGGATTGTGAGACTGCCTGTCGATCTAAAATCTCCGGATTTATATAACTGTTGCACGCGGCATCGCCCGTATAACTTTATAAAATATAGCCTATGTTACTCGATGATAATATAGCTTCCCAACAGTGAAAAAATTTTCCAAATCGGTCCTGTAGTTTCGGAGCATGCAAACAAACAAACAAATCTTTCCTCTTCATAATATTAGTATACTCGTAGATAAGTATATTTAGTATCAATTAAGATTAAAGATTATCAATTAATAAATATACATATTATTATTTTTAACAATTAAGGAAGGGACTATTTTCAATCAATAAACGTTATGATAATATGATTAAGGTTTTAATAGGAAAAGAAAATTGTAAATCTTGCCCAAATACTTATACGCTGTAAAAGTTACACTTATCATTCGATTTTTCTGTGACCTTATGATGGTTAAGCTCATTTCTGACGCACACGAGTTTTATAACTCCAATAACAGAAATTTTACTTAACTTTCTTCGATTATTTGGTAGACTTAAAATATGACTTCTACCTCCAACTGTGGGTGATTAGCTTAGAATACGAATTAACCAAATACATATACTCGTAACTCTTGAAGAATACGATTTTTGAAAACGTAGAATAAAAGTTCTATTGCTGTACAAAAGAAAATTGTACGGTTTTGTTATACTTAGCGATAGACCGAGAAACTGTAAAGAATGTTGCTTTTCACGATAATGAGTCCTATTTGTAGTAATGTTGAAACCAAACAAAGAACTTAGTATCTAAGTACTTTGATCTAACTCCAGCTAGTTTTCCGACCACTTTCTGCAATAATGAGAGTATTTGTATTCAGCAATACGTTTTCCCTTCAGACTATTGAGATTTGCAAACAATAAGAAATACGTTATTGATTTTTATTTGATTGCCCAAAAAAAAAATAAGTGACTTTAAGGCTATTTAAAAAAATCTACCATTAATACCTACCTAATTTTTGCTAATAGTTTAAACAAGAAATCTAACTATATATCTAATGATGTGGTGAAAAATAATGTGCCTTACAAAATAACATTAAAACACAAATATACATGAGAGGAGCTGCCACAGGGATGTAGTATTTGCGAACCACAGTGAACTCCCTCTAGTTCCGTATTTACAAAACAACAGTTCCCAAACTACATACATGTTATTTACATAATTATAGCGCGTGTGTTTACACTTTGAGAAGTTGTAAGCTGACGGGATTGAATATTTTAATGTGTTATGAATATAAAGTGTGACGACATTCACTGATTAACTTTGCTAAACTTTTGTAAACTTTTGAGTAATTATAGCCACAACTAATTCCAACGTACTGGAAGGCGTAGTTTCATAGTTACTAATTGTTTTGTAGTGAACTACGAGTAATATCGCCAGAAATCAGAGAACAGATTTTTTTAAATCAATTCTCTAATGGACAGGCGAAATTTTACTATAAGATCTTGGATAGCTGATGAATTGTGTGTAATTGAATGAATTGTTAGGCGATCAATCTAGATCTAGAGCTTATAAGCTATAATAAAACCAACCTTTTAGTATACGGGATATGAGTTATTCACCTAGCACTAATTGGCGTGTAGAATTTTTTTCATAATATTATTTTTTGTCCATAATTATGGACAGGCGACCTCAAGGACAACAGGTTGACGCTGGATACAGGCTCCTCAGTGAGGATCTCCTCGATATTTTTTATAAAAATTATAAACATAATAAATCATCCTCATACTCGCTATCAGAACCAGAAAGCATATTTCAGATGTACTAGTGCACCTTTTGAGAAATCATAACAAAGTGTGATGCCAATTTACGTTACGGAGCTCCGCATACGTTATGCAACGTATAAACAGTTTGTCTTTATGTACATCCGCAAGAAATGCATGTAATTTCTTTCCATATAATACCTTTTAAACATGTTAATGAAACGGTTTAGCGCTATATCAAGTATAAATATTTAACTTTAACCTCAACTTACTTTATCTTTATGACAGGATTATAATACGAGTATAGACAAAAAAGTCCTATTTCCACATCAGTTTGTCAAAGCGTTTCGTACCGGGGCATTCATTAGTTACCCCATTTCTCTCTCAATTTATTAGGAACGTACAATTTAACCCTTTGACCGGTTCTTTAAACATTCATCACAGATGACACCCAAAGTAAGATTGTCGGCCTTATTTAATTGCAGACTTAAAATGTTTGGGCGTTATAATCCATTTAGGCGAACCCCAACCGCCTACGGCTGTTTAGACGCAGGCTTGCGACTTGGCATAATAATACAGCAAAGAGTTTTCTTCGCTCTATAGTCTGTAAAGCTTATTATGAGCTTAATATTTCCATTCATTTTTATGTTCCGAACAAAAACTTCAATGGCCCAAAAAAGTTCAAAAGAAATTTGCAACATTTAACTAAATAAATTATCTCAATGACCCGTACGGTTTGAACCCAAAATTGATGAATATTATATTTAAAGTTGGGCAATTTTAGGCAAATTCAAAAATAAAACTGAAACTTTTAAAAGAAATTTAAAGTTTAAGTTTAAGATATTATTTTAAGGTGTGTATACATTATTACTTCTATAAGAGCATTTCATAAAATTAGATCTTTAAATAAAACATGGCACATCCTCACTTATTCCTTCAAAGATCGAATCTCTATAGGATATGTCCTAAAAATACACCCCAGTTACTGAATTGGAACACCATTTATAGTCATAAAAAGCAAATGTTAAGAATTTCCACGTCCTCACTTACTATGGCGACGATATATCACTGTAGAACGATATATCAGGCTCATTTCATGTAGGATATACTTCAGGAGTGGGTAAAGTAAGAGAGGCGATTATAAATTAAATTGCAAAGCCTTTGGGGATTATGAGATACGCCGGCGTAGTAGCCTTCCCACATATGGAGGATGAAAAACTAAGAAATATGTCACATATTTAAACACTGTGGCATTGGATGAAGTATGGTACATATATAATATTATATAATAATATTTTTCTAGTGGTTAGGATGACACAGTCGATTAAAACAGAATTGAGTTTCTCTGTAAGCAAAGATTGTATTGAATCAATTCATACATTTACATTTACAAAAAATAACATAAGTATAAAAATATCTATATAGTAACTATACCTGTAAGCAAAGAAACGAGATTAAATGTTTTTATTTACAATGTCGATTCCTAATCACCTATATTTACAATTCAGCTTTATATTTTCATTATATTTTCAACAAAGATATTTAATATTAATTTTTATAAATTGACTTTTGAGTACATGTCAAGTTTTTATTTTATAATCAATCGTAGCTTAACCAAATAGTTTTGAATACATTAATAATAAAAAGAGTTTTAATATAAATTGAAGAAAATTAAGTACATATTTTCTTTACACATATTTTAATTTTATTGTGTACTAGCGACCTGCATTTGGCTTCGCATGGAGTTGAAATTTCAAAAATCGACTTTAGAATTAAACTCATGTTCCAAATTTAGCTTAGTAATCACGTTACTAAGTCTAGAAAGCTGAATTGATAAGACGTTGATAAAATCAGTCAAGAAACAGGATTTTGTAATAAGACACCATTATTATCATACAAACTTAGTCGCCTTGTGAATAATAAACTTGATAATATGCTTAATCAACTAATGAACAAATTAATATACTAATAACTATTAATATTCATTACAAATATAACTAATGATATTAATGAAAATGAAAATACATGGAACAAAATAAGATTTAATGTGTAATTAAAGCTATTTACAACGGAATTTTAATTATGTAAATAAATTAACAAATAAATAACCGAAATAATAATAATAGCAATAACTAGTTAGGTATTGCGAAATAAATGTTAATAAAGTAACAGTAATTATAAATATTAAATATATTACTTTCCTCTTTAAATCGAAATCTTAAAAAATCCATACAAAAGAATTTAGTAAACTAATTAATCGGTTGTAGTAATTTATACCTAATATAGACAAAAAAGGTGAAATTAGTTCCAATTTCCTCATAAAACTTCTCAATATAAATTAGATATTGTACTGAATTATAATGAAAATTAAATTAATTTAAAAATGAACCTTGCGTTTAGCGGTTATACCATCGAATTTACTTTAACAGGAAAATTGGAAACAAAGGCTTTATTGTGAGAATAGAAGCCGGTTACCCAACTTACCCAACTTGGGCCATTTATTACGAAATCTCGGGACCACTGAATGGAGAATTTGGACCGTTTCGGGCTTTTAGAAAGCTCTTTGAACTTGAAGGGTGATGATATTGTAGGCAAAAATTTATAGACAATAATGGTGTGATAATTATGATGTTATGTTGCTAAGCGGTTTCAGTGTAACAACTTTAATAATTTTACAATCTTTACTAAAAGTTCTTAAACGCTACGCTTACCATAGTAAGTGGCTGCCGTTGCTTAGGTAATCAAGTACTTAACTTCATAGTTCATAGTTTTAGGGTTAGAACCATAGGTAGGCTCATGCCTACCTATGGTTCTAACCCTAAAACATAGGCGCACTCAGTACTGTGCTAGCGGAGCCGCACAGTGATGCGGCAAATGACTTATGTGATATGTTTATGCATCAATAAAGCTTTTAATAGGTTATGTTATGTTAATTATGTTTATGATTAATTAGTTTAGGGGATGATGGGGCTGACATACCTTTCTAAGGTGAAAACCAAAAAAATACAAAAAAAATAAAAACCCTAGCAGTCGTCTCTGCGCCGAGGTGGAATACTATCGCCCTATCGTCTGGATCACCAAAATTAAGAAATAGTGACGTTGACCTCCTAGATTCTTCGTTGCATTAGTTAGAGTCTGCTAAACCAGGCCTTGTCGCCTCTCCAGTCTCGCTTCTCTCAGACGCTGGGCAGAAGAAGGCGGGCATATCTAGCTCATCTTCAAATGTCCTAGGGGACCTGCGCACATAGCTGGCTAGCTGTGTGTGCCTGCACAAGGTCCCTCCCACCTGGGGATTGCCGCGGTGTCTCCGGGCAATCCCCTATTGGCGTTAGCCTAGCCGACAATGGCTAAGCCGCCCTGAGGTGGATCGGAGTTGTTGCCTCGGCAGAGCCCGCTCAAAGGGCAAGGAGGCACCGGGGAGTTTTAGTGGGTATTCCCAGTGCCGCTATGATCAGGTGCTGGGCGACCCCCACATACCCCTTCCGCCTAGCCAGCAGTAGGGAATCTGTAAGCGGATTACTCCTCGTCAAAAAAAAAAAGGTCGCCTCTAAGATGCTCAGCTACTGGTGGATACGCCGGCTGGTGGATACAAACTTCCGGCCTCACTGCAAATCTATGACACATACTTAGCTAAGATAAGATTTTTATCGTCCTCACTTAAGCCACTCGTGGCGACACCTTTAAATTATTTTTTAAATCTCACCGCCATTTAACCTCCATTGAAACTGAAGGTAGGGTCACGGTATATTCATTATGGTGTATTAATTTATTTTTTGAAAATAACTTTTTAATAAGAGTAACTCTTGCAAAACATCTAACTAGCCCAAACAGATGGTACAGCCACAGCCCAAGCTAGCCCAACTAGCTTCCATAATTGTATGTTTTGTTAGAAATACGATAATATATTTGTAAATTATTTATTAGCTAAAGTGTACGAAACAAAGTGAAAGTTTTATCGTAATCATATAATTAACAAAAATTCCGTTGATGTACAGTTATTTTAGTAAATATAGGTCAAATACAATCAATATACTTATAATGCAAAGAGCTTTCACAAAGTGAAAGATTTCATGGAAAATTTGAGCACTTTTAGCAAAGTTTTTTCCTGTAGGTACTTTATTATAATGATTTAATTAATTTCCCATGATGCAAATGCGGAGGCATATTTGAAATATCAAAAGGAATATTTCATCAAATTATTTCTGTGACTGTCACAGAATGGCACACGACATTAAATCAAGGAAAAGCAAGCATGACAAAATCAGCTCGTTTGAAGAATCTCGCTCAAGTTATGAACTTACAGCGTCTATAAGTTAAATAAGTTTAAATAATAATAAGTATGTTAAACATAGCGCATTTTTGAATGTTGTCAGGAAAGCTCTCAATCTTTTAGATGGTAGTTATACCAGGAAGGGGTTGCAAGTGCGCCTCCTAACATTGATGGGATAGAGCATAGAGTGGTGGATATTTATGATTTCGCTGTTAAAAATTATATTTATCTGTAATTGTAAAAAGTATTGTTTTAGCTTATATGTGATGTTTTTGGGTGTTATTTCGCTTTTTAATGTTTTAGGTAGTTGATTAATTAGGTTCGGTATGACATAAGCAAGACGTCTTCATCCATGTCTTCATCCATGAATTCACATTAGACATTCCGTCATAGATTATAGATATGCTCTTTTCATCATCATCATCATCATCATCATCTCAGCCGTAGGGCGTCCACTGCTGGACATAGGCGTCCTTACTCATTTAATGATCCAAAATGTATTTTACCATAATAATCGCTAAGAACACATGGTTTGTGGCACATAATTTAAATAAAAAAGCGTTCGCGTGAGTTCTACCATTAATTTAGTGCGTGAAAAGAAAGGGGACGACGCAGAACGACGACAACACGACCTCGGCACGATTTGCTTGTGAATGATAATAATAGATGGGTTCTACAACGAGAATTACCCTTCTAAGGACTTAGTGAGGCGATACATGACTCTGAATAACAGACTGGTCTATTTCGCCTTTTATTCATAAAGGTGAGCAACCTATATAAATCAGGTGCTATTAGCACACTGTCAGTTCAATGTTAATATCACATTAAAGTTTAAGGCAAGTATATTTAAGGAGACTCATTGGCGACAGAACACTTAAAAAAAACTAATATGCAGAGCTTGGCACGTAGTTGCCAGTCTATGTGTCTTTTATAAGATGTACTTCGGAGAGTGTGCTCAGGAGCTGCATGAGCTCATACCTCCTTTCCCTTTCTTCCATCGTACATACAGACGTACGGCTGGTTACCATCCTCATCCTGTCGAAATCCCTCTTTTTCGGACCAAGCGCTTTAAAACATCCTTTATAATGCGCACTGTCAAAGTTTGGAACTCCCTGCCGGCGTCTGTATTTCCAAGCTTATATAACCGAAATCTTTTCAAGATTCGAGTGAATAGGCATCATCTGGGTGAGCTCGCTCCATCTTAGGCCTCATCCTTGCTACACAGCTGGTTGTTGGCCAAGAGCAAACCCATCTCTAATAAAATATATATATACGTTAAATTGCCGTCAATTTATCGACAATTCAAAAAGGTGCTCGATATAGGCCGCCCACGTAATTTACCAATAAGACCGATCAGAAGCAGTCTGGAATCCATCGTCGAACCGTGGCCCTTATTAGATAGTCTGTTCACCGTGTGGGTGGACGTCGTACGTTGCGCTTGCCGGTCCGTGGCCTCCATTCTAGAGCCTCCCGGCTTTCGAATCGCTGTCCGTATGTGCTCTGCCCACGGCTAATTCATCTTACTGATCCGCCAGCTTATATCAGTATCTTTCGTACGTCATTCCTCATTCGACCTCAAATTTGGTCAGTTTTATTGTAGAAAAAAACGCTAATTCCTAAAATCACAATCACACATAATATGATGTACATTATTAATAAAAATAATGTCCGATTTTTTTTTTATTCTTCAATATTATTCTCGAAACAACAAGTTTGAACTCTCCGAAATATACGTACATACTTTTGCCAACATCTTTCCCTATTTTCTTGCCATAGTTTGGCAACACACATTTTATACTTGAATTTTCTTAAAAAATCGGCCTTTATCTCGTCTGTGTTCTTGAAATATCTTCTATTCAGTTTTTCCCATCTTTAGGAGCATGAAAATGTCGAACAAGACCCAGTTCAGCTAATAAGGCGTGGCTCAGTAATGAATGATGTCTGTTTATTTGTCAAAAAAACGCAAACAAAACGCGAATATAGAGCATTATGATGATACCACTGATATAGAATCAGTTATGACGACACGTTTGGTCTAGTGGCTAGTAACCCTAGTTATTAACCAAACGGTCGCGGGTTCGAATCCCGCTAGGGGCTAAATGTTTATGTGTTAACGTTTACCTTTATACCTGACTCATGGATGTTTGTATTTATAATATGTATGTATATACAAAAAAAAAGTTAGTATATCAACTGTCTAGTATCCATAATACAAGCACTAGTTACTTACTGTGGAACTAGAACTAGTGCTGTGTGGAATGTGTGAAGATATTTATTTATATTTATGATATTTATTATTAATAGCTAAGTAATTTAATTTTAATAAATAGCATAATTATATTGTAATTTTAAAGTATAAATAATTTTGTAATAATTTTCACATAAAATAATATCGATCTTACTCCGTCACCATTAATGAGAAGTTGTCATACGTTTTGAATAGTTAAGGACACTTGTTATTATTTTAATGAACCCCTTAGTCCTCCCCTCAGTTACGGTAATGACCCCCATAGAATATTCATTGTAAAAAATTTACATTCATATGTTTGACTGCTCGGTTATAGACTACTGATTTTCAATAATTACACTTCTATGGAGTATTCTATTCTACGCTTGTTGTTCTAACGATACTTCAATACTCATTAGATGGCTCATCGTGGCTTTTTTTTCGTATATTTTATAATTATATTAACTTCGATTACAGTAATTAGCCACAAGCGATGTATATTATTCTGATAAAATTAAGTTACTTATAAATAAACAATAATACAATAATAATGAATCGACCGATCAAGTTAACTGGCAAGTTTAACTGACACTTTATTTCTTGAGATTGACTCCCCTCCCATACCCCGGTGACGCGTGCATCGCATATTATGGTGCTGCTTAGCTAGCCGAGCGACTTTTTTCAAATACTTATATTTTTAAACTCGTGATATCTTTCGAATGGAATGTCCGAATTGAATAATTCAAAAAGTTATATAAAGGCATTGGAAGCAGTCTTGAATATGAAGTAATTTATTTTGATAAGGATTAATACCAAGATACAAATAAAGAGCCTTTTCTAGCGGCGGCATTTCAAATATTTTTTTAAAAGAAAAGAACACTTATTGTGTCATAACTATAATAGTTAGACATACGCTGTCGCGACACTTTTTGTAGATAATGATGTGTTCTGCAAAGTCGTAATACATTATTTTGTTCTATCATCAATAGTTTTCGCAGCGCACGCGATGTAAAGAATATTTTAGATTATTTTTTTACACCTTATGTTACATTATTGGAGTTTTAGTAAGGATCCCTAATTTTTTTGAAAATATAATATAGCCTATGTTACTTGCTGATAATATAACTTCCCACCAGTGAAAGAATTTTTCAAATCGGCCCAGTAGTTTCGGAGCCTATTCAATGCAAACAAACAATCAAATCTTTCCTCTCTTTATAATATTAGTAAGTATATAGACCAGCCACAGGACGTCCACTGCTGGACATAGACCTCCCCCATAATTTTCCAATAAGACCGGCCAGAAGCAGCTTGGATCTACCGAATTAATTAAATGATTATTTAAATAAATAAAATGATATTTAAATAAATACGAATGCACTCCCCTATAATTTTCTGAGTCCCTGTGAAATATACGATAGCGTTTACATTACTAATAAAATATTAGCTTCCATAAATAAGTTCAGATAATTACTGTATTATAAAAAACTTAATAACTGCTTTGATATGATTGTTAAATTTTCTTTGTGTTTTCTTATTTTACATTTTTTTTAATAATAAGTTCCAATTTCGTCTAATTAACACATTCCGCCTAGTCTAGGGGACAAATGGAGTATTTACTTGATGTTTATTAGGGCGGGCCGGTACCTATTAGTGGACAGACATTACACATTCTTTTCTTGACTGAAGACTTACTTATTTTTATTGCAGATTCAGTCACTTATTATATCAATTACTTGTTTTTATTTTTTATTTATAGCCGTTATGGAGTGCAAAATCTACACATGAGGAAGAATGCAGCTAGAAAGCTAATGGAAAGCTAATGACACCGATGTTAGCCGACGGATTGACTTGAAATTTTTACACAATATGCAATCCGCTTCAAGGATTGATCCTATCTAAATTTTGCGTAATAATATAATCTCGATCGCGAGTAAAATCGCTTTTTTTTACGGCGCCATCTTCCGAAAGCGAGGAGAACTAACTCGCCAAAGATAACCGCTGTCACATTTAAAGCGGCAGTTAGCCTCTGTCATGGCAGCCGCTGACCGTTGAACGTCAAAGAAAACCGCAGCGAAGCGTGGACGGACTCAGCTGGTTAATAATAGATAGCTACTATAATATACAAAATAATATTATAGCAGCTATAATTATAGCATTAAATTATGTGTATGTAAATAAACATTTCTAAGTACACAATCGTAACAAGAAATGCGAAGTCAACAAATCACGAATTTCTGTATAATGTAATTATTTTTATAGCAGTGGAAGCGTTCGTACCACTTGGTGCCTAATACTTGAGACTTATGTAGTTTACAGACATGGCAACTGTTATAATTGTGATATTTATTTTGTAATCTGCGATTTTGTTATCACCAGTTTTCTGAACTGTTTCCCACTATGGAAGCAAATATAAAGACGTATTTATGTCAAAAATATTGACATCATATACTTATATTATGATTGATTAACATTAGGTATCAAGACTCTAGACATGTTAAGCTCTGTGGTCCGTCGAAAATTTCAAAACGGTACAAACCTAATTGCTCATTGACATGCGAATGCGACCAGTTTGTAGGTAATATCGTTGTAATATTTTCAGGAAAATTATTATATTTTTTGGCAATAAATTTCGATAGTACTATGCGGAACGCAATCGTGTATATTTAGTAACGTCCTATTTTGTGAATTTAGAAAAAATATATATAATCAAGAAAATTTAACAAGTTACGTTTTCACAGGCTCTTTATAAATAAAAAAAACCTAAGACAGATGCGATTGTGATTAGGATAAAGTGTTTAAAGGATAAAAGGATCATAGCATAATAACATATTTTGTATAGATATTTCCTGTTATTTATGATATTTATATAAAATAAAATAATCTGCTGTGTGGATGTGCATGGTCACGGGCTAAACAGTTTAAACAATTTTAAAACTAATGAAACAAGATAAAAAAACATCTTTAAGCTCTGCTGTTATTTTATTTATTATTTATTTATTTATTTCTCAAAAGGTACACCAATTGCACAAACAAAAAACTTACAACTTTTGCAACTAAATTTATACAAATAAAAAAAAAACATTTATTTGAAAATATTATAAATGTTGTTTTGTTTCTTATAAAATATATATTTTTTAATTATATTAATTAAATACTTTATTTCTTCTATAAGAACAAGGAACTATATCAATTTTAATTGATTATTTAATTTTTTCGTGTAACAATATTAATTTATAATTCTTTAAATTTTTTTGATTTGAAATAAATTCTAAAAAAAATGTTTATTGTAATCTGATATCGAGTTTGATTTCGATTTAGGATACACTGAGTACATGTTACGAACAGTGGGACATAATGAAATAATATATTTGTTTTTAAGATAAGTATTAAACACGATATCGTCTTAGCTTGGAACAGATACGGCCCGGTGTTTCCAGCACGTATTCCGGTTACGGATTTCATAAACCTTGTTTTATAGTTTCACATAAAAGACACGTGGCTAAGGCCGCGGTCTTATTGCGAAATTGGAGAATAAATGCTCTTTTACTGCAATCACTTTAATAAAATTTAAAGCACTTATTACACACCATGTGAGGGCAAAACGAATTTCGAAGCAAACTTTATTTGAGGCAGTCTTTGACCGATTCAGAAATAAATGTACTGAAATACTGAACTTCCATATTTCTGTTGAGATTTTAAAATTCAAAAATTGAAAGATTTCATATTTTTTAAGTTTATTACATTCCTTTTCATTTCTACAATATTTTCAAAATAGCTAGAATTAAATTTAAACTTTAATTTTTTTTAGCGTAAGACGTCAATGCTGGACATAAGCCTCTTCCATAATTTTCTAAAAGGACCGGCCAAAAGCAGCCTAGATCTACGGTCGCATTAAAAAATTACGAAACATAATTTCGTTGGTACGTTAAGTACCAACATAGACGTTTGGTCTAGTGGCTAGTAACCCTAGCTGTTAATCAAACGGTCGCGGGTTCGAATCCCGCTAGGGGCGAATGTTTGTGTATTAACATTTTACATTTGTACCTGAGTCATGGATGTTTTGTATTTATAATATTTACAAAAAAAAAGTAATCTATGTAGTATATCAACTGTCTGGAATCCATAATACAAGCATTAGTTGCTTACTGTGGAACTAGATGGTGCTGTATGGAATGTGTGAAGATATTTATTTAATTATTTATTATAATCCTTAATTATAATAAATAAATAAATAAATATCTTATCTTATCTTATCTTTGTTAATTTATATTTATTTTAAAAAAGATTCGACCCTAAGCCCTGTTTTGTGTATGTTCGTAGAACCGCGTCTACGAGTACGGTTCGTAGCAAATATTAGTTATGCTCGCTTGCCTCCTGCGTAGAGCGTGTGCTACTAATCGTACAGTGGTGTGGCGACCTCCTTTCAATTACCTATTTGGAATTTACGTTTTAGTTTCCGTGTCATTCTTTTAATTAATGTAGAAGCACGGAAACGAGAGACAGTCGGCCTTCAACACTGCTACAGAAAGCACGCGCTTTCTCGCCACTCGTCATCACCACAAACACCCATCGTGCGTATCCACACATCATGTAAAAACGCCCATACGTGCGTTTGTTCAATTGTAAAATATGTGTAATATATATCATTATAAATATGTAAATAATAATGTGGAGTTCATTTCATTCCCACAGTGGTATGAGCAATCGTTCATTTCCCTTTGAAAAACATTTAAACACTCTTTTTGTCTAAATAAAATAGGATTTCACGTTACTTCTACAATGATAGTAGCCGATACACACACTTTTTAGGATACACTTTTTCATTTGTAATACATGCATTTAAAAATAGCCCTCAAAATGTTGTGATATCAATAAAAGTTAATGCATAGTTTACTCATATTTTTAAGTCGCGTTTTACTGCTGACAACTCCATAAAATATGTTCTAGTAAAACTTTATTGTAGAATTATAATTGAAATGGCATTTTTATACGATCATTGAAAATTAAATAAAAACATATAGTAACGTTTATGTGCGGTAATAAAGTCAATGAACCGAATAGAAGGGTCCCGTAGGATTGCGTCGGGGTACAGTAAAACAGAAGTTATGCTCGTATGGTTACCCTAACGTTTGTAAGGGTTGCGTATTGCCTGTTGGAAATGTATATTTTTCTCAACATATATTTTTTATTGTGCTTCTTCTTTTCATGTTAAAGTGAGGCATTGAAGCTGATCATCTATTTGATGACACTTCGCTATACCAGGGATGGGATCTGGGATAGGATAAAGGATAAAGAACAAGGTGGAGATAAGGCAGTGGGCTGACATGTTTTATACAGGAACACGTGCAGGTTTAACTACAATCTTCTGTAAGAAATGTGGCTACTGCTGCCAGACTGGCTACCCTGTTTAAAACTGCGAAGCGTTCATTACTACAAACGAATGAATGGTTGAGTGATATATAAAAAGTCTATAATTATATTGGTTATTTATTTTATTTTTATTAATATTATCAAAATTTAGTCAGCTAAGTGAGCGATCTGCTCAATAAGTTAGTTCTGCAATAATTAAAATTAAAAACAAGGCATTATGTTCAAGCAACTTTATAATCTAATTTAATGACAATATCTAGGGGAACAATAGTGTTTTAAGGGAGCAGATGTTGTATCTTACATAAATTAGGGACTGGATTTACCTTCCCGTAATAAAACCGAAGCAAAACGTAAACAAGGAACGTATATGCCCGGTGTAAGGGATAAAGGCGTAGCCAGTAGTATCTAAACTGTGAGCACAAGTGACAAGACGTAGAAGGAAATTACAAATCAATCGACATCTTTGAGACATTCGTTTATCTAAAGACGTATCTGCGTAGCATATTATTAATGACATTTATTAGCAAATAACTTTATATTTCTCGCATATTCTTAAAGAAAATGTCTCATTTCTTAAAGAAATTGTTGGAAGTCTCCTCTTTAATTTATTGGATATAAGAGTAAATACAGAAATAACATAATATGTAGAATCGGGAAGGATTAACGACACGTCATTTGGGGTTTAAATAAAACACAATTGTCGTCTAAAATCTCAACCAGTTTCAAGCGCTAATTTAAATGAAAATTTTAAGAAAGTGTATTTTGTAATTATCAAACATTTTAAAGTTCAACTATTATTTACTGTTTAACATTAAATTTATAAGCAATAAATAGAAAGAACTGAGCATACATAATACGCAGATCGACTAGTATATCTTGTGATTAGGTTATTATAATGGCTTAGTTTGAAGGACTAGAAGTAGTTCATTAAAAAATGAAAAAATGCCTGAAAGATTATGTAAAAAAAAAACTACTTTTTTGAAGCAATAAAGCATCGCTGACACATAGATTTTCCTGATAGCTAAACGTATCAAATGTGTCATAAGTTTGCAAATTAGACCACCGTCTATTACAGGGCCGGATCGCAGAGCACTTAGGTATACAATATTTTTATTGCAATCCCAAGCTCGCTTAGAAAGCAAAGGCGACCCACTAAATAAAATATTTCACCCAAAGAACGTTCGTATTGCGAAGTGTATTCTTGTACAGTAAACCCACAAAGCGGCCTTTCGTTTGACGCTAAAATGTTTTCATTGCGATACGGGGTGATGTCGATTTGAGTGTATTTTCTACTTTGATTCACGCTTCAATGGGAACTCAATATTTGTCAACACACCAACCATTTTTTACAATTCTATTGTAGCGTTATTACGGCATCTATTTTAGATGATATTTCTTTTTATAATACTTAAAACGACTAAAAAAAATCAAAGACCAGAAAAAGCATTGGTAATAAATTATTACAGTTGTGGAGTTTCAACTCCAAAGCCTGCAGCATCGCCGAAAAGTAGCATGCCTATCGATTTTCTATCGTCTGCACTATGGAGAGTGTGCGTCCAGTCTTTACGACCTCATCCAACCGGAACCGTTCCACTTGCGGACCACGAGGCGCGGACAGGGGTTTCATCCCTTCGTGGTTGATGTTCCTCGGACACGCACGAAGCGTTACAGGTCCACCTTTCTTGTCCGAACCGCTAGGGAGTTGAACTCACTGCCTGCGTCTGTGTTCCCTCAAAACTACAACCTCGGGGTCTTCAAGTCAAGGGTAAATGGGCAGTTAGTAGGTAAGCGTGGTCCACCTTCGGCCGCATCTGCACCTTACATCAAGTGAGACCGCGGCCAAGCGCTACCTTGACATCATAAAAAAAAATGTGTTTATTTTTAGTTTAATAATAATTTAAATGCAACATTTATATAAGACTGGCCATGGCTTACGCCTCCTTCACCATGTGTCAAGTAGGCTAACCGCCATTTAAAGTCACCGGTAACCGGGAATGAAGGAGATTATATACCTTTGTTTGTACGATAAAAGTCCCAAACATTAAAAAGAAAATAATTAAAAAAAAATCGCCTATCGAAGGATGAAGTAAACCGAGTGCATAATTTAATAAAACATAAAATTATTTCTAAAAGTAACTAATCCACACTAGACGAGTTATTCTTTTTGGCCAATTAGTTTCCTCCATGCCTCTGCCTTCCCAGCATGCACCTAGTTTAATTATATTTATGTATAAAGTTACATAGTAAAAATTAAATTTAATAGCAAATATACTTTTCAATAAAAGTATATTATATGTTTTGTTTCAATGTAAAACTCAATTTATTAATAGATTTGTAACTTAATTTATAAATAAACAATATTAATCCGTGAATTATTATTAGAAAATGAATAGCGCAGTTTTCATGCTGTATTTATTTATAAAAATAATAACACTAATATATAAAGAGAAAAAGAATAAAAATATAATTTTACTAACAATGAATTCCTTTTTAAGTATTTACTTTATCGAAATTGAAGATCGTCCCAAACTACTGAGACGTTAGTTCTCGACGAATAATTCTATACAATGTTTACAGTGACGGGTTTGGACTTTTATTAAAAAAAAGATCAAAGGCGAATGCAACTTCTTGTGCGCAATACTCGACGAGACTGTGTGAGTGTTCTTTAGATAACAAGTCGTGCTAAGGCAGTGAACTTTTAAAAAGAATTCTATACTTACTTTATATATGTATGTAATTAAAATTACTTCTCTATTATCTTCATATAAACTCACTGTGTCTATGTGAGTGTATGTGTGTGTGTCTAAAAGAGTGAAGTAATCTTAACGAGGAGTCGTCAAACGAAACCCAAGACAGTCCTTTGAGGCAAAAACGCTGGTTTCTTAGAAAGGAAACGTTCCAGGATATTCTAAAAGAGATTAGTCAGACTTTTTACAGACAGATAAATACTTAGTGACTAATTAAATTTTTAATTTATAAATTCTATTACGTAAAACCTTTTAATTAATTTAATTTAATAAAAAGGCTTTGAAATACTAATCAAAATTATTGTTATTATATAACAATTATGGTTAGTAGTGTCAGCTTATAACTTACAATAGTAAAACTTAATGCACTTAAATATATATTATGATTTGATAGTACACACAAACCATGCAGTATTAGCCTATGCATAGGCAAATTCAAATACTGCCTATGCAATCTCTAACACTATTTTTATATTTAAATGTATAATAATACACAATTATAATATCAATAATGCAAGAGATTTATGTATTAGCGAAAGCTTCGATTTTTGTTTTCAAAAATGTTTTTATATTTGTAAATAATTTTTCAGTTTATTTGATTTTGATATTTTTTTTTAAATATAAGCCAAGACCTAAATGCCAGCCACTCGGAACTTATCACAAAAGGTATGTGCATGTTTGCATATAGTGAGTTTTTTTTAGTTGAACGTTATTATTGAAAATATGTTTTATAAAAGTTCACAACGCAAACTTTGTACTTTCATAAATCACATATAACAGTTAGTTATATAACCAGCCACTAATAAATTAGAGAATTACATTTTATTAAAGGAATTACGACAAAGTCAGTGTCACATATTTCGCAGATGTAGACAGTTTGTTGACTGACAGCAGTAAAGTGTTCAAATAGCGTAGGAATTTCTGACAATGCCAACACAACACTCGTGTTTGTGTTGATCTTATTATTTTAACAAGAAACTAATTAAAATCATTTTACATATTCCTTTACTGTCTTCAGTAAACGGTCAACATTAACGAGTAACAAGACAGAATGTTGGAAATATCTAATTTATTTACACTGAGCTATTGAATGTTGGTACACAATATAAAAAACTAACGGTAATTAAGTATAAATAAAAACGTATTTAAGTGGATAAAAATTAAAAAGTTATACATATTATTATTATTATATGTAACATATTCTTACAAATATTTACCTATAGATATATATATCCCCCTTAGGGTGATTTTCCCACCCTTAGGGTAGGAATTTTTTTTTTCAAATTTATATGGGTATATAACCCTATCCAATACAAAAAGAATTATCAAAATCGGACTAGTCTGTAAAAAGTTATGCGTGGTCTAACATTAAAATATATATATATACGCGTCGAATTGATTACCTCCTACGTTTTGGTTTTCGTCGGTCAGTATCCGTTCAGTAGTTTTTGAGATCATCACTAATATACAGACACAAACAGACAGACTTTGTTTTTTAAAAAGTATATTTTTCTTATTAAAGTGTCGTTTGTTTTCAGTTAATATACTGTTAGTCGTCGTTATACCGTTTCTGATAAATAGACGGTAAGACGCGACGCCCGGCTGGCAGCCACATCGGCCAAATTAAAGAGCCCACCGCCCCCGCCGTACCGACCGTATAAATTGGTGATATTAATCTTTGTCACTTAATACTCCATAAACTTCAACTGTGATGAATGCGCGGCATCTTGATAACACAAACCTAATTCGGTGTTAATCACAATGTTAAACGCAAACGATTCTCTTTTAAAAATCACTTCTATTTATGAACTAACCTATGTATGTGTGTATGTATGTTCACATGGAAGTGGATATACAGAAAGGGAGTAAAATAACTTTAACTAATAGACTATACATTAGTAATTAGTACTATTAGCAACAAAAGCATACTTCTATTGTGATTATTAGTTTGTATAAAATTCGTTAAATGTTTTAGAAGCCCACTTGTTTAAAAATCAATTTCATTACTAACAACGAAGAGTGCTTGAACTTCTCGTATTTTCATAATAATTCATAAAATGAAAAACATCGTTATAACTATACCTATATACAAAATAAATACCGAAAATTGTTGGGTATAAATCGTTACGAAGATACATTATCGAAATGAGAGTTTTCATAAATAAATAAATAAATAAATAAATAAACACAGGTTATACCGTAAAATTTGATACAATACACCATATTCAATATTTTGAAAAGCTGGATCGAATCCAAACTAATACGATTGCTCTACAAATAAACTGAAAGCTTCAAACGAAAGCTTCTTTGTCCTCTACGTCAAATGAAATACAGATCCAATTATGAAAATTCAACATTTTTAATAAATACATATTTTTAATAAACTTGATAGAATAGAAACTTTCGTTGTTAATTAATTTTTTTGCAAGATTGAATGTGTAATACACTGTTTTTTAATAAAATTAATAAATTTTTTATTATTTAAAAAAATCTAATTTTTCCACTTTCTAATTGAAGTTAAGGGAGTAGATCATAAGAAAGATACTCGTAACAGCATGTGTGCTGTTGTATTTCGGAGAATAAATAAGTTCAACTTCCAATCTTTTTTACCTTTATAAAACAATAGCAGCACCTGTGGTGTTGCTTATATTCATAGACATTGGTTAACCAACTACCATCAAGTGGAACAACAGCCTGTCTATGTGACCTTAATATAAATAAAGAAATGCAAACCTTCCACCGAGAGGTCGTTTTGATATCAAGCCACCTTTAAACCAAAATTGTGTTTTATATGCGCTTAATACATAAACTTAAAAGGCAAAATCCCTTCACTATTGACAGTGTCTACCCATGCAACGTTGCATCGAGGCATAATAGTCCCCCACCCATAAATATTATACAAGAGTGCGAATTCGGCGTTAGAGATAAGCCCGCCACTCTTTGTAGGTGAACGCAAAATGCCGCACGATATCATAATTTATTAGTGGGCTGTCCTGTCCCCGCGTGAGGTTATCTAACCATGTATTACTCTAGGGTTGCCACTTTTTTTAAAATAAGTTATGTTATTTTATTTTTTTTTTCATCAAGGAAATAAAAGCATACAAAAAAAACTATTAAAGTCGCGACTGTTTCGTGTATTTAATAATTAAACTTAGTATAGCTAGAGGATAAACAAAAATATATTTTTTATACTTTGGAAATGAAATGTAAAAATATTTCTTTTTTTAATAATTTTATTAATGATTATCAATATTATTAACATCAAATACAACACTTAAGTATTCGGACATAACCGTGTGACAACCCTAACTCGTCTGCATGAGCTGTGAAGTTGACATATAGCGGGGTCGGTAGATTGTCTCGAACGATCATAGCAAAGGGTTCGGGAACGTGTCCATAAAAAAATATCCTTCATATTGTGAAAAAGGTGACAAAAGAAGCTATGATGGGTAATGAACCCACTTTTATAGAGGTATAATCATAACTTTCAACGTATTTATGAATTTATAACCGTAAAAGGCTGGTAGATAGCAACTAGATTGCCATATAATGGCAACTTCTTTGTTGGCTAATTTTACATAACATTATTAGTAACATTAAAGTTAAATTATTTATTTTGAAGGTCTTTACAATTCTATATTTTATTTATAATTTATTCGTAGATTTTAATTATAGAATTGTGAATAGGCTTTGACATACTGTACATACCCTTCTGTAAGGGGGTGGTTACTGCTGCCCATCTAGGGCTGCCCAAATGACTGCAAAGCGCAGTGAGCCCTGCCACTACTTTCCAGATTCAGACTAGAAAATTTTGAAAAGTTCATTTCCAAAGTTGGGAATCGAACCTGGGAATAAAAATCAGTGTATAAAAAGTTAGTAATAATAAGTAGGTATAGCCATCTTAAGCACAACCAATTAACTTAGATAAGCGAGTTAATAAGCTTTTGATCACATTAATTAATAAAGCTTTAATTTTTTAGGAATAATTATTGACGCTAATTTAAATTGGAAACGGCATGTAGATTTTGTTTGTAATAGACTAAATCGTTTCGTATTTGCACTGGGGAAACTAAGGAATACAGTGTCAAAAGAGGCTGCATTTACAGCATACCATGGACACGTTTCGTCAGTTCTTAGCTACGGCCTAATAATATGGGGAAACTCGGTTGAAATAGACAGAGTCTTCAGGCTCCAAAAGAGGTGCATTCGTGCTATGTGCGGTTTGTGGTCCCGGGATTCGTGCAAGCCTCTTTTTAGTCAGTTGAAAATACTTCCACTACCATGTATGTACATTAGGGATTTATGCATGTTTGTTAGGTTACACCCCGAACTTTTTAAAAATCGAAAAGATGTCCTCTCGAGGCAGCAAAGATCGCAATATCTAAATTTGCTTTATCACCCACGAAGCTGCAAAAGTATATATGAAAGAAATGTTTATAATATGTGCATCTCAGTGTTTAACAGATTACCAAATGAAATAAAATTGCAGACATCTACCAAAGCATTTAAATTCGAGCTGTGTAAATGGTTACAACGTGAATGTTTCTATAGTGTTAGGGAATATTTTAAATGTAAAAATAGACTATAATTGGTGTGAGTTTTAATAGTGTTTTTAAATTTGACATGTAGGTATTATTAATTGTATATTTGTCATAGTTGCTTTTATATAGTATATCCCTATATATAATTTGAAAAACGGCTAATGTAATTGACTACTTTTTATTTGTACAACTTAATATTTGCACACCTGTACCCAGGTAGAAAACTTGTACTATAAAACTATATACTGTAACTGTAACCACTGTAACCAAGTATTCTAGCAAATAAATGCATTATTATTATTATTATTATTAATATTTAGCAATCTTTTACTAGTATATGTTTGTTAATATAATTGACTGTAGAACTAAGTTTTAATATAACCATGTCAGCCTGTCGATGGACCTATTTGTAACTAAATCATTTTAAATTGCAGATATTTTTTTTATATTACTGATTGCAAAAGAGTCATGCCAAAAACAATTTTAAAATGTAATAACAGTGAGCTTTGATCTAAAAAGAATAGCGTAATAAGAGAGGGGAGTAAGTGTTTTAAAATATTTCATTACCTTGTCGTTTTGAAGAGCTTCAGTGGAAATCTATTACGTAATCAATACTTTCCATGAACATTTTGCAGGGATAAATGGAAACCCAGCAATAACTGGAAAAACGTTTCGCAGAAATATTCGAGAATATAATAGATAAATAACAATCAAACAATTTACCAAACAGTTTTAAGGAAATATTTAATCAATGTAGGTACCTAGTTATATTATTTGTCATGGCAATTATCTATACAATATATAAGGTTTTCAGTAATGATAGACGAGACGAGGAAAGTTTGTGTACATTAATTACAGAGAAAAGTTGCGAGCTCATGCGAAGTTGGAGGCGGGTCGCTAGTGTAGCGCTATGTTTAATAATAAACATTTAATCAATAAGTGATCAAAAAAATCTTATAGTCAAAATAGCACTATTAACCCTGTCGGACATATCAATAAACTATGCTATGCTCGTCTACAAGAAATCGTATCATTAAATTCTTTAATACAAATATCATATACAAATATCTAATAGACCCAACATAATAATGTTATGCCCTCTATATAAATTTGGATATATCTTTCGGATTTCGGATATATTGTTGTTATGTTTTGTAATAAATGCCAATTTTATTATCTTCAATGAAATATGGTAAAATAAGCCGAAACATCGTGCCTTAATCACAGTTTTCCTACAAAGATTATGTGATTGTTGAGTTTCTTGGAAAAAGTATGAATGTGAAATTATTTGTTATTGGAATCAAAATAAAATTATTCTAGGTTGACATAGTTAATGTTGTTACACGAGCACGTTCACTATACGAATCAGATGGAAACAAAACCTTGAAAAAGGAACAAGGTATGTCTTTTTTTCAAAACAGCCCATTTGGCAGTAAGTACACATAATTGATAATTTTAATAATGATAAAATAAATAAAAGTACTGTAAAAGAAGTACTTACCTAAAAGACAGTGTAGTCAATGGTCTGTACGACTTATGACTGTTGAAATCGGACATGGGCGTACCCCAAAAATCGTTCAAGAAGAGTTGCCTCAGTGAATTGGTTCCGACCACATCACCATTAGTAACTATCGCCGGTATATCGTCGTGAACGAATTCACCGTTCAAACTGTTCAAATAACTGAGGACGGCCGTCGCCGTGACCATTAAGTATATCGCGAAGTCACCGTTACTCGCGTATTTGGCTCGCGTCTCTTCTCGCACTGTGGTTAGCCTTCGTTTCATTTTAGGGCTTGTTCTCGTCGCACGTATGGTCACATTTCTACATCTGCACATTTGTTGGGATGGCCTCAGCACCTGTAACAAGCAAAGTAACTTTTAATTTTTCAGTGCTTTCCTAGGATATTAAGTTATCCGGCGTACCTCCAATTACGGGTACGCCGAGGTGCTGACAGGGAGCACAGGCCTCCCCGCGCTAGATACTTGTTGGGTTTTAGCCGACAGGTGTTCGGCATAACCTGCTGTCCCCTACACTGACGGGTATCCAAGAGGATTTCCCAATGTTAAAAAAAAGAATATTAAGTTATCGGCCTCTTTCGCATTTATAACGTTAGTAGGATATCGAATGAATTTTCGAGTGCAGTAGATTGCATTTTGTCTGCAAATTATATTGCAAACCTTCCTCGATTATCGCTCTTACCATTAATGATAATCGTATCAAAGATCGTTGGATTATTTAGAAGTAAAACAGACACAGGTGAACATACTCCTATACTTTATTTTATAAAAAAAAAACCACCCAATTGTCTTTTCCACAGGGTTTAATGTTTTCACCATACGAGTAAATTCCTCATTTGCCCACATTTAACAAACTTGAAATTTACATTTTAAACAGTTTCACATGATTATAAATTACATTTTATTATTCGTTGTAGTATGCGAAGAGTGCTTTCAATGAATATTTATATCGTGTTTAGGGGACAGAAACGTGGCGCATCGACTTCTGATAAAATATTCAAAATTCCAACGACCTCTCGTCCAGAGGCGGCATTATACCCTGAGAATTGACAATTATTATTAATATATTATATTAATATATAATTATTATTAAAAAGACATAGCGTCGAATATTTGAAAATAATATAGATACATAAGTATACAATCGACCTGCTACGGGTTCATACAGATGCATTTTTTAGCAAATGAAATAAGCAAAGCTTTCTCGTTTATCGCATTTTCCAGCAGTGAAAACCAAATCACATATTGGGCAGTTGAAAAAAAGTTAGCGGATAAATAGATAGAAGAGGACAACGACTTTAATTTATGATAATATATGTATAGATACATTATAGATTATCTTATGCTTTTTGACGCGAATTTAAGGAGTATTTTTTTCTATGCTGTGAACTCATTAGTCTTGTCCTTCCTCATGATTCAATCATCTAAATATCTAACTTTATTGATTCTTCCGCAGTTAAAACAAGGCATTCAGATGGTTAATTAATTTGTTATTATTTACATAATAGTTATTAGTTTGAGATAGTAAACAATACATTATTTTAAAAGGGGCAATTGGCAAGGATTGTTACGATTCGATCGGCTGGGATTGGGATTGGGATTTAAATAGCACCACCACAAATTTTGTATTTACAATAAAATATAAGCACGAATTGAGCAGACCGTCTGGCGACTGTAACCGCCCCTTTACAGAAGGCCACAGGATAAAAATAATATTGTGTATTAATATCAAAGAGTAAGGGATACTAGATCCCCTTATTTAACCTACTAAGGTCGACAGCGCACTTATAGCACCTGCGGCGATACTTGTGGTAATAGGTGACGGTAGCCACTTACCATAAAAAGGACCGTACATAAAGGGAATAATTTCGCTCTAAATTAATTTTTAATTTTAACAAAACAACGTATATAATATGTGGTCGTTTGCTACACACATAACATAAGTAACTATATTATTCAATATAACAGCAATATCGGTCGTTATGAATTTTTCGTCTAGCTGGCCTATCCAGAGTCCGGGTACGTGACAAAAATATATAAACCATTGGCTGAGAAAAATTGGCGCGAGGAAATACAAATATTTCGAATTTGCGGGTTGTGGCGATGTGGACGTGGTAACTTACAATATTGCCACTAACGAAATAAGCTTGCGGTTACCACTGAATCCAAATTGGCTTTTAATTCGCAATTTCTCAATTACGTTGACCGAATCAAACTTTTATAATTGAGTTCATATAAACGTATAAAATTCTGTGTAATTAAGTGGCTTTAGTTATTATAAATAAAACATACTTAAATACACGAGGGATACTCTAGTACTAATTAAATTTTAAAAACGCACTTATATTAACTACACAAGCAATCGACATGAAATTTTGCATGACACGTTATCAGGAGTACAAACAAGAACGTGGGTATATAGTATACTAGCAGATGCCCGCGATTTCGTCGGCGTTGAACGATAAACGGTATCCTATGTCCTTTCTGGTGTTCCAGACAACGTGTATACAAAATTTCATGGTGATCGGTTCAGTAGTTTTTGCGTGAAAGAGTTACAAACATCCAAACATACTTTCGCATTTATAATATTAGTACGGATACTGTAGTTATTGTTGTTATATGAAAAACTAAGTCTTTTTTTTTTCTGGAAATCAATCTTCCGAAGTATCCACGTTTCTTAAGGCCTCCTTTCCCGAAAGTCGACTTCTGACAGAAAGTTCATCTTTATGTTCCATTTGGCAATTTACCCAATTTGTGGTAAGTGCAATTCGCCAATTGGACGATGATTCAAATTTATATTTCCCTACATGTTGCACGCGACTTCGTCTTCGTAACTTTATAAAATATAGCCTATGTTGTTAGCTGATAATATAGTTCTCTATAGGTAAAAGAATTTTCAAAATCGGTTCAGTAGTTTAGGAGTTCATCGCGTAAAAACAACGTGATACGAAATTTTTATAAATATAGAGATTTAAATCTATACTAATATTATAAGAAGAGAAGATGTGTATTTTTGTTTGTAATAAATAAACTCAAATAACTACATTCAGAAGTTTTAAAAATTCGTTTACCTATAAATAGAAAGCTACGTTATCAGCGTTTAACGGAGGCTATATTTTATAAAGTTACGCGGACGAAGCCGCGTGCAACAGCTAGTATACTATAAAATAAGTCGCTGTCCATTTCCCCGCTGACTTTTTTTAAACCATTTTCGATACGGATTTCACTAAAGGGCTATAAACGAGGGAGGTTTGTGTATATAATTTGCAGAAAAATATTGCATCTGTCTTATGTAATGATTTTTTTGACTCTTGACTCTTTTTTGTAAACCTTGACTCACACTTAGTTTTCTGTGTGTGAATTTAAGTTTTCTGTGTTTTCATTTATATTTATCTTAAAGATATGGTGTGGAGTTACAAGCAAGGCTGAATTTATCGCGTCGATTGATCGATAAAGCTCGTTAGTCGTCCTGACACGTCTCGGCTCGTTGTTTCTGCAAACATCATTATTGAGTTACAGCCCGGTGGGTGTTTGCTACCAAAATAATGGGGACTCTGTTTTTTGGATACAAGGTGATGCTTGAAACCGTCTTGCCACTCTGATTATTGCTGATATATTGTGCGCTCAAATTTAATTACTATCGAACAGAATCTGAGAACGCCAGAGCCAATTTCACTGTCCTGTCTAAAATAAAAATGACAGAGAAAGCCCCTTTTTTTTAACGTTGGAAAATCCTCTTGGATACCCGGCAGTGTAGGGGACACTGCGGGGTTATGCCGGATTAGTACCAACTAAAACCCAATGACTTTCTAGCGCGGCTGTTGATAGGCCGGGTCGCGGGGACTTTATGTCACGACATCAGTGCCCCGCCACGGCTATCCAGCGCGGGGAGGCCTTTTTTTTTTGACGAGGAATAATCCGCTTACAGATTCCCTACCGCTGGCTAGGCGGAAGGGGTATGTGGGGGTCGCCCAGCACCTGATCATAGCGGCACTGAGAATACCCACTAAAACTCCCCGGTGTCTCCTTGCCCTTTGAGCGGGATGGACCGGGCTCTGCCGAGGCAACAACTCCGATCCACCCTAGGGCAGACTAGCCATTGCTGGCTAGACTAACTCCAATGGGGGATTGCCCGGAGACACCGGGGCAATCCCCAGACGGGGGGACCTTGTGTAGAGCGCGGGGAGGCCTATGCTCTCTGTCAGAACCTCGGCGTACCCGACAGTGGAGGTACGCCGGCCATCTCGAGGGACCTTAAGAAACCCCTGCGTAGATACTCGTACAAAGGATGTGTACATTATGCAAGATTTCCCCCTAGTTATAAAATTACTTTCTAATTATTTAATATTAACTTCTCATTATAAAACTATATAATTTCTTATTACTTGGTTTTAACTTTAATAAGCCCGTGTGTGTCGTAACATGTTTTGTGGTAGTCTACGCCAGACGTGTTTATGTAAACTTAACGCAATGTTAATTTCACGTAACAGGCGTTTGTTAAATACAACATATAATTAGATATGACGCTAAGTTAATAACAATCTTTAACAACAAGTTAATAATAACAACTATCCCATTTGATTAACCATAAATATATGTTTTAATTGTGTTAAATTAAATCAAATTAACCTAAATTGCATTTATTTATTTATTTTTGGGAACCCAAAAAACACTAAAACCCAACGACTTTCTAGCGCGACCATTGATTGGAGGGGTTTAGGGGACATTATGACACGACTTCGGTGCCACGCCACGGATAGTCAGGTATCCTATAAATAAGTATTAGTACCCAATTATGTTAATAAATTATTTTAACTTAATTATTTACAGTTTTCAAAAGAACTACTTACTTCAGAATTATTTTTATGCAGATTTGAACTGGGAACAACGAGCTTATCTTTATTTTTCCAGTTTTATTAAATTGTGGAAGTCACCTATTTTCTATATCTAAAAACCAACTATAGTATCTAATTTAATAGTTAGTACTTTCAATAAGTCTTAATTTCAGGTAACTAAAAACAGTTATTGATTTTTTATTAATAAATTAATAAGCACGTTATTTGAGAAAAGCAGAAGCACTTTTAACGGTATATAAATAAAGTTAACACAAGAAAGACTGCTTTCAGGTATTGTATGAAAATAGCGGGTCGGTGGTTATTATTTGTAAAATTGCTTTGTGAAATAAGAGATTTGAGATATGTACATTTTATTTAATACAAAGAACTTGTATTTAATACTAAAACCTGAAAGGAGTAAATATTTTATTGTTAACATAAAGTTATTCTTCCAAATGGGAATTTTAAGGTTTCAACATAAAAATGGAATTGTTTTCCTAATAGTTTATCTGAATTTTCATCGTCGCAAATATTTTTTCCATGTAATATTGTAGTTGTACATAACATTGTGGACACCAACATAATATATTCATAACTTGAAATTCTAACCTCACTGGGCTCATTATCTTTTGCGACATAATGTTAAGACAATTTGTCGTCGAACAATATAAATACTTCGAACGACCTGACTGATATTAGTTAGGAACTTCATGGAACGGTGCCATATCACGATCTGCCGGATTATACTATCGGCCGCCGACATAATATACATTATATATACTAATTTATAAGCTTCTGAAATGTATACAAACAAAGTTAAATAAAATTACTTCTATTAATGACTGTCAATACATAAGAGATAGTTCGGAGTGGAGTCTTATTACAAGCATAACTGATAAACAGGTCGTGATGACGCAATCTAGACCACACGCATATTTAGAGACTCAATAAAATTTCTCGTTAAGAGGAGTTATCAAGTTATAGAAAAATAGCTGTTGCACGTGACTTCGCCCGCATAACTGTATAAAATACAGCCTATGTTACTCGCTAATAGTGTAGATTTCTATAGGTGAAAGAAATTTCAAAATCGGTTCAGTAGTTTTTGAATTATTTCATTACAAACATACAAAAATCTTCTCTCTTTATAATATTAGTATAGAAGTATAGAATATAAGTAGAAGAGCAGCGCAATATACCTTGTCCAATTGTGAACCTAAACCACCCAGTGACCCAGGGAAATACACACAAAAAAAAATATATAATCAAAATCGATCTAGCCGTTAAGGTTTTCAGTGACATTAACATGTATATCAATGATACATGTACTGTACAATGATCGTAATTTTGCTGTGATTTCGCTACCATTTGCATGGAGGTTACGCAAAGCATTCCGAACGAAGCGTCCCTAAAATTCCGCTGGAACAATGTCAACAACAAATTAACTTTGTGGCCCGCTAAAGACTAACAAATTTACAAATTCACGCATTCCACTGGCCCGAGCAATTCATAACCTATTTACATTGGGGCTCAACATGTCCACCGCATTCTGAATTACATTGTTTTGCGTGTATAAACTCTTTTTCTTAAAATAAAGCAATCACTAGTCTCTAACAAACTGCGGATCGGTTGAGTTGAGGACTGATACTTTCTATATTATAAACTTGTGAGTCGCGTGAATGAATTTTTTCCTTAATTTCTATACACAGACATTCCTCATTTATCGCTCTTTCCATTAGTGAAAACCGTTTCAAAATCAATTGGTATTTTTACGCGTTCGACGCGTTTGATCGAGTAAAACTCTCACTAGGCCCTCAGAATATTAGAATAGAATTGATGTATGATTATTGTTACTTTTTGGCGTATAAACTACTAAATTGATTTTGTTGAGAGGCGCGGAGCAAAGCTAGATTTTGGGTTACCAATTCAGCTCAATAAGGATTTATATAAATACGTAAGGTCATATCAAAGTGGAAGATTTAATGACGCCTTTGTTTTCAAATATAACTCTGACTTGATTCACATGTAAGAAGTATTATGTATATATACCTATTGTACATTGTTTAACCTGTAGGGACTTGTTGTAAATATTCATTTGCGTTATACAAACTTTTTCGTTAACTTTTTAATATATTTTTATGTCATATGTTTGTTGTCACTTATATTTGTTTGTCACCAATTTGTCATGTTCTTATAATAACTTTCTTTGTAAAATATAATTCTTAATCCGTCGTAATCCGTATCTTTAATTTATACAATCACGTACAGCACAAACCAACCACAAACCTAAATATACTACTAGTAGGTATGGCAAGTAAAGATGAATTATTATTTTTAAATTTAATTTTCACAAAATAAACCTCTAGTCGTTAACAAAACACAATAAAAGCATTATCTACAATTAAATTTTGATACGAAGACAAAAATATCTTAGAGAAGCATTATTAAGGTCGAATCTATATCAAACTGTCACAGGCTGACAGCCGTACACAATGTGAACCCTCATTATTTTATTGCATCTGAAAAGACATCCGTCAGGGTTGTTCAATTATGATTTTCATTTATTTTGTGTATTCACAATAACAAACAAACACGAGTGACAGACAGGTTTTGAAGTACAATTTAATACAAAATTTTATTAAAAATATTTTACTACTAATATTTTAAATTGACATTGACAAGACATTTCCAGGTCATCAGACAGATTGCACACCGTTATCTTATGAATTTTATTTATGCTGGGACTAACAGAAAAAACACCCAAAAAAGGGACTTACGACACGCAAGACTATTATATGTCGTCACTATACTTGTGTAGTATTATTGATAATAACCTAAAACTAGTAGGTCAACGCTAAAGTATTGTGAGTACCATGTTTCAACATGCAAACCGCGTTACACGTTAGTGTACGGTTTTATACAGCCTGTACTTGATGAGGCCCGTGTTGCGGAAACCGTACTCGGTATAAGTAGTTCTTGTTAAAATATTTCCAGCACATGTTATAGCAAGTCGTTGCTACTGGCTTTAGAAACGCGATTCACATTTTTGAATTTTGCTCAGTTAAGAGACATATCCGCAAGAAGAATTTGTAAGATGCAAAAATATTGTCTTATTTGTATAAGTTATACAAACAGTCGGTTAAACCTTCATATGGATACATATTATATGTTATAGGCGACGGTAGCCACCTACTAGTACCATCAAATGAACCGTCAGCCTGTCTGACGACCTTAATATGTGATGTGATATCAATGCATAAAATGCTGCACTTTTCATAAGAGATTTCTCACGTAACAGTTAAATAAATGATCATCTATTTAAGATCCGTTCACGATCGTAACATTGAAACAGCGTTTGCCCTGATTTCCCTTGCCCCATTTATTGAGAAAAGAGATCTTATCACAAAATGGAAATAAAAGATGTAGTTGCAAACAAAAAAGCTTACAAGTCGCCAGTATTATTGTCGAAGCCCACAATAGAACGTCAAACACATCCTGCCTCCATTCCGTGAATGAGCAAAAGACTGAATAGATACTTTCTTGTAAACAACTATTCAACTGTTGGGTGAGTTTCAACAATTTCCAGTTCCAACATGTGAACTCGCAATGTTTCTGTCTGAATTTCATTGCTAACCTTTGCTTTTGTCGCAGAAAAATTTCAAAATTCCATTTTTGAATTTCCACTAAATAGACTTCGAATTAGGCCTCTTTCTTTTTTTTTTTTAATTTATTTTATGAGCCAAGTGCCCTTAATACAATGTACATGTGCCACAATTCAGACTAATTAAGTATACTTACAAAAGCTTATACAAATAATGGCAAATATTCTAGATACACTTATATAAACATATATAATTAAAATACAGATATATATACCTAATAGTTAAGATTAAATAGATAAACATAAAATTAAATAACTATTTGTGTCAAGTAGGTTAACCGCCATTTAAAGTCACCGGTAACCGGGAATGATGGAGATGATTATACCTTTGTTTGTACTGTAAAAGTCCCAAAGATTAAAAAGAAAATAATAAAAAAAAATCGCCTATCAAGTAAACCGATTGCATAATTTAATAAAACATAAAATTATTTCTAAAAGTAACTAATCAACACTTTACTTGTAGTTGGTGAAAGAGGCCCTTATTCTAATAGCGTTATAGACTATTTCTACTATCGCTAGACTAGTTTTAGACCGAAAGGAAATAAATTTAAATAAAAGTTTACAATGAAGAGGAAGAAATAATTTAATTGAAAATTAAGAGCTATCAATATGAACTCTACATAACAAAATAATATAGCATACTAGCTGGTGCCCGCGACTTCGTCCGCGTTGATGAACGATGAAAGGTACCCTATGTCCTTTCTGGTGTCCCAGACAATGTGTATGTAAAATTTCATTGTGATCGGTTCACTAGTTTTTACGTTAAAGAGTTACAAACATCCATACATCGAAACATACTTTCGCATTTATAATATTAGTACGGAAGTACGGACTTACATAACAACGCAAAACATTAAAATGTCCTTGAGTAAAGTTAAATGGAGTCCTGTAAAGTTGAATAGTTTTATTTCCTGTTACGACGACAACCTTCCATTTCCCACTATACATTTTAGAATATAACAATATGACATAATATATGACTAATATAGAACTCACTTTTGCCAGCGACTTCATTCGATGCCCTTGTTCTTAAGCGTTAAAATATTATGAAAAACAAAATATATTAACAATAAATTAATCAATATTTATTGCTCATATTACTGGCAAACTTTTGTATATACTGATTTTTTTTATATTTTTAGATGACCGGAAACAGTAATTCTTTCCGGATAAAAAGGTCTTTTTCTGTTACAAAGACAATGTGTGTGCAAAATTCCATTATCATCGGTTGATTAGTTAGGACAAGAAAGAAAGAAAGAAAGAAAGAAAGAAAACAAAACTAATTCATTTTCGCTTTTATAATGTTAGTGTACTTATAAAAGTAATTTATTTTATAACGTAAACATTCACTAAGAAAGATTTTTTTGAAAATTTCAAACCGGCGTCAGGTCACTAGTAACACCTTACATATCTACAGAAAAACATATTTATTTTCAAAGCGTAGTTTCTCTAAAGAACTTATAAATTAACAAGCTTTTATGTCATATTATAGTAAGACTATTTTGAAATTTTTTTTTTATCATATTTTACTTGGCTTGTTTTCGTTTGATTCTCTTTGAAATCTGCTCGTGTATCAGAGCGTGAGATCGAAACAGAGTTAAAAAAAAATTACTTAATTTAGTCCATAGAACATAAATAATGGCAGCCTAAAATAATTTCCATTTCGCAAATGTATTAAATAAATCATGTTTACATTAAGTTTTCCTTTAATAAATAAACATTAAAATATTACGTTGAAATGATAATGTGATTCGTCTGTGAATGAAATTAGACTGAGCCGATGTTATTTGGACTTACAATTAGATTTCCTCTTCATTACTTCAACGAGTGCCTCCGAATAGTAATGAGTTCTTATTTATTTTTTTTATAGTCCAGGAGCCGACTGTAAATATACTTATTTAATTTCTGTCCACAATAATAACTAATATTATATAAATGGGAAGGCATGTTTGTTTATTTGTTAGTTACTTATTATCGTTTGATGCCAAAATGAATATGAATGTTTGTTACGCATTCACCTTTTAAATACTCAACCGATCATCATAAAATATTGTATACACGTTCTCGGAAATACAGAAATACCTTTCATCCAGAAAAAAGTACTGTTTTTAGGGACACTGACGAAGTAACAAGCAAAAGCTAAGCAAAGTAACAAGTAATTCCATGAATATTAATAATACTAATAATACTATTAGTATTAATAATACTAATCATAATAAATCATAATATTTACTCTACATTAATAATAAGATTATACCTACCAGAGACTTAGAAGTTTAGTATTTCATTTTCATTTTACATTATGTAAATTAATTTTTAAAAAAAATTTACATTTCTTTTTATAACTATACTTAGGCAAATGTATCTATTATAAATATCTACTATCTATTATATCGCTGAGTTTATTTTTATAAAATAAATCGGAATCCATTTTAATACCAAATAATTGCCCCAAGCTCTCGAACTAATAAGCTTAATTTATTATTCATCAGCATTAGAATGTCATCAAATATGTTTTCTTTTTTGTTAATTTATTGCTGTTTACTTAAAAAATATTAACATTTTTTTTTAAATTATCCAATGTCTAACACAAATAACGCCTAATTACATAATTATCACTTAGAGACTACATAATGGCATATTTTTATCATCTAGATTAACACTTGGAATGACTAGGAGTTCTAGTGACTAGTACTAGACTTTTTAAAATTTTATATAACACTTAAGTTTTACTCAAAAAATATGCTTTGAAAACTGATAATCTATCAGCACAATATTTCATCACAAATCAAAATTCTAATAACATACAAAATTTGCATAGACACATATAAAATGCATATTACATATTAAGAAAAGAAACCACAATCCCCAATAAGTTAACCGCCTATGTAGTAAAAAGCCTACTTAAATATTTTACATATTGATTCACTCAAATACCTAATTATTGAAAACAAAAATAGCTATAGAAAATTCAAAGTTACGTTGAAATGAAATTTCTTTATGAATATTTTAATATATTTAAAATATTAATAATATAAAGAAATATAAAGAAATATCTTCACACATTCCACACAGCACCATCTAGTTCCACAGTAAGCAACTAATGCTTGTATTATGGATACCAGACAGTTGATATACTACATAGATTACTTTTTTTTTGTAAATACATACATATTATAAATATATATAAAACATCCATGACTCAGGTACAAAGGTAAAATGTTAACTAATAAACATTTGCCCCTAGCGGGATTGGAACCCGCGACCGTTTGATTAACAGCTAGGGTTACTAGCCACTAGACCAAACGTGTCGTCAAACGTCAATATGAATAAAAACATTTAAAATATCATCATGAATTTTATAATTGAAAAATCAGAAATATTTAAAGAGTTATTTATTATTACACGTATAAATGTCCAGTCCAACCGTATTTGGGATTTCAGCTAGTTACAACATTTACCTAAATACAAACATGTTTTAGCTAGGTACCTATATTTTTCCTTATGCTGGGATAAGTTTAAGGGGGGGACAATGAAATTACACCATGAATCAACACACATCGTTAACCAGACACGAGTAAAACACACAATAGCGTTAAGCCCTTTCACACGGGGTGGTAATTTGCGACTAAACGTCGAAGGAAATAGACGACTCCAGATTACGGGAGAGCCCACTTGACTCGCCGCAAATAGCGGTGCGTAATGGCCTGACGAACGACTCTTAAGGCCTTTTTGAGGGCCGAAAAAATTCAAAGCGCTAAAATGTTCGTTTACGTTTGTTGGTGTTTCTCAGAGATTTGTTTCACATAGAGAATTTGTATTACTTATCTAATACTTACATACTAAACTCTTGTGTATATGTGTATCTATGTATAATATGTATAATGTAATATGTGACTTAGGTGATTGTGTCATTCCCATTGTATAAATGTAAAATCCGTAATTGGCTGTTGGTTATGTTTATGTTTTTGTTGGTAAATTTTTATTTTGAGAGCTGTGGATTTTTTAGATAAATAAATAAATTATAAAATAAAGTCGCTGACCGTCTCTGTCTGTGTCTCCGGCTATTTTCTTCTAAACTTGTTTATGAAAAAAAGCGATAAACATGGAAGGTTTATTTGTATAACTTGCAGAACTTGCCCATGCGAAGCCGGGGCCGGGTGGCTTAGTAATACATAAAGCAATATTATAATAATAAATAAATCTTTCCCCCTCCCCATAAAATGTAGAATTTACTTTAATTTCAAAAGGTTAGCGCCAAATTTGTTCTAAAACATTTGACACGGTTCTCTGCGAATCTTGACCTTGCCCTTGTCCTTGCCCTTGTCCTTGCCGCCTTACGCCTTTCCCTCTCTTCAAACCAAATCGTGAAACGTGTACACAATAGATAACTACTAATGGAATAATGGGATTGTCTGATCTGTTTATAATTAAAACCAGATAAGGACGTTTGAATCGTGTCTTACAAAATATTTTTAATCAGTTCATTTATAGGGAAAATTCAATTGACTGGCTCATTGATATTATTATGTATTATCTTTTTTGTATATAAAAATGTTAAGTTGGTTTGTATATAATAGTATTTGTTTTCAACTATAACAATGTTACAAATACAGAAAGAACTAAGGAGGTTAAAAAGTTAATATATAATTTTATTGAGAATAAAGGTAAAAAAAAGGCTCTTCTTCGATGAAATTTATCTGATTTTTGTGAGCCTATTTTTCTCAATAAATGTACCCGCAACGGTCTAGACACATAATTTTACTTTATTGCCATTACACTTTTTTCAAAAAATTCATGTAGGTATTATCAGTGTTTTATAAGGATGAAGTGTTTTTTAGGGGTTCGCTCATGACACATTCTTAAGACGTGGTTCGGTTTTAAATTGACTATTATTACTCAAAAATGTATTTTAATGTAGTTAGTAGTATCAGGGCATATTGGATTTCGTAGTGTTCATTCACGTTGACTAGCTGGTGCGGTCACGAAATATTAAAACTCACAGCATAATATGAAAGTGTTCACATACACAAAGCAGGTGAGGCGAAAGTAGCGACGGAGCGCGCGATTCACTCGCGACGTCAGGTAAGTTCAACCAGTTTGATCTTGTCGCTAGAAATGTGGCACGTTTTTTTTTTTCTCTTTATTCAGGAAAAAATTCCTGTCATTATACATAATTTTTTTACAATATACATAAATATTTAAAGACTTAGAGTTCCATACACAAAATAAATATTAAACAAAATAGATACATAGTTACAGTACTGAAACAAAATTCTACATATAATACAAAATAGATAACCAATATTTTAAAATTTAAATTAAGAAAAACACAATAAATATGTACATTCAAGGAGCCTTCAAAAGCCTATTACGTATCTGAATCCTATAATTAGTCAAACTGCCACGGAATACATCCACATCCATAAATTCACGTTTTCATTATATCGTTCAATATATAGGAGTTTATCAATGAATCATTAAAAATAAAAGATCGTCGTCCATCTTTTCAACCTCTAACAACACGTCACACTCGCGCAAACGCCTGGCTGTCAATGTGAAAGCGAGCTCGCCACATCCACCGCGACCGCACCCGCCACCGCGCCCGCGCGTTCTACGTGAACAAGCACGTAGTCTTAAATTTGACAAGCCGTCTGGTGGCATAGTACCTTACAGAAGACCACCGTATAATAACGACATAAGTGCTGTTGTGTTTCGGTGAGTGAGTAAGCGATGGCTCGTTTCTATATCCTTTCCTAATCCCTCATCCTTAATACTATTCGTCGGCAGCCCATTCGCGCAAAATGTGGCGTTGCTTGTATTATTGGCGACGGTCACCTACCATCAAGTGGACCGTCAGTCTGTGTTTGAAACACATGAAAAAAGAATTAACAAATACGCTGGACTGTTTTGAAAAGAAAATAAAATAATTATATAAATAAAATAAATATGGAATATTAGAAAGTTAGAAGAACAAAAAGCGTCTTAACAGAGCGAACTGTATCACAAATGACATTTGCCCAGCTATGATTTATATCTTGCGGAATAGATATCTTAATAACTCTCGAGCGACGAACATAAATCAGCCGGGGACTATTCTATAATCCATTGGAAATCCTATTGGGGACAGAAATGCTTTCTTCTCGGCGAATCCAATCCAAATAAAATGCGCAAACTTTTAAAAAGTATTAAAGACAATGCGGTTGTGTTCATTACTTATATCAAAAAGGTTTTATTATACTATTCATAAAATCATAAAATCAAATCATAACATCAATAATTTTTTGTCATTTTTTGAGAACAAGCGGTAGACAGACTGACAAGATACTTAGTAATAGATAACTACTGTCACCTATTAAAGGTGAGAGAATAGGGGAATATGCACTGACACCAGACACTGTCACAAGGTATCAAGGTTTCCTCTGTAACGAGATTAGTCTTACTGAACTATGTAATCCTGCAGTCATTATAATAAATAAAGATGTGCTAGGTTACTGCCTCCACCAGAAGGGCCGTTCAGTTGACTGCGAAACGCAGTATGATCTACCATTATCAATGATTATAATAACTCCTTTTTTTAAGTGTAAACAAACAGTCAAAAGTAGTCTTATTATTTCTTAGATAAAAAATTACTTAAGTACTCTAAAGCAATAAAGTTCTATTGGAACTGAGAAATTATTATTTATTTTTATTTCATCTGTTAAATAAATGTGAAATGTTTTCAATTGATGAATATATTATATTTTATGACAATTTGTTTTAGTAAAACTAATAGAAATAAATCTGACCAGAAGCGATGAAAGCCTTCGCTGTGTCTTAGTTATCAGTGCCATTAAACGGCATACTCGTAACGGGAGTCATCCCATCCGCTTAAAGCTTCGACACATTACCGGCGAGGCTCTACAGCGTTCCATTATACTGCATAAGAATTGAAATAATGCACAACTACGTTTCCTATGTATTTTAGTAGTGGCGGGACATGCTGCGTTCCAAATTCATAAACGGAACAACCTTTTTTGAGACAGTAATCACTGTCCAAAGATGTATGCGTATATGATGTATTCATATTATGATGTAAGCGCCTGACAGGTGTACCGAGACCAGTAAAAGCAGATTAACCACCCCCATAAACTCGCGAACTCACGCGAGTTAATTGTCCGCGAGTAGTGTAATAACTCCCTTTATAATATCAAACCCTGCAGTGCATTTTTAACTTCCATGGCGTTGCTTGTTTTAATATGCTTAAATATATATTAGGCTATTAACAGTGTTAATACCTGCTTTAAAGTGGACCCTCAGCATTTCTAACGGCCTTTACATATAGAAAAATATACGCACTGTAACTGCCAGCGACACAGTCATAGTACCGCTCCGCCCTGTCGGATATGTGCTGAACCTTTTATCATCTCATCCCTCGCTCTTCCGCACTTTCCCTCGCCTAATTTACGGTCACATAAACCCGCAATCTCACTCGCAACACACCATTATCCGCGACGCTACAAATTAACTCTGGAACTGCTTTATTAACATCTTCACGGGTTTATGATGCTCAGATAAAATCTTGTGACTCGTGTACTCCGATATTGTGACATTTATTCGTTAGGCGATAAACCCACGCACACAGCGAAAGGGAAATGTTTAAACGGTTTGTAATTATCGCGAGTGGTTTGGTTACTGTGTTTCACTTGGCTACATTAGTTCCAATACAAGACCAAAGTGGTTTACATAGCCTAAATAATCAGTCATATACAGTGAGAATGGGTAGAACACAAGTCGCATTGAGGTAAACGAGTGCTAGCTGACCCCAAGAGAGCCAACAAAATCTTAAAACTGATTGTACCACAAACCACAAGAAACACATCAGCTGGTAACATTTTGTATTTTACTACATGTAAAACTGTTTTCTTCTATTAACTTAAATTATGTATTTCGAAGAATTAAAATTGTTCATATATATATATAAAATGTTGAAAGTAAATCAATTGAGTGTATTGCAGATTCATTTTAGATTTAAGTTAAAACAATTTGTCACGTGTCAAATACTTTATCTCCAATCGTAAAACCATTTCTTGATTTATAGTTACAAGTTGTGAACATTTTTTTCCTCTAAGCGTCGTATCAATCTTACCTGCCCTCTTTTCCCAAAGCTCACTATGTTCACCCACTGAATTATTCTGAAGTATTTTTATAGCTCTTACCGTTTGCCAAACACAACAAAAAATATTTTCAATAACTCTCTCTTCTCGAACGATTGACGCCAGCATATTGAAAACAATGCAAAGTTTAATTAAAATCATTATTAAATTCAGTATGTGGATTGTTTCATTATTAAATTCAGTATGTGGATTTTTTGTATTTATATTGGATCTACTGTTTGTCATAATGAATGCCTGATATATCTGATAGTCATGACACATACATAATATGTCTGCATATGTGATTACTAATTTTTACCCGCAACTTCTTCCGCGTGTCATAGCCTATAACTTGCCTAAACTAGTAATGGGCACTTACTAGGTAAGCGTGGTCCACTTTCGACCAAAAAATCGTATTTATAATATTATTATTAGGATGAAATAAATTTGAGATATATTAAAGACTTTGAATCGAAGGTCATCGAGTTCAACGATCAGTAACGACCTAGGAGAAAGTCAATTTGACCTGCCGACTCACTTTTCCCAGTTTGACAGTTAATAAAAGCAACGACTGAAGCTTAATCTGAATTGCTAATGTTATTTTTCTTTAAATTACCCCGCTGTGCCGAGGATTAAACATCTATTATATTCAAGATCGCTTGCTTTATTCAATCCTTATTAACTTTAAAATGATTGACGTTTGCAACAAAAAAAAACCTTAATTTTTTGACTAAGCTATTTTATTTTAAGATGCTAGCTGGTTATCTGCTCCAACTTGATCGTGGTTAAAGATAGGCTTAATATTATAAATGAGAAAGTGAGTCGGTTTGCTTGTTAAGGTTTCACGCCTTAACTATTTAATGGAAGACATTTTACTTCATGAAATTTCATGAAAATCATGAACTTTTGTATACAAATAAACAGAAAATAAACAGAAAATGGGTAATTTTTAACCAGATAAAAAAATACTGTTTCCAAGAACTATCTAAACTTAAAAAAAATCAAAGCCTGACAAAGGCTGAATATACATTTTAACACCTAAAAAAGGTGACTCTGACGAAGTCATAGGCAAAACGTAGTAAAATATAATTACAATTTTGTCTGATTTTTTTTTTGTCTCAATTCTGGTATTTCCAATATAATTATTTTAAGAGAATAGTCGCCAGGCGTTGGCATAATAATTCTAAATCTCGAGCCAGTGCAACATTGTTTGTAAACAACTAAAGTGAAAACAGGTCAGCCTCGGTTCACCTTTATGCCAGCTATATCAAAGAATTTTTTCTCTACTTGAAGTTTTTCATTGTAAACTTATTTCATTAAATGTCCAGTAAAATTTTTTAACACACTAGAAATAAATTTATATTCCACTAAAAGATATACCAATTACCTTAGACCTCCCCTTTTTTGTAGCTTCATAGCTGGCCCACTTTTTGACATGGACTTTCATATGAACAACCTTTACCATTGTAGCTTTGTTAGTATAAAAAGATTTCGTTATTGTTCAGTCAATAAATATTTAATTGTTTTATGTATAAAGGCGACAGATACAGAGATTGTTGTGACGCGTGTTTGATGTGTTTAAATATCGAACGGAGTTAGGCAACAATATATCTAAATTTGAATACTCCTAGTAATAAAGTGTTCTTACAATATTTATTTCTTATTTAAAATTTTAGATGCTTGTAACTGTTCTCGCGTAAACACGTACCTAGATAAACTTTGAGAACATTAATACTTAATCGCTGACAATCTCACGAAAACGGTGACCAAATATTTACTAGAGGGCACGAGTAAAACAAGAATGGATATGGAATTACAGCCAACACCCGACGATGTCCGATTGAATTGTTCCACAAATATTTGTCAATCGATTATAGAGAATCCCTTCTCGTCCCAACCGCAGATCGTTGGAACAGTAAGCCAACTCTGATACTCGTATGTGATTTTTTTATCTATCAGATTTTAATTTTAATATTTAATTTATGTCCTACTGCTGAGACTACCCCACTGAGTATTGTTCTCTTCTTTAAGCTGGAAAACCAAAATACGAGATAGATTTTGATGATAGAATTACTTATTAAAATTGTAAAAGATCCATTGCACCCCCAACAACATTTGGAAAACCTTAGTGTAGGCGAGATATAACCTCTCTTTTTGTATTCTACAGGCTGTAGGAGTGGTCTAATGAGTTGTTCAAAATAATGCGTACCCTGAGTTTTTGCTACCGCACCGCAGTGCGCACCATAGACGCAAAGTTCATCTATATTACCTGGATAAGGTTTCGCCGCGCACAGTGTGAACTTTAGAACGATCTCTTCTGTGGTGTGTCATGGGCTATCTTCAAGCTAACTGTAAACAAATTCCTGCATCTAGCCAACTATCATCAAGTGTGTCGGCCTGTATGCTGATCTTTACATAAAAATATCATTATGTCCGAGAGTGCATTTTTTGGTGACTGACGGTATATTACCTATTTCATGATAACTAACGTCTTTTATGAACTGGAAATAAAATAAGGTATGTGGAAGTCTGCCTTTCCTGGAAGAATTTATTTACATTTGTGGTTCTTCAATGGGGTTCCTTTGTTCATAAAAGCCAACCATATTATAATCGGTTGTGGTTTAAATGTTAGCAGAGAAACAGTCAGAGGCTGTGGAGATTTAATACATAATAAAGATTTCATATGAACAAGTTTAGCTACTAGATTTAACTATGTAGTGTGGATCGCGACATCGCTCGATGTTGTAGCATTTTCTCATTTACCTAATGGACGGCACTTATTGACGCCGAGCTGAGCGTCAATAAGGGCCGTCAAATTTGGTAATGTCACAAAAAATGGGCAGTCGTTGAGGGCAAATAAATTATCCAAATTAAAGTTATGGGGCCAAATTTTTTTAATTCATTCTACCAATAAAAGGAATAGGAACGCTTTTTTTTATATTTCGTTCGCGTGTTTAAAGTTCGTAGTCCTGTTATTACTGGCACCGTTTCCTTGTCACCGTACACCCAAAGACTGTCCGTTTCGGTCGTCTAGCTCGTCACTAAATGCAAGTACAGTCAGTACTGAAAATTCTCCATTGTTGATAGCCGTTGTCCAGTAAAATTGTTCAAAGTCTAGAGGTCCGGCCCATCTTAACCCTAAATACAATCGCAATTCTAAAACTTTGTATATCCAATATAAATACGTATTTTTCTCTTACGTTGGTACACATTTTTCGCCCCCGGCTTTGCACGGTTGTAATTTACTAAATTTTTCTTTCATCATAAGATATATCATCATAAGATCCTCGGACTTTTTTTTGTGTAACAAATATTCGAAAAAAAAATTGCATGAGTTCTCGAGTTTTGTGCTTAGCAACACATTTAACTATTCATTTTTTTATTTATATGGATAGATATGTATATTTTAGGTAATTTTTAACTGTATTTTTAATAAAAAGAATTTAATACAGGCAATTGTTTTTTTATAAGTGCTGGTAGGACACAATGTGTTTCGCAGCCTTATTAAATTTGGAAGAAGTCAGTGTAAAAAGAATCAATATAAAATTATTTCTTACGAATCTCCCAATAAATTTTATCTACTGTATAAATGTTTCTACAAACAAAAAAACCTAAAACTGAGGCGGATTTTATTTATAAACGTTTCTTTAAGGGTGCCTATACGAAATCCATCAAAAAGGTAAAAAAATGAAAATTGTCTTTTTTACCTTTTCCAGTGATCTATTTCTCAAAAGCATTTTTGAGAAAACGGCTAAAACAGTGTCTGATTCGGTAAGTAGATCTGAATAATTAGAGCATTTATAAAAACAATAAAATTACTTGCAGACTGTCTATAAAGTATCTTTTAATTTCTTATTGCAAAATATTACAAAAAAGGCATAGAAACTCATTAAAAAGAATGAAATCATTCTTATAAAAACTCATTTGAAATTTACCTTATTGCAAAGACACAAGGCTAAAATGGCTTCGCTTTTGTATGTTGCAAAACTTGGTCCTAGACCTCCTTAAACTGTTTGTACCAAGCAGATGTACTTGTCCACATCGAGTGTTGAATTCCCAACTGTTAGTGGGGTGGGCACAACAGGGACTTTAGACATTAGACATAATTTCAAATCCGGTCATAACATTCAAATCGCAATGTGATAAATGTATAGGCGTCCTTAAAAAATGAAAATATTTTTTCATATAGAGCCGTGCAAATTCAATCCTTTCTAGTGAAGATATGTAAAGAGAATTCTCAATTGCATTCCGGAATTCCACAGCAGAGTTAAAAGTAATTGCCAACAATGGCAGTGTCCTAGTTCGGGCAGAAAGCCAAACGGGGGCGTTAACCTGGCCGATACGACCCAACTAAATAAAATATTACTCACACTTATAATATGTTTGTAAACCCACACGAATCACTCGGACATCTGGAACGAGACAAAAATTTCATGAATACCTTTTAAAGAAAACTTAAAGACTTTTATTACTTCGGATTTATAGAGAATCAAATCAAATCATATCATAAAAGTTCCAAGGAAAAAATTCTGTAAGTATTTTTTTATCTGAAATATAAATTAGACCTGCCACGCACGATTTAACCGTTCAATATTTCATCTGGAGTTGTTTATAAAGTTTGTAGACACGACTTAGGTACTATTTGGTTTTTTAGGTTACCACTGAGTTGCTAGCACCCGCTTTTACGACATACGTGGAACAAGGTGAGGTATTTTTAACTCAACCCTGCTACCTCACCCTTGTAATAAACTTTATTTTAAAACTACAATTCAGCGTCCTTTATCTCTCTTACATTGCACACCAACTTCCAGTAACTTCAGTACACATTTTAGCTTGAATATAGATTCTGCTTAGTTTCGGTTCGCTAAGCAATTCAGCACTGACTACGAAATTGAGGCGTGTGATGTCGACTGCTACGTTGTGGTTTCGTGGCCGCTTGGAACTACAAATGCTGTGACCACAGGTATCACAGACCACATGAATCTACAATCAGCTGCAAACCAAATGACATGATTTATGTAATTAATTTTCGTATATACAAAACACAAATGAATCGTTCCATTAGTGCCGATAAAACCTGCAAAGAAGTCTAAAAACACATATGTGTTTGTTTCAGAGTCCTATAGCTTTGAAAAGTGAGCGGTTTAACTCGGACTATTTAGAAAGGCTCAAGTTTTAATATTATTAAGTATAGTAGCGACCCCCGCCTACGATTTATTCCTTCCTCGTTTAAACTCTCACTAGTAAAATCCGTATCAAAAGAGAGTTAGCGGAAAAACTTACAGTGGGGGCGGACAGCGACATTATTTTATAATGTGTATAATAGGTTCAGTGTATCCGCCTACTATTAAATGCCAGTCACCCTTTTTGATACAAAAATGGGTGTTTAACAGTAGGCTGGGCCCGCCTTTATAAAAGTTTCAATCACAGCTGCTGTGGGTTAGTTGTTTACAAACAATGTTTGAAACACTTGGCACATCGTAATTGCATCAGAAATTCGGAAAAACATGATTGGCCTGACCGAAGCCCTTTAGTACCCTTTTACCACCATCACCATATAACAACACACGTGGTATACGTATACGTAAGTAAAAAAAGACACCGAAAAAGTTCTTGCGTTATCGAGTGCATCACTGTGATATCATGGAGCAAACGTCTACAGGTAACATCCATCTAAATCTGTAAAAGGTTTAAAATAGTTATATAACTGACGGTATATTTAAATATTATACATAATAAATTAATTAAATGTAACTAGTTTCAAAAAGTGTATATTGCTCTTAGTGTTGTATCGGGTACTACAAATTGACTTGCGGGCTGTATTCACGCTGGGATTAAAATTTCTTAATAACACCAATTAACATAAAGCTATGAACCAGAATGGTTTTACAATAATATGTGGTGTGCTGAAATAGCGTGTCAAATCCACATTTTCGTCAAGTTAAAAGGGCAGCGGTCGCGTTTTAGAACCCTTCGGTCAAAATTACTCAATTATGGGCCATTCGACAATTATTTACGAATGTTTAAGTGCGAAAGTTAAGGGACTCAAACTCCGGCCGCCTTGTTAATCACATTACCCTAAAATCTGTTTGGTTATGATTTTATTACAAACTGTTCCGAGTTTCCCGTTTAATAATTAGGCAAGAGATTATCAAAATATATTTACATTTCTTAACAAATATCGTAATCATTGCGGATTATGATTTCTTGTAGTATTCAGAGATTCCTCATCTTATCGAATCCCATGTTTTCGGACCAAGCGCTTTAAAACATTCTTTATAATGCTAAGGTTTGGAACTCCCCGTCGGCGTCTGTGTTTCCGACCTCAATAAACCCAAATCTTTTCAAAGTTCGAGTAAATAGGCATCTTCTGGTTTGAGAATGAGGTTTGCTCCATCATAGGCCTCACCCTCGCTACGCGGCTAGATGTTTTAGAGATATGTTAAATTTTGTCACATAATGTTGTTAAGTTTGCTCTAAATAAGTAACAAATAAGCCTGATTCGATGATGATAAGTCGTAAGCGACGGCTTGGAGTGAAGAAAATTAGAAAAACAAAATAAATTCGTATGCAAGTTAGAGGACGTTGCATAGAATAATAATGTGCATATCGCATATGCAGTGGTGCTGTGATGCGATTGGAGTGTATCATTGTGCATTACATATTCCGGCTGCTAATACGAATAGAGGCGGAGAGATGTACTCGTATTCGCCTCGCCAACATATCCACGAGCCGCATACTTAGCATTACGAATTAGACGTGGGAATTGTTTTGTCAAATTAAACGGAATACAACCGATCGTAGCGAGGAATTAATTTATGTAACTAAGATATTTCATAATTATTTTGTTTATCTAGGTATATACACTTTACACGTTTAAGGTCGACAGACAGGCTGGCGATCCACTTTATGGTTTCTTGCCATTTTGTAGCTAGGTGGAAACACCTCTTTGGTTTTTTTTTAACGCCCGACGACCGACCTAAAAACGGGTTGTTATAAGTTGAAGTAATGATCTTGAAAATCGATATTTTTGCATTGTAATATTTCAGCAAACTATAATAGTTCTTTCAAGCAATTAAAAAGTGATTAAGAATTTAAAATACAATTACTTGGATCGTGAATAAATTTAAAATTAGACCAATCGACAATATTCTTTTTTTGCAATCGATAATTATAATATCTGTCAACACTAGCTCCCATCAACCTTATTGCAATAACATAGGTGTTATAACCGCTTGCAGTCAATGTGCAATTTCCCGCTTTACATGCATGGTAAGTATATGGTATCGTCAGAACAAAAAGAAATTTTTATTTAAAAAAAAAGTAAGTTTCTTTTAATCCTTACCTTTGTACGATTGTGTATCACTGTAAGTAAGATTTTATCAACGATATTTTCACTACAATAGACTAGGAATTGTTTGTCAGTATCAATTATAATAATAAAACTTTTTATTCTTACCTTAATAAAAATAAAATATTTTTTTTTGTAATAATTATAATTTTTAATAATTGTACCGGAATTAGATTTTATTATATAATTTTTTACAGAAGAAAACTGTTTTGCTAACGGTACATGCTTAGCACAAACACAATCATTTAGGGCGATTACCGCTGCGCTCACGTTCGCATTTTATGTAGGAGTCGCACGTGTGCGGCGAGCCTTATTCCGAACGTTTATTATTCATGTCGTCAATACGATTGTCGACACGCAATATCTGCACGTTTATAATGAGTTTTAAAATCGTTTTTGTATCAGGAAATTATGTTTGTAGATTCGTATCGTTTGAACATAATATTTTTATACATTACTTTAATAGTGGAAGCCATTTTATAATGTTATTTTTTTTTTAGTGATAGACTTTAAAAAAAATTTACAGATCTTTATGAAGTCTCTAGATCTGCTGTGTACTCGTATTCTATGGACTTCTAGTGGTGGTAATGCACCACTGGCGTCTGGAGGCTGTAACTACCCCAGAAGATCACCGTGAAATAACAGCATATATGCTGTTTCGATGAGTGAGAGAGTTGCTGATGTATTTCGATGAAACAAAGAATGCCAGAGCCCATTTCTTAGACTATTCTACTCATCCTTAATCTTATGATCGTCTGAAGAGCACATGCAGCACCTGTGGCGACGGTAGCCACCTACCGTCAGTTCGCCTGCCTAATTTTACAAACAAAGAAATAACTGTTAAAATATTAATGGACAGAACATTTTGCAATAATTTTACATAATTTTCAAAGTTGCATGTTAGTTCCCATTGCTCCGCTTTGCGATTACTCTTTATCCCTATGTAGTTCATTAATGCATTTTTAATGTGCGGTCTAACTGTTTTATTATTTTCATTAACTCGAATGCCAAGTGAATTAACTGAAACATTTAAAAGAGTTTTTCTTTCTTGTTACAGAGCAACTAATTTACATTAAAATATGTAATTGTTGCTTAATTGTAAAAGCTTGTCACTGATTTCATTTTGATTTTATTATGACTTCAGACTAATTATGTTGACGTAGGTACTTACATATTTTTGAATTTAATAATTTGGATGACTTCGGCAATCAGCAAACAGAGCTTTTGTTTCAGATTTGAATTGCAAATATTGAAAGTTTGAACATAAAATTATATCCCATTAGTTACTTTATTATATTATAAATGTGAAAGGTTTTTAAGGTGCATCTCAAGCAAAAACTTCTGAACTAATTTCGTTAAAATATTTTGCACTTATGTGTTTAAATATCACAATAGCCACGGACCGGCAAACGCAGCGCAGGACCATAGAGTAAATAGTACTTAATACCAGTACTATTAAGTACTATTTACTCTATGGTAGGACATAGACTGGCGACCTAATAAGGTTTATTCCATTGCCCTTCTGAATGTTAATAATTGTCGAACAGCCTATAAAACAAAAAATGCCAGGGAGAATGCCAGTAACTTGCCAAAATTGATTTTTCTCTTTAGAGAGAAAACTTATTATATTTTATTATATTTATTTTCTAAAATAAAACCGTTAAGAAAACAAAAAAAGTAGGTATTTATTTTTTGTTTTATCGCTTTTTTAAATTTAGAATATTTATTAGATAGTATTCGTATATCTCTCTAATAACTTACAATAATAATCAAAATCATGATATTATCTTTAGAATTTTGTTGCCTAATGCTTTGCGTATAAAATGTTGAAGATTTGGATGAAAATTGGCACACTGATAATTCATCATCATGAACGCAATTTATATGATTGATATACTCATCGAAATAATATAATTATCTTGATTAACCACTTCACTTTGTCATTAACATGGTAAAATCTCTTTCGTTCTAAAATTATTCAATAGATGGCGCTAAAGAGACCACGGGCAACTTTCAATTCGACATAAATCACTATGAACAAACGAAAAAAATGGAATATCGATTAGGCGCGCGGAATGTACAGAACGATACGTCAACTCACTCATAAAGGAATGGGAATGTATTGCACGTCAAAAGGAATTAAACTTCTATTTCTCAAAGTTATGTTAACACGCCGAATGGAAGTGGCGTGGAGAAAAAAATGACTATCGGTTTACAGCCCACGAGACGCTAAACTTATAAGAAAAATGTATTCGTATATGAAAAAAGCGGTAAGCAAACTAGATTTTATGAATTTATTAACAAGATTTCTCTGTTTTAAGAGTTGATTTATAAACTCTCAAAACAAATTAAAACAGATTTAAGAAACAACATCGAAAAATTCTACTATAAATTTAGCTTTATTTTTAGCTGTTAAATTATTTAAAATTTTATTTTTAAATATAATTTATCATTTTTTAAATATATAATATATATTATTTTAAATCAACAGACTGAACGCGCTGTCGATAAAGATAATAATTGTGATAAAATTTTATATTGATTTTTATAATATTAACAGCCAAGTAGATTTTTATGAAAAATTCCAATAAGATCTTCACGAAATATATGTAACTGGAAATATCAAATCAAATACTTCAAACAATAAAATATTATACGTGTATTATAATAATAATACACAGCTACACGACACGTTTGGTCTAGTGGCTAGTAATCCTAGCTGTTAACCAAACGGTCGCGGATTCGAATCCCGCTAAGGGCAAATGTTTATGTGTACCTGTTTATGTTTTACCTTTCTACCTGAGTCATAGATATTTTGTATTTATAATATGTATGTATTTACAAAAAAAAGTAATCTATGTAGTATATCAACTGTCTGGTATCCATAATACAAGCATTAGTTGCTTACTGTGGAACTAGATGGTGCTGTGTGGAATGTGTTAAGATATTTATTTATTATTTAATTCAGAGCTTAATTCATTGTAACTCTTTCACGCAAATACTATTGAACAGATCACTATGAAATTTTACATACACGTTGTCTGGAACACCAGAAAGGACATAGGGTATCTTTCATCCAGAAAAAAAGGACTTTTCCCGAGGGATAAATAAAAAATATAAAAACTAACGCCTGGCCAAAGTGTTATAGCAACACGAGGTCAAGCGTTATATTGATATTTTTTTTAAATTTTCAACGCGGACTAAGTCGCGAGCACCAGCTAGTTCTTAATGTACATAACTACATAAGGAAGTGTTGAATCAATCATTCTTTCAAATGCTCTTGACCGAGTCACAGAACAGTAGTGGTTAACGATAAAATCGCGCCGTGGCCTGACCGGAATCGTTAATGTGTGTCCTTTTATTCGTCCACTTGTCCCAAATCGATTTAATTCTAATCGAGTAAAAACCGAGTCATCGCATTAGATTTCCCTAATGTCACTCCACTGACGAATCAATGTAGGCTACCAGTAAAAGGTCTGTCTTTGCAGGTGAATATGTGCGGTGTGTATTTTAATAATTTTTTATTCCATATGCAATAAAATCGTGAGACACTTATGTCTGTTTCTCCGCAAACTTCTTTTAAACTAGCCAACGGATTTTGATACGGTTTTGACTAATGTAAAGAAGGAACGATAAAAAAGAAAAGCCGAGTGCTTATTTATTACTATGGGTTCAGTGCGAAAATGAAAATAGACTATCGGTAACTACATAGTTACACATTATAGTAAAATAAACCAGAATATTTAAATATTTAAAATATTTAGTTAGTAAGCAATCAAAATCCAAGGTAGTAAAGATTGTATGTAATCCTTAAATATTATAAAACAAAGTCCTCGGCCGTGTCTGTCTGTCTGTCTGTTCGCGATAAACTCAAAAACTACTGCACCGATATTCATGCTGTTTTCACCAATGGATAGAGTGGTTCTCGATGAAGGTTTTAGTGGATAGTGGCTAGTGTAATACAAAAAAATCTATGTTTAATAACTATATCTTCCAGAAAAAGAATTACTAAAACTTTTTGCTTCTAAAACTAAGTTGTGTGTATTTTATTTTATTTTATTATTTATATTCGTTACCGTCATAGTTACGGTCGACTAACGCCATAATCCCAGGGCTTGTCTCCTGGCGAACCTCTGAGATGAACACATAAATTTAGTTTACCCGCAAAGCGTTGGACAGATTTAGTTTAGATATGGATTTAAAGATTCTCAAACCTTATTTAGGTTTTACTCACAAATAGGATTTCTCTTTTATAAAAACGTTAGATAAAACTTGAGACTGCCCAAAAATTATTCCCCCTATTATTGTGTTCTGATGTCATAAATTGGGTAGCTCGTCTGGCTGCTGCAACCAGCCTGCAATGAGTGAGGGATGACAGAGCCCATTCCTACGACCTCTGCTTATCCCTTATCCTATCAGGACAGGGAACATGTTGCTTCTATTAAAAGAAGAGGGTAGTTTTAACAATCTAGTGGATAATCAGCCTAACTGTCGACTCTTACCTATATTAAAGTGTGAAATTCTTAATAAATCTTCTCGTGTTCCGAAGCTAAACAAATAAACCAGAATATAGGTATGAGTAAATGTATAGAACCAACACCATGTTAAGTTAAGCCTAATACTATCCAAAAAAATAAATCTAAATTATATTACCTACATTTTGTGTAAGAAAACATTATTTTCGTATATTTCTAAGCGAGGAAAATAGAAGCATTATCGGTGACGGTGTGTTGCTACCCCGACCTTAATAATAGCCAAATCATATTATTTACTATGGGATGGAAGTCGAAAAGACGTTTACTCGATAATCTTAGTTTGGTCTGAATTGAAAGCGACGTGCGATTTTATCTAAGATGATACATTATATATGAAATTCTTCATTGAGATATGATCTATCTGCAAGTGTTATGTGTGATCATTTATAATATTAGAGAACTCTATAAATAGATCAGAACAAAATACCGATTAGTGAGGTAACGTAACTTTAAAACTATTTGGAGATATCTGATGATTCCTTTACCGTTTTTTTTATATATATATAATTATATATACATTCCACACAGCGCCATCTAGTTCCACAGTAAGAAATTAATGCTTGTATTATGGATACCAGACAGTTGATATTATAATACATAGATTATTATTTTTTTCGTAAATACATACATATTATAAATACAAAACATCCATGACTCAGGTACAAAGGTAAAATGTTAACACGTAAACATTTGCCCCTAGCGGGATTCGAACCCGCGACCGTTTGGTTAACAGCTAGGCTTACTAGCCACTAGACCAAACGTGTCGTCAAACCGTTACTTACGTAATTTTAGTTTAGTAGAGAAGATTAACGCATTGTTACCATAATAAATAAAAGAAAGTTGTCCAATACGCTGTCGATTTATAAACCACACGCACATAGGGTTGTCAAAGGCGGGAATTACACGTTTACGCGCCCACACATTGGCGGCTTATCTTGTTGACTCAGACGGTAGCAACCCTAGCGCCTACATATTTGATTACGAATCCAAATTTGAAATTCGGAATGGAAGCTAGACAAACGCCGAGGTAACAATGATTTTTGACATTGCTTCGTTTTTTTTATTATTACATAATACTGGTGACCATTTTTTTCAGAAAATTATATACACTAACCTTCCTCGCATACAATTCTTTCCATTAGTTAAAACTGTATTAAAATCCGTTGGCTGGTATAGAAGTAGTTAGCAGAGAAATACCTAGACATAAGTGAAAAGCGACTTTATTTTAAATTGGTGTTTTGGTAGTTAGGCGCTTTAGGTGTTGCCAGAAATCAGAGCAATGGCTTCCATTGGTTAAAATTAAATACAAATTCCATAACAATCAATCTTAAAAAAATATTACCAAATTTTCAAAAGAAAGTATAAAGTGGTATTTCAAAGAGTTTCTTCATTGTATAAAACTTGAGGCCTTTCAAGTATTTTCCACCTTCTTACAGAAGATTACGGTGAAATAATATCATGTGTTTTGTTGTGTTTCAGTAAGTGACTGTACGTCATAGTAAAGTTATTTTTAACAGCCATATTTTTTCAGATTTTTGTTAAATTAAAATGAAACAAGTTATTCACAGTTGATACACAAAACTTTTCGTAAGTAATCCCTTATTCTCGATCACACTGTGTTCGGCAGCGCACTTGCAGCACCTGTGGCGTTGCTTATGTTAAAGGCGACGGTAGCCACCTTATCATCAAGTGGACCGTCAGCCTGTCTGTCGACTTTAATATAAAAACAAGTCTTTTACTTCCAAATATTCGGAGGTTAAGTGCTAACGCATAACACAGTCTTCTTGTCTCAATAGAACGAAAAAATATCATTTTATTTTATTCAGCACTTTTTATTATTATCTATATAAAATCACATTTTTATTGTTACGTTCTTTACTCAGATAAAATCAAAAGCGGAAATGGCTATTCCGCTTTATACGCCATTTTAGTGGCGCAACCACTGAGCGCATCGCATTGCATTTCGGTAGTATCCCTTCCTTCAGAAAACTAAGAATTCACTGCTTTTACCAATGTGTTTACGTTGAAAAAAAAAAGGCAAACAAATTAAATTCCAATGAAAAAATAAAAATAAATATTAAGTAGGAATTTGCAGCCACTAAAAGAGATCCCATTATTGAAAGTAAACAGTTCATTGTTGAAAAAAGGACGATGGGGATTTTTGAATACAAACGCGTTCAGTGGGAGGCAGGGGTGCGGCAGGCGTGAAACAAGTTTCTTTGTTAAGTTAATGTACGTCATTGTTAGCTGTAGCCCCGCTTTAAGTAATCTATACAATTTATGTATCAAAGAAGAGTCGTGATAAAATCACATAGGTATATATTTTAATCGTGTGCTACAATTATATTATTGGCTTATTGTTTAGTGTTATGACTCTCATTCATTCCTATTCATATATAAACTAGCTGGTGCCCGCGACTTCGTCCGCGTTGAACGATGAAAGGTATTGTATGTCCTTTCTGGTGTAACAGACAACGTGTATGCAAAATTTCACGGTGATCGGTTCACTAGTTTTTGCGTGAAAGAGTTACAAACATCCATACATCCAAACATACTTTTGCATTTATAATATTAGTACGGATGATTACGAATTTAATAATCAATTATTGTTAAAAAAAATCATTAAAATTAAATACATGTTTATTTATTTTTATGTAAACTAGCAACTCATAACCATTATTTAAGCCAATTAAAAATATTATATTAAGAATATATTCATTATAAATTTTTAAACTATTTATTTAACTAAAATATTCGGAGCCTTTATATACGAACCCTCAATTCTGTGGAGTAGGTAAAAATTAACTAATATACAGTAATAAACCTAATATACAGTAAATAAATTTTGAATTATTTAAGCGAATTCAATAAAAAAATGCCTATTTTATTAAATTCGAGTACATAAATCTTTATTTTGTTGTTTATATTGTAAATATCTAAATAGATATTTAATTAATGACAAAACCTTCCTCGTTTATCGCTCTTACCAGCGGTGAAAATCGCATCAAAATCCGTTACATACTTTGGAAGTAGTTAGTGGTGAAACAGACCGGAAATAAAGACTTTACTTAATTTCATAATAATATGTAGGTATTTATTTTATCCGTACTAATATTATAAATGCGAAAGTATGTTTGGATGTATGGATGTATTAATGTATGGATGTTTGTAACTCTTTCACGCAAATACTACTGAACCGATCACCATGAAATTTTGCATACACGTTGTCTGGGACACCAGAAAGGACATAGGGTACCTTTCATCGTTCAACACGGACGAAGTCGCGGGCACCAGCTAGTAGGCTATATTTTATAAAGTTACGCTGACGAAGTCGCGTGCAACAGCTAGTATATAATAAGAAGAATTCGAGACTTATTGCTTACATATCCATACACAATACGATAAAAATAATGTAATTAAGATCCAGTAAATGCATGACTTCTTATTATATTGTGATTAATTTCATCGTTCAACGCGGACGAAGTCGCGGGCACCAGCTAGTAACATATATATTAGCTGTAAGTACTTTTATAATGTAGGGCAAGTAGAGACCACGGTGGAAATGTCTCATGTGCAGACTACTTGCCTGTTGGTAACCCTATAACTTAAAAAGAGCTTCTAAAAGTAGTTATGGGCTGACGAGGAAGATTATAAATATTATCAACATTCCTTAAAGTGGATTCAATATAAACAGTTGGATTGGAGGAAAAATAAAATTGATTTTAATGTTTAGGTAATAAGACTTAATTTCGTTGAAACGTGGATTATGGCTGTTACTTGAATCGTGTTTATTTGAAGGAAATATTTTTTCAAAGCTGCCAATATCCATTTAACGTTTGATCGAGGAACACAAATGCTTAATTAAACAAATCGGTCGTGCCCCCAAGCTCGGCCTTGGGATTAGGGAGCTTTCTTAGTATAATCCGCGTTCTTGCGCTAACAGCTTTTAAAATCTCTTCCATTTTCCTCCATTAAACTCATCTTTGTATTGAATAAAGAATGAATGGTGAAGGAATATTCTTGTCTTGTATTTATTGGATGAGTCATACTTAATGTATACTTCGCACCTCTCAAAATCTCTTCACGAAAATAAAGATATTGAAACGGTGAAATATTAAAAATATGCACCTAATAGCTTTTACGCCACTACGGCGGATTTCAAAGGAGGTATTATCCTTTAATAGAATTAATTAATTTCCTAAATAGTCAATCAACTTTTACTATAATTTTGATTACTTTTAAATATTCATCGTTTTTTTAAAGGTCGCTTAATGTTACTGACCGGTACAATATTATTTAAATTATTCCACCACCGATTCAAAAAGCTGTTGGGATAGAAACCGGACAGAAACTTCTGTAGTTGCTACTAAAAGTATATGCGAAAACAGTTTAAATAAGTTATATTGTTAGTTATAACATGATATTGGATGCTGTATTGTTTTGCAATTGAAATTAAATTTAAAGAAATACTAATAAAAACCCTCGGGTTTTCATTATGTATCAAGTTAAATTCTATTTTTATTTTAGTACTGCGCTTGTAATAAACTCATCATGTACCTACATAATAAAACCAACTTATATTTAGCTAAGTAATACATGAACTTAGTTAATTACGTTTTCGTAATTTAATATGAAAGCTATCCCAATTAGCTTAGCTTCTCTGTAAACTCACTGGCTGTGATAACGTTGCAAATAGAAGTCCTATTGCATTATCTTGAAAAATTCTGTGAAAATTCGCTCCGTATGTTTACAATGGAAACACAAAAAGCATCTCCAGCAAATATTTGGCTTATTTTTTGTTACGAATTATTCGTGCGGCTTCATCCTTTGTAATAAACTGTATATTTTTGTAATGGTACAGGAAATTGTATGTGTAATGCTTCATTAAACAGACAGACATTAGGATATAATATTTTATGATGGAAACTCGTAGTGATATATTGCTTTATCGGCGAGTTTGTCCCATATTATTTAACTGATTCCCTTAATGTTAATACGTTCTTAATATTTTCTATTTACGGTTGCTTTTTATAAATGTAAAAATAATCATTACTGTATACGTTATAGGTGGCTATAGTAGCTACCGTAAATACAACTATAACATAGCTTAAAACACAAGGGATAAGGAATCAGGAAGAGATAGGGAAATCCCTATCTCCTTACTCACTCACAGAAACACAAGAGGACACATATGGTGTTATTTCACGGTGGTCTTCTGTAAGAGGAAGGCCACTGTCGTCTGCGAAACGCGGTGTCTACCTACTTCCAGTCTAGACCAAAGCCAATTTTGAAAAGTTCATTTCCAAAGTTTTATTTGCCGGGAATCCATTAGTACAAATACTTACCGAAGATAAGTAAACTTTGACGACCCGTCTGGTCTAGTGGCCAGTAACCCTAGCTGTTAACCAAACGGTCGCGGGTTCGAATCCCGCTAGGGGCAAATGTTTATGTGTTAACATTTTACCTTTGTACCTGAAGTCATGGATGTTTTGTATTTATAATATGTATGTATTTACAAAAAAAAAGTAATCTATGTATTATATCAACTGTCTGGTATCCATAATACAAGCATTAGTTGCTTACTGTGGAACTAGATGGTGCTGTGTGGAATGTGTGAAGATATTTATTTATTTATTTATTTATTTATTTATTTATTTATTTATTTATTTATTTATTTATTTATTTATTTATTTATTTATTTATTTATTTATTTATTTATTTATTTATTTATTTATTTATTCTGATATAGGGTTAAATAAGCGTTTAGACGGTCCGTTAACCACAACCAAATAGGATATGACCATTTTTTTTATATCCGAAAATGATACGCTTTCGGATCTATAAATCGATGCGGAAGTGAATGTGAATATCCTCAACAACTTGTTATACATTTTATTAAAAAAAATTTTTTTATTATTTGGGAAAACAAACAATTACACCATACATAGTAAATTTGAAAAAGAGAAGCAGTAATATATAAAATTAAAACGTATTTTATATATTTTTTAATTTAACAATATAAAATCCGGATGAATGAAAAATCCGTTCAATAGTTTTTTTGGGAGACATTTTTTTTTTCAAATTTAAGTTTTCATGTGATCATGTGTAGAATAATTTCCGGTCTGATTACGCACCAAGGAACCTTTTAGGCATTTATTACTTTTAGGGTGTATTAATTAATTGATGTAATAACCTTTCAAACATCAAAAAACATTAGTGTACTTAATTCTTGTTATAGATCTGAGAAGCGTAGTTTTAAATTGCGCTTTTGTAGTCGAGTTGTATGCATTTCCATTAAAGTGGGTGCCGGTGTCAACAAATTTGTTTTATAAAAGCTCCGCGCGAACCTTACGTAACATTCTTAAGTGTAACTTAAAAGTATTCGAGCATTACGGAAGTTTATTTCACCGCAGAAATTTCGAGAATTCATTTTTCAATATTTACACTTAATATTTTAAATATACTTTAAGTGAAAAATATTCCTAATATATATTCAGTGACAAGCAGTCGTTACTTAGAGAAAAGCAGTTACCATTGTAGAAATATAATAAATAGCTGATGCCCGCGACTTCGTCCGTGTTTAAAAATCTATATATACTAATATTATAAATGCGAAAGTATGTTTGGATGTACATATGTATGTTTGTAACTATTTCACGCAAAAACTAGTGAACCGATCACCATGAAATCTTGCATACACTTTGTCTGGGACACCAGAAAGGACATAGGGTACCTTTCATCGTTCAACGCGAACGAAGTCGCGGGCACCAGCTAGTAAAAGATATAACGCCTGACATTATATTTTGTCAAGCGTTGGATTTTTATTGAGCCTATGTCCACCTTGAAATGCTATTGAAATGCAATAGTTATTGGTGATTATTTTTTTTAAAAATCGGAGTATTAGTACTTCCTACATATAAACAAACACACATACAAACTTTATCTCTCTATAATATTAGTATAGATAAATAAAATTTATTAATATTAGTAAATTTAAAATATTTAGCGGTTGAAATATAATCTAAGCTAGAGTTATAAAATTCCGCACTTCCATAACCATTAGGTAAATCATTAACTAGCGACCCACCACCGACTTCGCATGGGTATTTTTTTTTTCTGTAAATTATATATACACAAACCTTCCTCGTTAATCTCATTATTGAAAATAGTATCAAATACTGTTTTTTTGCTTTAGAAGTTTACGGAGAAACAGACATATGTTACTTTATAACTTTGTAACTTCATAATATACTCATATATATAATACGAATCACTTTTTTAAGTTATTCATTAAAAATTAAGCAAAATTTGAGGTGCTTATTATATATGTACAGATGTGCTAAATATCATATTGATTCGATTTCAGTAAGCCGTTTGCTTACAATTTCTTATATAACATTATTTAAATATTATAAGTATTATAAGGGTAAATATCTGTTGGGAAGATTTGGATAAAACTTAACGCACAGTCCCAAATGGACACAAACTTGATTATTTATGAAGGTAATATTTTAGTTAATCGTAGTTTCATATAAATTGCGAATGAAGATGATTATATTGTTCGACAAGTATAGTTAAAAATATTTCAGTTTTTAGAGTTAAGAGTTAAGTTAATGATAATTACTTAAGTAAAAGTTGTAAAAAATATATCACAATTTATGTTTTATAATTTTTAAAAAATCTTTTTATTTTTTAATATATAATAGTAATTATTCTTTGGAAATGTGTGGTAATTGGCACCTACATAGGTGTTCATAGACTGTTAATAATTTAATATTCATTCAAAATATATTTCATTTATAGCGTAACGATAATTATTAACTTAGCTACGGTTTAATTAATGTATCCATATCTTTAATATTACCTTAGCGTGGGAAGTCGTGGGTATCATTATTTTAAAATTCCTTTTAAGTTAATAATACACCTAAAATTTTCATATTGTGCCTTCTAATTTTTTTTAGGAAAAATATTTAGTTTTATGAAGCAATATAGTTTTATATGGTTTATTTGTATATTTTTACTAATATCACAGTGACATATTATTGAAAGCTCGAGCTTTCTTTATAGACCTATATGCATACCAAAATTTAAACAAAATCAGTATAAAAGAAATTGTTATCTAACTGTAAATAAAAGTAATATAAGTAGCATCTTTTAGGAATATTTATATATTTTTAAACAGAATAAAAACATTTAAAGAATATATTATATTAAATTTTCAACATTTGATTGAAGAATTTGAACTTCAAGTTTACCTAAAAGAAAAATTCCAAATTAAGTCAGAGGCGAAGGGATTAAAGGAAGACTCGCTACAAAACCTCCTGACTCAAGAAAAAAATCCTCGGGGAGTACTCTCAGTGCTCCCTTTTCTAATAAGAAAATTATTTTTTCTTTCTTTTTCTTTTACTACATAAATATACTAACCTGAAACTCACGGCACTATTTCCCGAATTGAAACACATAACATTTTAAATTTTAAATACATCACATTTGGAAAAGTCTACGAACGAATCGCGTTTCGCTCTTCGTATTTTTGTTTCCACGATAGAGGAGGGGTTTTAGTACACGTCCGACCCCTACGACGTCTACCTATCGACTGAACAGTCAACAGACCGTGTTTAGAGTGCCAAGCTGCATTGATAACAGCGCATGCGCCATGCAACTAGCGCTCTCATAACATCTTGCAATCAAGCGTTACATTTTCAATTGGGTCAATCGAATTTCGACTTTCCCGCTTCAACTTAAGGTCTACTTGGACTGCACTAACATGAGTGTCACATGTACTGTTATTATGTTCCAGTGGGTAGCTTTAAAGAAAGTTCAGAAGCACATGTCGGTTCTGGTGAACTGTTTCACTAGCGACTTTGAAATGACGCTTTAAATGAATGGGACGTATGAATGGCAGGTGTTTACCTATTAAATGGAGCTCCCCAGTCTTTTCATCGCTAATGCTGTGACGTGGTTAATTAAGACATGGCGTCAATGACTTTTGTATATGGAAGAGAGTAGTTATCTCTTAATTTAAAAGGAAGACTATTTGAAGAAGTCATTCCTTCAATATTATGAACAGATTGATACCCGCGATTTCGTTCTACGTGCGGACTCCCATAAAAGTATTCTTAGGCGAGGTTAAGTTATTAGATATTATAAACTATATAAATATTTAAAGATGGGTTATTGTTGAGTTTTAATATTGAAAGTAAAGATTATAGTGTTTTTTTTCTTTAATGTAAAGGTCGTCAGACAGGCTGAAGATCCACTTGATGGTAGGTGGCTACCGTCGCCTATAACACATTAGTGGCAGAACAGACTTAGTTTCGGAGTCATTTGGGCATCCCGTCTGGCGGAAGTAACAAACCTCTCACAGAAGACCACCGTGAACTTAACAGCATGTGTTTCGGCAATGAGTAAATGAGTGTCGAAGCCCATTTTCCTATGCATTCCTAATTTCCCATCCTAATGTGGTAGGCAGCGCACTTGGGGCACCTGTGTCATTGCTTGTGTTATAGGCAACGGTAGCCAACAATCAAGTAAATCGCCTGTCTGACGGTTGCATAAAAAGCCACTTCAATCGTATCCAATTCAGGGACGCAATCAATTCTGCTTGCTTTTTCGAAATTTGGACTCTGTGTTGCTTTATTGTTGAGTGTGGTTCATCTTCAGTCGTTCGGTCTAAACATTTACGACGTTTGTCTTGCGTGCCAAATAAGAATTCTTTAGTTTTCGATAAAACAGGGTTCGGAGCCAAACTCAATAAAAATATGAATGTAAGTATATTCATTTTTGCCTCGACTTGCCAATGTCGGTGCACACTCGCATTTAAATAACAACGCATCGGAATATAAAGTGAAATATTGACCTTTTCCCATCTACGCGAAAATATATTTCAAGTGCAGATCTCACTCCAATTTTTGTTCGGATATTTTATTGCATTTAAATGAAGTCATTTATGTCTATCTTCGTGTGCAATGTGACACTTAGTATCGAATTGATTCATGTGTTATTATTTCGTGTTGATCAGGATTTTCCGCACGATGAATTTCATTTAAAGGGACTTTTTATAATTTAATTATTTATTAAAAACTAGTGAGTCACTCCCGACTTCGCCTGGGATGCAATTTTTTTATACATGCAACCCTTGCCTGTTTAATTCCTTTCCATAAATGAAAACCAATCCAATCTTAAATTTTTTGGGAGACTAACGCACGGCGATTGAGATGTGGCTTTTTGATGACATAGAATATGTAAACTATCTAACGTCATTAAAAAGCCACGCAAGACTAAGTTATACGTTTATTAACTATTAAACAAAAAAAGTATTTTTTCAAATGCTGATTTTTTTTCCTGAATAGCTTACGCCGTGTAATTTGTTAATAGCCATGAAATTACTTACTTAGTTTGAAATTGCTGTTTATAATTAACTCATTATGAAATTAGGTACGTCTAGTCAGATACTATATAATATCATATAATATTGTAGCCTTTTATTCTATCTTACATAATGAAACACCGTGGTAGATATGATATTGTTATCTAAAAACAGACCCCTCACAGCATGTGTAGATTTTAATCAGCAGTCAATGATTTGTACCATTCACTCCCTCATTTCATTCTCACCCCTCAACATTGCTTTTATTAATATGAAACGAATGGACGAGCACCATCAATAAATAATCAAACAAAACTACAATTATTAGAAACATCTAGAAAGTCGATCGTTGATCTATTAACATAGACACAATTAATATGTTTTTAATAAATTAAACTTTTTTTCTTATTAGGACGCTCAATCAGTTCATATATATATATAAAGTACACTGTACAAAGTGAAGCACCGTAATGGCGGCGCGTTTTTATGTGTGCGTGTGCGTTTTTATATGTGGAATGTGATTCCTTGTTCTTTTTTATCAAGTAAAGGAACTCATTACGTGTGCACTTAATCAACGCTAGCAGCGTAATGGCGGACGACGAGCTTAATGGTTTGTGTGTGTGAGTGTTCACATGTAAATACACGTTACCGAGCTTACTATGGTGCTTCACTTTATTGGTATATAGAATTCCGTCCGTTGTTATTTCTAGGTTTATGTATACATATTATAAAAATAAAGTCTCTTTTCGCCTCTGTCTGTTTCTTCGCTAACTTCTTCTAAACCATAAAATGGATTTAGATACAATTTTCACTAGTATAAAGAGCGACAAGAGAGGTAGTTTTGTGTATATAATTTATAGAAAAAATTGCATCCGTGCGAAGCCTTAAGGATTGCGAGTTTTTTAAAAAGTTATTGTTATATCCATTGATTTACATATTGTCCAAAGTTCCCCTATGTTATCCATTACAGGCTCGTGCTTCCCCTAGTCACCACCTCATAAAAGCGCGGAGGGATATCTCTAACAATTTGCATTTTAATTAAGTCTGCGACAATAATTTTAATGGTTCGTTTCTTAAACGACTGAGTACTGGAACTTACTTTTTACTACTGTATATTAAAAATACAATCTCTTTCATGTGATTGTAAGTGCGAATGCGTATTTTTTATCTATATGTGAATATATAAGTAATGGCAGGACTCACTGCATTTTGCAGTCATTTGGGCAGCCCATCTGGTGGCAGTAACCACCCCCTTATTGAAAACCACTTACCAGTATAACAGTACGTCTACTACGTTTTCGATGAAGAAGGCCATAGCCTACTTATTTTCCCTGCTTATCTTTCATCTTTATTTCTATAAATGTTGGTAGGCACTTTTAATTGCTATGGCTTTGCTTGTGTTAATATAGCAGCCAATCAACAAGTTGACCGTGAGTCTGACTTTATTAAAAAAAGACTTTTTTATGACTTTTTATTTAAATACACATAAATTTTTATTAAATAATAATTTTTATTTTTTTTTTAAATATTTTGGCTATTAGACTGTCTATTCTAAATGATAACGCATTTAATATAATGCAACAAATTTTATCAATTATATCAGTTTTCAACTATGCGACATTTTTTTCCCAAACACATTTAAAAAGATTTACGAGCGTTAGCTACATAAAAGGGTAGTATAAAGTATTAAAGCGAATGGTAGGCGCTATATTTCCACATTACACATCCAAAACGCGACCTCCGGGACGTTACTGGAACTATTCATATGCATTTCATTTTAAATAATAAATCATGATATATGGACGGGTTGTTCGAGACACGGGATTAAATTGTCCCCTAAATGTGACTTGAATTTAGAAAAAGACGATGTGCAGTCAGGGGTTGGACTTTGTATGGGCCTATCAATTTCTGCATTACTTGAGGATTCATATGTCTACGTTACGGGAGGCCAATATTTAGAAAATCATCACAATTACAGTATATAAATCATTATAATTATTTTAAAAACCGATGAAAAATATTACGAAGATGCAATCAGAATTCTAGCAAAACGTTATAAAAGAGATTACAATAACATAATAACATTTTTTGGTGTAATATTCATTATAGTTTTGAATGAATATTACACCAAAAGAAAAAATGCCAAATTTATTTTTTCATTAACTGCTGCCCGTGACTATATCCTCGCCATTCATTGATAAATATTACAACTTAATAAAAATTCTACAGTATAGCATTATCTCTATAAAATTAATGAATTTATCGCTTCAAGGCATAATTTCGGTGTACTTACTCGTACCAAATTTCATTGCAATCCAATCGAATTCGAAAAATCTGAACCTCAATGTGATTGGCAAATTAAAGTGGCAGAAGACAGTTCATGTAACTCGTAGAGCCGCCAACTGCTAAAGAAGCAGCATTCTTGAGGGACCACCACGTGTAGGTAGACTCTGGACGACCCTCCATTGGATGGTTCAATATAACAGTGAAATTCTATATCAATAGATGCGAGCTCTCCACTAGTGATCTATATATATATATTGTCAACACTACACGCTTTTTGTACCTAGGCTTAAATAGATGAATAAATTATTTTGTATTTGTATTTGTATTTGTCAAGATAGCGCTTGGCCGCGATCTCACTTGATGTAAAGTGCAGATGCGGCCGAAGGTGGACCACGGTTGCCTAGTAACTGCCCATTTACCCTAAATTTGAAGACCACGAGGTTGTAATTTTGAGGGAACACAGACGCAGGCAGTGAGTTCCACTCCCTAGCGGTTCGGACAAGTTTAGAAATGGTAACGACAATAGTGTAAAATAAAATAAAATAATATGTGAATCTATAAGTAATCTAGGGCAGTAGTTTTTATGATATCTAACTCCTTAAGTAGTCAACTCGGTTGGCATAAGTTTTTACATTCAAGACCCGCCATTTTGACAATCTCATAACATGATGCTTGAAATGCTTAAAAAATTAAATCATTTTAATATTATTCTAAAAAAAAACATTTTACATATTACATTACAGCAACATAATTGTTGTTTTACAATGCCTCAGTGAGTATGAAAATAATTAATTAAAGAACTGAACGGCGAACACAGAAAAAATAACAAACGAAATGAAAGCGAAATAAAAGAATAAATAAAAGAGTGATAACGAAGGATATTCATTATCCAACAAAAGCAACTGCGGAAAAGCTTTCAAAATAATAAAATAACAATTAGTATGTTATTCGTCTTTAACAAAGTTAATTAGATTGGAGCTTATAGTGAGGAGACTTAGAATTGGAAATTCTGGCGAAATTTTCGGCCGACATTTCCCAAAAAAGGTGTCGTTAAAATGTAAAACTCGACGCGGCAATGTAAATAAACTGTTGGCCCCGACCCTTCCCTCTTAAAGGCCAGATCTAATTCTTTAATTATAAAATGCAAATTCAACCAAATCTGCGACGGCAATCAATGCCTCCCGTAGGACGTTTATGGGGTGGAAAGTTGATAGGACCACTGAAATCGTCTTAGTAAACTGCTAGAGGTATTAGTGGCGGTGCTTTGTACGTGTTTGGGATAATCAAAGGTTTCTTTAGCATTCAAATCATCAGTATTTTAACAGTTAAATGCTGTCTTAAAAGCGAATAGTCATAATGTTTTACACAATTCAAACAAATTACTAAATTCTTTATTGAAAAGGATCGTAATTAATATATAATAATCTATAGTTTAATAACATTTCTGAACGTAAAATCATTAATCTATCCTATGTCAAACTGGACGTGACATTGACATTGTTTCGATACGTCATGTCGGCCATTTTCCTGCCTTGGCAGTAAGTTAAGAACGAGCGGTTGCGAAGTGTACATTAAGGTTAGTAACAGTGAATTATATATTTTCTTTGTATTGTGAATTTACCAAGAAATAAATATTTGTTCTCACGTTGGTCTATGAATTTTATTTATACAATTATTCTTTCCGTAACATCATGTTCTATGGTTGGGAATTTTGCTCAACAAAATTTGTTTCTGGGTTCTGAGACATAAATTTCTTTATAAATGCTAAAATATTTTAACTAAAATAAAGTGCAAGGTCTTAATAAAAATGTCAAAGATAATAGTGCAAGGTTAAATATTATATGCTTATGTAGCATATTATGATATATTTTTCGTCCAGGATAAATGAACTTTGGAATGGTTGAACTCATTTTTACTAATAGAACTCTGAATATTTATATTATTTAAACTATATATTATACTGTTTAAACGGGAATTATATTTTATTTTTTAAGCGAATGAAACAAAGTACAAACATCTATTTTTCAATAAAACATAATAAAAAGTAAAATTTTTAATAAAGGCGAATAAATAATTGAGGACCTTTGCGGCCAATTAATTTTATTAACAGCTGAACCGTTCTCTACAAAACCGCAGAACATAAACCTGCTGTGTCTCGTCTATTAATATTACTTATTTAATATATAAAAGCTAAGATCTAAAAAAATGCGAAAATTACTCGTAGGGAAGATTTAACTTTTGCTTCTTTTTTCAAAAAAAAGGTCTTCAGGACTACTTGATAGGTGTTGCACATACGCTGTTGACTTTAATACTAGCATATGCGATAAGAATAAGTGTTTGGGACAGGGAATACCCTTTCTGCAAGTAGATGGTTACAGCCACATACTGCGGAATGCAGTATGCTTAAATCCCCCATAATATCCCAGAAGGGGCAGAAGAACAGGTCAGAAGCAGCCTGGATCCATCCAGAAGACCTGTGGCGCTTAATAGGTCGTCAGTTTATCTAGTTGGTGAACGTCCTACGCTCGGAATGCCGATCCGTGGTTTCCACACTATAATTCGACTGCCCCAGCCACCCACTATTATTAAAAAAAAATAAGAAAGCCAATTGCAAAAGTAATAGAACTTACAACCCAATGTTTGTAAGCGGTATACTTTTCGTGTAGCCAGAGCCACGCGTTCTCCTCGTGATTTGTGCGGGCGTTCGCGATAAACTCCCAAACTCCACGTATTTAATTTGTGCAAGTTTGACGCGCACTCGTAAAACTCGCGAACGCGGAACAGATGTCGCTTTAATAAAACCAAATCAATGTTCGCTCAGTGTTCTCTAGCATTCATCTGCGAATCAACATACTGTCAAATTGATGAGGTAAGTAATATTTATGCTTCGAGTACCTAGTCTGAATGTTAACGACCTAACATTGGTAAATTATAAATGGAACGGCTTCGCAAGGATGTATTTTTTTATACACATTTATTGCTCTTTCCATAAGTGAAAACTGAATAAAACCATTGGGTGGTTTAGAAAAAGCTTTTTTATAATATGTATAAAACTATAAAATAATATAGATAAGTACATATAGGAAAAGAAATAAATTTTAGAAACTTCACTTATTGCTGCTTGCTGTCATTAGTGAGTTGCCAATCAGCAGGCCACAATGAAGAAACAGCATGCCTGCTTATGTTTCTTGGATAAATAGACTCCAGGCCATTTCCGTATAGGCTTTCATGTTGTCCTTTTTTCTTTGAGTAAACGCCACTCTAAAGATTTTGAACTAAGTGAACACATGTATAATGTATATACATTATATGTCTCCTCCATATCCCTTCACAAATCGGTGTACCAAATCTTTCATGCGAAGATTTCATAAATGCAGCGAATTCTGAAATCGATAACAAGCATTATACTTTATTGCCGTACTAAGCACTTGTCATTGCTTGATCAGAATTTCAAGACGCTTCTGATTAAAATGGAAATCTTGCTCATAAATTACAAAGTTGAATATTAATATTAACTAAAAGGATGATTCGTTAAAGATTCAGATATAACTTTATTAAAATTTGCCAAGTTTTATTTCTATTCAAATTCTTTTAAGAGTTTGTTCGACATGAAAATAAATGGAACTATGGAACAAGTATGTACCCTTAATTATTGTTAATAATTGTAGATCTAGCTATCTATCTATATTAATAAAAATGAAACGCTATGTTTGTTCTTAGCAAAAAAAACTCGAAAAAAGCAAGATCAATCAATTAGGCTAAGTATTTCTTTTTTTAAATATTCGTTTAAGTCCATTTACATTAAAAGAAAATTTAAAAATATGCCCGTAAAAACGAAAACATTGGAAAAGTATTCTGTGCTACTACAGAATACTTTATTTACTTACTAATCTTAATACAAAAATTAATTTGATTGATGCTTTTTCTCGACAACAGTTGAACTCAAAGCTATTTTGTAAGTAAACAATTGTAAATTTTACCAAAGTACTGAAAATTGCAAATTGAAATGTTTATATTTAAAATAAAATAGGTAAGTATTTGCTTTGGTCGAATTTCACTAATGCATTTTGTCGATTCTGTTAACCACGCAAAACAAACTGCGCAGTTTAGCGAGGAAATCGTTACCTGGAGTGGTTAATTATTAAAATCGGTGTTTACCACTAACAGACACCACAGTAACGGTTATGGGCAATAATAAATTATAATGTAGAAGAAACAGCAATAAGGGCATAGTATTTTAGTGATCTTAAGAAGGTATTCTAATTGGAAAACCCAAAAAAAATTAAATTTTATCAATGCAAATATGGTATTGCTTCTATGAAACATTAACCTAACGAAAACGATGTCCTAAGCCTTATTATAGTTGAGATGAGTGTGCTTATAGCGATAACTATTGCAAATTGCAGCCTGGCTCGGTCGGGTGTGGACAAATATTTGTGTTCAAAGTGGCAACTCATCGTTCTTTGCAGCCACACAACACGTAGCTTATTAAATTTGCGAAATGTAAACAAGACTTCGTACAAGTTTCGTATAATTAAGTTTACAATTAGTTTAAATTGTGTTAACTATAACAGAGCATGTATTTTTCTGCGCCCCTATTTTCTTAACCATAGAAAAATATAAAATTCAACGCGTTTGCATTCACTATTTGCATTCACTGTTTGGGAACTTTAATGAATAAATAAATATAAATAAATAAATATCTTCACACATTCCACACAGCACCATCTAGTTCCACAGTAAGCAAATAATGCTTGTATTATGGATATCAGACAGTTGATATAATACATTTTTTTTTTCGTAAATACATACATATTATAAATATAAAACATCCATGACTCAGATACAAAGGTAAAATGTTAACACATAAACATTTGCCCCTAGCGGGATTCGAACCCGCGACCGTTTGGTTAACAGCTAGGGTTACTAGACACTAGACCAAACGTGCCGTCAAATCGCCATATTTTTGACGAAGTGTAAACATTATGTTTTATGTTTAAAACAAAACCGTTTATTGGCTTTGTAATTTGTCACAAAAAAAGGAAAACTAACAATTTCCGTGAAGCAACTTCCATATGCCAACATTACTTATACTATTCATATAAATTAGTAAAAGAAGAGGTCCTAAGACCGATTCCTTAGGATCTAAACGTGATAAAAAGAATGGTACCCGCGTTATTCTTTTTTTTTCGGGGTTTCTTCTCTAGTTCGTCATCATTTTGACTATTTCTTTCCTAAACCCTAGTCAAAATAGATTGACTAATCTATTAAAAGTGTTTCTTTGAATCCTCTATAGTTTCACTCGATGACCAACGTGTTTTTCAAAAAATTTATTAATCTCATTTTTTAAGTAAGTAAAAGAGTAATGTACCTATTTATATTTTAGGTACCTTCGTCGTGAGATTTGGTAGACCGCTTCTCAATTACCCAATTATTGTGTACACAAAACGAAACGTTTGTTGCGTGCCTTATCTGTAAATACGTAATTAAACTGATTCGGTGCGAATCTGCATTGTTACAATCGTTATATAAGGTTGTACAATTTACACAAATTGGGTTTAGAATCCCTGACTTGTCTACCGATTCTAAAATGCTTTTAGAATCGACGACTTTACCAATTAAATGTTTATAATCAATGTACAAGTTGAGGGCTCTAATCTATACTAATATTATAAAGAGGAAAGATTTGTTTGTTTGCATTGAATAGGCTCCGAACATAGTGGACCGATTTGAAAAATTCTTTCACTGTTTGAAAGCTATATTATCAGCGATTAACATAGGTTTATATTTTATAAAGTTAAGCGGGCAAAGCAGAGTGCAACAGCTAGTATTTAATGAACTCTTTATAATTCCGGTATAAAATATATTTAATAATAAATATACTCGTAATAAAGATATTTACAATTATTTTCTTCACGGAAATTGTTAGTTTTCCTTTTTTGTGACAAATTATAAAGCCAGTGAACGGTTTTTTTTTTTAACGTAAAATATAATATGACTTCGTCAAAAATATGGCGATTTCATTAAAGTTCCCAAACAGTGAATGCAAATAGTGAAAATCGTAAAGAGTAAACAGCACGTACGCACGGACCGACATTACGCGGACTCGCTATATTAATAATTTAAACTTCATTTTATTTTATAGGCGGAATAAAAAACCGACGGAGCGACCGCTGCTGCGGGTATGTATTAAAATTTTAAACATTATTACGTAGGAAGTGGTCGGACCCGGCGAACAAACACTCGCTTGATCCGTTAAAATATTTACGCTCGTTAACAATCATTATTATGTGCTATGTAACCCACTGACTTGTAATAATTCCTCTAAATATATGGTCTACAATATTGTATACAATGAAATTTTAAAATATACAATAAAATTCCGAAGACCATTAAAGAACTCAATATTAATTTATTCAAGAAGAAAATGAAGCAATTACTCGTTGACAAATGTTATTATAGTATAAAAGATTTTATGTGTGATAACTTATTGTAATAATTAGTAATATTAATTAGCTTTGTTTTATGTAACATACTTAAAATATTTGCACACCCTTGAAGGGTAGAATGTAGCGAGATTTATCTACTGTAAAACCATTGTAACCTATATTCCGCAAATAAATGGTTATTATTATTATTATTAATATTACACTGTGGTACATATCTAAAAATCCGTACTTAATATTTTAAATGCGAAAGTATGTATGGATGTTTGTAACTCTTTCATGCTACTTTTTTAACTATTTTCAACTTTACATGACTCCATTTAACTTTACTCAAGGACATTTTAATGTTTTGTGTTGTTGTGTAAGTCCGTACTTCAGTACTAATATTATAAATGCGAAAGTATGTTTAGATGTATGGATGTTTGTAAATCTTTCACGCCAAAAACTAATGAACCGATCACCATGAAATTTTGCATACACGTTGTCTCGGACACCAGAAAGGACATAGGGTACCTTTCATCGTTCAACGCGGACGAAGTCGCGGGCATCAGCTAGTAGTATAATAAAATCGTACCTGCACAAAATTTAAACAAGCATTTGACATTTTAAATAACAAGTAAATCTGTAATGTTAAACAACAAACTGAACTGGAAAGCCTTAACTCGATGCCTCCGGCTAACTTCTCTCTGATATTTGATTATCTTATTTTAAAAGTTGCATTTAAAAAGTTTACAGTTAGTTACAGTTACCAAGCTGCATTGCAGGTTGGCAATTGCTGAATGTATTAATTCATTGTATTATAATATATATATATTTTTTTTAAATAATACACATTAAAAGTTATAAAATAATTTTAAATGAGCATTATAAATAGCATTATTATAATTATAATTAGCAGTGATATAGCACATTAAGTTTCGCAGTTATAATATTTTGCATCCAATCTGGCTACTGTAGCCAGCCAGAAAGAACACCGTAAAATAAAACCATATTGTGCTGTTGTGTTTCGGTGACCGAGTAAGCGATACCAGAACCCATTTCCCTATCCGATTCTAATCCCTTATAAAGCCTACAAGATAAGCAGCCTTGCTTTGCTTGTATTTATAGACAACATAATGTTATGTCAATGATTGACATTGATTTATATATTACTAGCTGTTGCACGCGGGTTCGTCCATGTAACTTTATAAAATATGTTACTTTCAGAATTTTTCAAATCTGTCCAGTAGTTTCGGAGCCTATTCAATGCAAACAAACAAACAAATTTTCCTCTTTATAATATTAGTATATATGAAAGAAAAATATAAGAATATGAATACATTTATACTGTTTTTTATTTTTATTAAAAATAGTATATTTAATTACCACAAGCAATATCACCCAAAAAATGTTTCTAGTATAATTAGAGAAATCCAATAAGTTTCATATTTAGAACACGAAATACCTCTTCGATCATTAGCGTTGATAATGAATAGTTCACAATTTCCTCATTAAATTCTAAAAACCTTTCAAAAGTTTAATTTAACTTTTTCTATGTTCATTTGGCGGAAACCAATCACATATAAACTTCCCCTTCAGTCGCTTTATACCTTAAAGTTCGCTTAACCCTTTCATGAAAATGCAGACAGAGTTAAATATATTCTAATGTATGGAGCCTAACTTTATTTCCTTTGCTTCATTTTCCAACTAAATTAAACTAACTAAATTGTCACTAACCTTTGGCAGCTCAGGTACAAGTCGTCAATAGTTTATACATAGCCTTTTACTACTCCCTACCGTTTCACTTGTTAATCTAAGTCTGCATTATAATTTGTGTAAATCATATACAAAAACCTTCCTCATTGATCGCTCTTTCCATTAGAGAAAATCTCATAAAAATCCGTTGCACAGTTTAAAAGATCTAAGGGTACATACATACATACAGAGGGATAGACGGCGCGAAGCGACTTTATTTATTATACTAGCTGTTGCACGCGACTTCGCACGCGTAACTTTATAAAATATAGCCTATGTTACTCGCTGATAAATGTAGCTTTATATAGGTGAAAGAATTTTCAAAATTAGTCCATTAGTTTTTGAGATTATTTATTACAAACATACAAATATTCTCTCTTTATAATATTAATATAGATATATTATAAACTATGGAAATTGACAGAATATAAGAATTAGAGACAACGTAAATAACAGTCGACAATTGTTTTTAAATTATAGCTATTTTTATGCATTAAGTAGGTACATTCTATAATGTTTTTTAAAGGTATTCCTAATGTAATGTTTTAATTTCTAGATACACACCAGATTACCAACCAAAGTATCTCTGTAAAATTTGATTGATTAAAAAGGATTTAACGAATAAATAGTTCTATTGTGTAATTAACTTTGTATAATAGAGTGTTGAGCAAATTGAAGCAACTGAACGTCAGGGATTTGGCTCTATAATTCCGATTTAAAATTCAATATTAAATTTATAATAGTATCCGGCAACGATTAATCCCGGATTACCGGATACGAGCCGGGTAATCACAGCCACCGTACACCAACCCTAACTTCGGCAACTTTTGATATCAAAATTATATTTATTGGATGAAAAATTAATATGAAATAATGAATAAATTATCGTAATTATCGTAATCGTAAGTACAACATCACGATACAGGGATTACTTATTTTGAGTCATTATAAATAGCGACATAATTATAATAAGAAATAGTTACAGTTCTTCGACAAATTCGAAGCCTTATTAACTAAATTAATTACAAAATTATTAGCGTACCACAATCTTCTTTATACTCGTATATATAAAAAAAAAATTAAGTTGGTTTGCGTACGCTTAAAAAACTCGAGAATTGGTGGACCGATTTTAATTCGGTTTTCACATATGCAAAGAGGAATAAACAGGGCGCTGGTTTATATAAGAAACTTATAAAATAGGACTGATTGAGCTTGATAATTCTATTAATACTGTTTTTGTGATTATATAATAACAATAAATTATTATTATTATTTATTTATTTTATGGTGTTTATTTTATTACAAGTGAATTATTAAATATTGCATACGTTCTTTTCCATCCCATGTTCTTCTTCAAGTCATTGACATATCGAGCCTATTACAAATTCTAATAATGTGAAAAATTAGGTTGTTTACACACTAATGTTTAGACAAGACAATTATTGTTAACCTAGTGGTTAAGGTGCTTGCCTTAATTCTCTGTCCCGATTGACCTGGGTCCGATTCCCGGCAGGGTCAACTTTGGAAATAAACTCTGCATGATTGAATCTGTTTGGATCTAGCAAGTAGTGGCAGGGATAACACAGCGTTTTTGGGTCACGAGATCTACTCAATATCCGTACTAATATTATAAATGCGAAAGTATGTTTGGATGTTTATAACTCTTTCACGCAAAAACTACTGAACCGATCACCATGAAATTTTGCATACCTACACGTTGTTTGGGACACCAGAAACGTTCAGCTAGTAATATATATTTTCACTAGCTGGTGCCCGCGACTTCGTCCACGTTGAACGATGAAAGGTACCGTATGTCCTTTCTGTTGTCCCAGACAACGTGTATGCAAAATTTCATGGTGATCGGTTCACTAGTTTTTGCGTGAAAGAGTTACAAACATCCAAACATACTTTCGCATTTATAATATTAGTACGGATATTGAGTAGGTCTCGTGACCCAAAAACGCTGTGTTATCCCTGCCACTACTTGCTAGAATAGATTCAATCATGCAGAGTTTATTTCCAAAGTTGACCCTGCCAGAAATCGGACCCGGGACAACCGTGACAGAGAATTAAGGCAAGTTTTGAATATTTTCCCATTTATAATGTTAGTACGGATTATGATTGAAAAAAATTGTAAACAGAGAATGAATAGCATTTAGAAGGTCTCAAATTGCTACGCTCAAATAGACAATATAAGAATACTCGTAAGTAGGTATTACAAGTGAATTTCTTTATCATGAACATAACACACCGACCGGAACGATTCGGCTGGCATATTTATAACCAACATCCCCCTTCTACCCCTTGGTGGTAGTAAATCGAATGTTTTGGAACTATGCCCAAACTTTCGTGTCCAATAACTCTTGTTACATTTGCTTTATGCCATTATTATTGTCATTATCAGCAAACAGTTATCTGCTTTAACACTAAGCACTAATGGTCTAACTAATTAGGTGATCATATTGATAATTATAAAACGATCGCTATAAAAAGTACATTAAAAATTAACGAATTTACAAATATTGATTGTTTTTTAAATTAGGCAGCCCGTCTGGCGGCAGTAACCACGCCCTTACATAAAAACAGCGTAAAATAACAGCATTTTTGTATTTCTATGAGGGATTCAGGGATTTCAGACCCTATTTCAGCTATGTCGTTGCTTGTTTTAAAAGGCGACAGTAGCCACTTACCAACAAGTAGATAGTGAATCTGTCATTTATATTTAAAAAAAATTTGAGTACCCAACAACATTTACAGTTTGGAAGAAACGTAACCTATAAAAATACAATTAATACTGTTATGTATGTTTATTATAACAAAAATATTACTTTTGTCTGCGACTTCGTCCGCGCCCCTTGCGTTGAAAAATAAAAATAATCAACGTCTAACAAAACTATATAAGCAATAATTCATTCAATCTTTATTGATTGTATATTACTGTCAGGCGTTGAATTTTTTATTTATATTTTTAGATTATCCCTCTGAACTTTCTGGATAAAAAATACCCTATCTCCTTTTTCTGTATACTCAACATGTATGATAAAAATTTCATGATGGTTGACTTAGTAGTTAAAGCGTGAAACCGATAATAAACAAACAAACTCACTCGCATTTATAACATTAAGAAGTTGGAATAGAAATACATAATATCTTCAGAATATTTCAAAAAATTAAAGAAATAATTGACTCAAATACATTTATTCTGTAAATGAGGCAATAATATCATTAATTCATTTCGAACGAACCGAAACAAAACTAATTAACAAACAAAAGCAATAAATAAAAGTTGGCACGAACATATATTTAATTACACGCAAGTTTTATTCAGAAAACATGTCTATAGTGACATTAAAAATCCATTTATAATAACTATGGAACAATTTCTTATCTTAATTGTATAAGTTTTGGATCGCTTCTTGTGTCCTGATAGGCGAGTAAGGGCGAGTACTCACCAATAAAGCGATAGCGTTTTACGACTTCAAACTACGAAGACATGAAAATATATTTTTTATTTAATTAGTTAACTAAAAAGTATTGTGAGGCCTAAAATGAAAAGAAATATCTGGCAAGTTTATTCATAAATAAGAAGACTGTGCACACTTTCCAATTTCACTCTCAGGTTAGAAGAAAAATTAAGTTTTATCTTCCTATCAAATTTATCTAATTATAATAAAAAGATATAGTTAAAGAAAGATAAAAGATATCCAATTAAAATTTGAAAATACCTGTATTAAATTTTTTAGGACAAGTATTTTATAATAAAATATACGTCAAGGGATTGTGACTGTAATAAAATATTAACCACTCTATATTTCAGGCTATGCTATAATAATTATATAATTTTTATGGTTAGTTAAACTTTGAAAATCACAATACTGGAAGCACTTTAACCACTCAACCAATAGACTCGTCAATAATTGTACAAGAACAATGAGGTTTTCGTTTCGTTTGATTTTCTTTTACTAGTATAACATAAATTTAATTATTATCCACATAGGTATGTCCAAAAGTAAGCCAAAATTTAAAAAAAGTCCTTTATTATCCCTATGCTACCGGAATGAAACATTGAATTGATTGAAAGAACATCAGACATTTTCTCATTGTAAATATTTCTTCAGAATTATTAGTTTAATTGGGATAAGATAAATAATTATCACTAAAAGAATACTTTTTAATATCTTAATTATAAAAGTTAGTACAATGATAATGTTAGATAAATATATATTTCTGTAGACTTTGGAGTCGAGGCTAGAACCCCAGCAGAAGGTACGAATTTAAACTGTAAACTAACTGTTAATGAGGAAGACCAATAAAGAGTGGATTTAAGAACAGAATCTTCAACTAGGCGTAGTAGACACAAGCGTATAGAGATGAGGCAATGAATCGAATCCATTGAGGTATATCCTCAATAGAATCATTAATGCATTAAATTGTTTTAAATAGTGCAACGAATTTTATTATAAATATATGTTTCACTTAATATTTTACTTAGTTTATGTCTTTTACAGATTTGATAAAAATATAAAAATGTTGATGTTGATTAATTTTTAAACAAAATATAACTCTTGTAAGACAATCTGCTTTTACGTCACAAGAATTGTATACTTACAGAAAATCAATTACAGTAAAATATGTACAGTTCGTCAGACAGACTGACAGTCCCTTCGATGGTAGGTGGCTACCCGTCGCCTGTAATACAAACAACACTTTTAATTATAAAAATATTTTAATTAACAATTAGACACTCATAGTTCCCCTCATGAGCACTCATGAGTACCTCATTCTTCAACGTACAAGGCGGCATAAGTCCGGAAAATTAGCGGGCACGGCTCGCAGTCCCGTCACGCGCCCAATCAAGCAACTTTCGCTAAGTTTGATGGAGTTACCGCGGAATGGTGTAAATTACTTCGATATAGCGACGTGACTCGTCTGCACTCGGCCTTACTTGTGACGTCATCACAGCTTATGTCCTACAGACCTGCTGTATCATATATTTGGAACATTTTAATAAAATTTTGTTAGACTAATACAATAATGCAAAGGATTTGGTTGTTCTAAAACTAGAAGCGTCATTAGTGTAGATACTTTAAAAGCTGCCATTAGCAAAATTATGTGGGGATTTGTTTATATTGTTTTCGCAATTATGTAGATAGAAAATTAGGTTTTTAATTATTATTTTTTTAAATTTAAAAATCACACAGTTAAAAAGTAATGTTTCAGGTAATGTGGGCTTATGATGACGATAATACAACAAAATTAGAAAACATTTATAAAAAACAGACGTTTTTTCGATTTCTCATACAAATGTTTGTACCAAACGCTTTATTATAATCCGTGAATTTCGATTGTTGAAAATTAAGAACAAGCGCTGTTTTCTGCATATTCCAAGAGCTTATTCAAGAGCTAAAAATTTCCAAGAGCTCTACATTCCATTTTCAAAAATTGAAAAGTAAATGACTAACAATACGTTAAGACAAAGCCAAGAACAATGACTAGTTACATGTAACTGAAACTATAAATAAATACATAAAATAGTTAGTTTCTGCTCACCTTTTTCACTGAAACAGACAAGTTTGATTCAAAGTCTCGCTCGCCTCAAGTTCTAAGCGACAGATAAGTTAAATTGGAAAAGAGATCATCTTTCCCCCTGTTCTCTTACTAGTTAAAATAAAATACTTGCTACTACCTGGAACTAGAATGAGGCACAGATGAGGAAAATTGTTTCGCTGAGGAAAATTTTTAATGAAATAGTGACAAAGGAACTTTCTTCTTAGTGGATTGCTGTGCATTTATAGGAACTATTAAAATTGAGCGCATCTGTTTGGAGGCGGTTATCGTGATTTCTCAGATGCACAAGTGCTGTTATGTTTCAATTAGTCATTTCTTCTATGCACAGCAAAATATTTTTCAGGTTTCTAAACTCTGTGCTTTAGGCTCTGCGTTGATAAATCACTCAGAAGTAACGATTTTATATCTATACTAATATTATAAATGCGAAAGTAACTCCGTCTTTCTGTCTGTCTGTCCTTTTCACGTCTTAACTACTCAGCCGATCATCATGAATTTATGCATACACGTTGTCAGGGATACAAGAAAGGACATAGGGTACCTTTCATTAAGAAAAAAAGTACTGTTCCCGAGTGATCGTCTAAAAGAATTGGGCGCCACTGTCGGGTCACAGCGATATCTCATATAATTTCTTTTTCAACGCTGACGAAGTCGCGGACAAAAGCTAGTATTATATAAATGAGCTTATTTATTTATGCCTACGAAATGTAGAGTTCCTATTACTAGGACATTATAGTTTAACAAAAATAATCGTCTATCTATACATTTAAAGTATTTCTTAAAATTTGCTTGGACTACTTACAACTTTCGTTATGTGCCATTACAGTTTGCTAAGGATTATTTAATACAAATATTTTACTTCATGATTATAAATCAACTTTGTAACTTGGTTGTAAGATCGCACAAGCACTACTTGACGAGTACTCGTGAATAACGCAAAAAAAAATTAAGATTAGGTACTTTAAAAAGCTTGGTAAATCGTAATTTTCCTAATTACAACTTATATATTATAATAACTTTGACCATGTCTTACTAAAAGCGGAAAACTATAGCATTTTTCCATTTTTCAAAATGTTTCATAAATATAAAAAAAAAACTAGAATTAACAATGAATTTTCACAGTGTACGCTGGGCTTTAGTATCTTTCACTGTTTGCTAACAAAGAATAATATTAATGCATACGAGTAGAATAACACGAAAACGCAGCTCAATAGAAGCCCGCTCTTTTTGTTAAAAAAACACTATGAAAAATCTGTTATACAATGGTCCCATCTGGACATCGTATCTTCATGTTTTTTTCTGACACATTGTCGCTTTATAAAGCAAATAAAAATCCAGATTAAGTCGTCAAAAGCGCTTACAACGAAAGCTTAAATGTACCTAATAGATAGGTATTTACTTTTTGATTTCATTTAACCATAAAACCATTTGAACTCTAACGTAAAAATCAACATATAAGGTATCTAAGTTGTACTTTACAGTAGAATATAAATTATATAATACTACCTTTTGCTTGCGATTTTATCTGAGCCCTTTCTTCTTAGGTTTTGAGACATAAGAACTTATTATAGTTGTAAGATCGCACAAGCACTACTTGACGAGTACTCTAAAATGAAGTAAAAAAAAAACACGATTTTTTTCGTGTTTTACTTGAAACCTTTCTCAGTAATTCTTAATTCTTTAAATTAGCTGACTACATTTCAAGGTTTTTTTTTTTTTTTTTTTTTAATTTTTCTATAAACTTTTACAAGCAATATATGGCTCGTCATATACAATAAGTTTAAATTTTTCTGTCATCGGTTCTTGCACTAGCAAAAAAATATTACGAGTAAATAATAAATATTATTTAATGTTAATATAAATAAAAATATTAAATATGGGTACATTCAATGTTAATACATTGACATTGTTAAAAAAAAACCATTCATTTACATGCATTTTTACAAGGAAAAATAATTTGGTACCAATATACTTAGCCTCTGTACACATTTTTTTAAACAAATAAATTATTTAAAATATATAGAGAGTTACTGTGTTACGTTTGGTAACTCAATATAGAACTGGCAAAATAGTTACTATACTGATTTTGAGCGATCAAATTTATTTCGAAATATAAAATATCGTTCTAAAAGTAGTCGTATGATGGAATAACGTCGTTGTCAATGAATTTAAAAATTTTAAAATCGCCAAAAATAAAATGCTTCATATAAAAACTATCGGACGTGAAATTTCAAACTCACTGATTTTTCTAGATTTCCGCCAGCATTTTATTCCAAAAAGTCGATAAAATGAAAACACGTGTAACGCTCGTTATCTATGCTGTGGGAAATACGTGAACTGTCAAAACAGAAATGGAACGTACTCGTTTTTTTTTTTTTTTTTTTTACTTCGCCACTTGTATTAGATTAGGCCTTTTTCAAACCAAATGCGATATGCAATTTTCTCGAAATTGAGTTTGTTTTACTCATTGATGTCCACCATCATTTTAATATATCAATATGCCTATATATAATAACTGTCTACAAAAAATGTAAACATTTATATAATTAAATTATTAACACAACTTACTTTATAAGATGTCATCGCCATCATCGTCATCATCTTGAACAACTTGACAAAAAAAATTTTTTTTTTAATTTTTTTTTTTATTTTATTTAAATTTTTTACTATATTATATATTAAAATATATTAATGGTTAACCATTAACTAGCTATGCCCGAAACTTCGTACTTTTCGTAAAGGTATTCGATATAACTTTTTTGTTTGTAAACATCATTAAAACCAAAGTGAAAGCCGTTTCTTAGATAAGTGTGCTATTTTTTTGACTATTTTTTTTGACCTCAGTAACATTAGTACAATGTGTACATTTTTTTTTTTAATTCTTAAAGTGCAGACAATTAAACAATTTACATATATACTCGTATTTTTTAATCTTACTAGATCATTACTAGGACTAGAATTATCACTTTTACGAATTTTTCACGTGGGATATTTTGTACAAAATGGATATTAAGATTTAATCACGTTTCATGTGGCCCTGGCTTTAAAATAATAGTGAGCTCTACTAGAATAGGTTTTTTACATTTTTGAATGATCGTAGGTACATGGACCTTACCTATGCAAATGTATGTGCATGAAATATGTAATACTAGCTGTCCCGTTCCCGGCTTCGCCCGTGGTGCATTTTTTTTCCATAAAAACCTTCCCTGATTATCCCTCTATCCATTGATGAAAACCGCATAAAAGTCGGTGCAGTAGTTTTTGAGTTTATCGCGAACAGACAGACAGGCAGACAGAGGACTTTGTTTTATAATATGTAAGGATACTGATATTATAAGGTTCGCTATAATTATGAACCTTTAAGTTTATTGTAAACCGATTCTATATTACTTTTTGGATTCACCGTAAAACATCTAAATTATTTCCAATTATTTAATTAACTGTAACTTTTATTTAATTGGAACCAGGTTAAAATATTGTACACGGTATTGGGGATAATTAAAAATACGAGTATACTGCTTTCAATTAGATGGACCCTTACCCTTGAAATTGCTTACGAATAACCTAATGGGGACCTCTTAAAGTGATTATTAATTAATTTAATAACGCGAATATATATAATGAAACGACCGTGGCACGCTACCTGCTGCTCTCAGCATAAATTTTGCATAAATACAATTACTTTACAAAGTATACTCTTAAACACTTGCTCGATACCCTCGCTTTACTCGCATGTAAATTTGCATATCTATACTAGTCTATGTCTATACTTCTATACTAATATTATAAATGCGAAAGTATGCGAAAGGATGTTTGTGACTCTTTCACTCAAAAACTACTGAACGGATCACCATGAAATTTTGCATACACGTTGTCTGGAACACCAGAAAGGATATAGGGTACCTTTCATCCAGAAAAAAAGGACTATTCCCGAGGGATAAATAAAAAATAAAAAATTAACGCCTGGCCAAAGTGTTATAGCAACACGAAGTCAAGCGTTATATAGCTTTTTTTTTATTTTCAACGCGGACTAAGTCGCGAGCACCAGATAGTGTGTGTATAATATGATGTCATATTTTATGGCGAGCAAAGCGATAGGGCACAGCTAGCAGTTATTTAAGTAAACTGAGGTAATATAAACCCATATATATTAGATTTTCACGCCAATTGACAGAAGAAAATTAGAAAATTGTACACGGTATTAGTTTTTATTAAAACTTTAATTAATATATTTTTTTAAATTCAGTAATTTAAGTGTTTATTTGTCAAAATGTACTTAAAAATGTGTCAAAAAGATAGTATACCTACTTTCATTTAATAGCAGAATGTCCTGAGCCTATCCAATTACTACCACACGCAAGCAATTTGTTAGGCAGAGCATGTGAACCTAAATATGTTGATTTGATATTGTCACAAGTCCTATGATACGCATACAGGAATATTCTTGTATATTGAAAATATTCCTGTCAGACGTAAATTGAATTTTCCTAGGACGTGAACATTTTTTCGGCACTTGAAGGAATGGAATCTCTTTCTATATCATTTGTACCTACAATTCTTTTTCTTTTCAAAAAAAGTATTTTTAGTTTTCAGGTTCTATGTAAAAATTAGGAATTTCATATTTATTGTATTGAAAAACAGAAAAAAAAAGTTAAGGGTCAAAATCAGAGAGGTGAGTATTTTACGTTTTCAAATATTATCTGGAAAATTAATTTCTCTTCTGAATAAATCTAACAAAAGATTTTTATAGCGTCAAATGTTATTAAACTATCTCCAGAAGAGCCACACAGGGAAATTCTATCAAAGCGGTTAATGAGAACTATGGCAGAGTCGGAAATCATTTTGGGAACATTTTTTTAAATTATTTATATATAAAAAAGTATTATATATAAAAAAGTAATCTATGTAGTATATCAACTGTCTGGTGTCCATAGTACAAGCATTAGTTGCTTACTGTGGAACTAGATGGCGCAGTGTGGAATGTGTGAAGATAAAAAATAAAAATATTTCTCTCTGTGCAAACACTTTTAGAATAATTTATTAATTATTGATAAGCAGGCGTTCAACGTTCATCGCTGGTTATATCGGTGACTTTTCTTTGTGTACAGATCTTACGAGGTCCATAATGGAATTTATCATAAAATAAAATGAAAACAATCATATCATATGTATATTATGATTTTGAAAATCCACATTTTTTTTTATGTCAAGGTCAACAGACAGACTGACTGGTAGGTGAGGATAGAGTAATGGGCTCGGCATTCCTTATTTACCGAAACACAACAGCAACATGTTGTTATTTCACGGTGGTCTTCTGTAAGGCGGTGGTTACTGCCGCCAGACAGTATGATAATATGTGACAGATAGTTTCAATGTCAACAGGGATCACAACAAGCTGATGTACTTAGTTAATTTTTATCTCTTGTATTTTTTAAACAGTTTCTGTTATACTATTCTTAACTGATCAGTTAAGAACGTCAGTTGAGTTTGGGGATGGTTACTGATGTAATAGTACTTGAAATAATATTTTACCTTTAACTTTGTTAACTCAGAGCTTAATAATATAAAAAAATTAAATTAAAATTATAAGTTTCGTAAAGAAAAAATATAAAGTCAATGTTTTTCATATTATAAAAACATTTTCTTCGTATTTATGAAATGACTTGCAAAACTAGCAAAGAAAATGTTTTCAAAAAATACTAGATCAAGTAGATATGGTAAGAGACATGACTTCAGTGCTAAAACCTATTACTAACATAAATAAACACGATAAGTGAATAGGAGGAGAGTTCCGGGCTTACGCTCTCAAAGGAAGACATTTTAAACCAGCTCGCTTTTTAAGAACCTAACAGACTCCACAAAGGCATTCCTTTATTTGGATTAACGGAAAGTTTAAACTCAACTGAGCTCACTCGGTGTGCCAAGAGGATGCCCAGCAACTCCAACAAAATCTTCACTTTACGTTGCTTAAAACAATTTCCTGCTATCAAAGTTGAACAAGTAGTTTTTATTTGTTCGCGTCACGTAGGTCCCTGGAGTTGTTTCCCGTCTTAGTGCCGCTATAAGCGAATTTACGAGTTCTGCAACAACTAAAATGTCTATTCAGTACGAACTGCTTGTTAACGTGCTGTGCCATCACAGACTAATGCAATACTAATAAATCGTGGTTTTTTTATATTTATATAGTTATTTTGTACAATTAATTTGTCAATCAAATTAATCAATCACTATTAAATTTACAAACAGTCAGCTTATACTTAGTTTTTTATGAAAAAATTCAATTTCATAATTACATGGCAAAAAAAGCAAACAAAAAAAACTACCACAATCATTTGAATGCTAAAATTTCAATAATAAAAAATTAAACTGATTGAACTGAAACCCTGATAGTTGACTGAAAACTGAATGATGCAATACTGATACTAAGACAGTAGATAAAATATTTATCTGATAAAAAAACCTGAGTGCTGTAACTCCTCGTTTAGCTTCTTACAAGAATCAGCAACTTAATTTTAAAAATCTCTATTTTTCTTGTTTTAATGTAATTCTTATTTTTCTCTTTGAATGCTGTCAAAATTTCAAAATACTTTTTTCGTGACCTCTGTTCTGATCATTGTTATACAGATGCTTGAACTAGGAGCTTAGCAAATTATTTTTTATTGCTTTTCTTTATAACAATTTTGCAAAAATTGTCAAATGAATATATATAATTATAGTATTAAAATCATTAAATACACAGTAAATTACACCATGCATTTCGTGAAAAAAAATAAAAATAAAAAAAAACACTAATCAATTATTATCAAAACATAAAATTTACTTATACTCGCGCACTTAATAAAAAAATTAGACTCAGAAAATAGAATCCAAAATTAATTTTAGTCTACGTATATTTCTTATGAAAACTTTGGTTATTTTTAATTTAACTGAAAATCTTTTGACTGCACTATCAGCATGATTTAAGATTTTAAAACATTTAAGACTACTCGTATAGTCATGAAACAGATACATTAATCAGCATTAGGTACATTTAATGTCCTTAAGAAAAACGGAAAAAAGTAGATATAAGCAAAAAAAAAATTGTTTTTTTTATATAGGTTACAAAAAATTTGATATCAAGCGATTCGTCTCAAAAAGACATTTTAACTGTTCATCTGAGCAGAACGTGCGCTGCCTCTGGGGGTTCGCGGACGTTACGGAACACGTTGCTGGATATAGTTCGTGTTTAGACCCTGTTTATCGTTAGCTTACTTTGAGAAATAGAAAAATATATGAGCCTCCTTTCTCTTGTATATTACAAAGAGATATAGACAGGGATAAAGTAATATATACTCTTATATTCAATACTAGTGACCCGCTCCCGGCTTCGAACCTTCCTCGCTTATCGTATCAATCGTATCAAAATCCGTTGGTTAGTTTAGAAGTAGTTAGCTAAAACACACAGAGGCGGACAAAATATTGTTTTTTTTTTTTTTATTAAATAAAATCTTAATTTTAGTCACTCTAATTTAGATGATTATCATCATTTAGATGTTAAGAATTATATGAAAAAGATAAACCTTACGGGTCTTCTGTAAGGAAGGCTGTTACTGTCTACAGACAGGCTACCCAAATGCGAAACACCACTACAAATGAGTTACAAAGAGGAATAATTAAGACAAACACTTACTAGTTAAATTTCTGAATCTGCACAGTAAGTCATAACAGGAGATATTGAATAAATAAGCAATACTAATTGCACTGCGAGCAAACCAACATCTTTTCAGTTATCTATAAGTTACTCAGGACATAATTATGACAATGCGGCGCAGTCACGCAGAACCGGCAGGCCGCCAGAGGAAGTAAATAAAGCCTCCACGCATATAGCTGTCATAGCACAAGATACTTCTATACTAATATTATAAATGCGTAAATATGTTTGGACGTATGGATGTTTGTAACTCTTTCACGCAAAAACTACTGAATCGATCACCATGAAATTTTGCATACACATTGTCTGGGACACCAGAAAGGACATAGGGCCCTTCATCCAGAAGAAAAGACTATTCCCAAGAAATAAATAAAAAATCAAAAAAACTAACGCCTGGCCAAAGTGTTATAGCAACATGAGGTCAAGCGTTTTTTTTTTTTTGCTATTTTTTTAATTTTCAACGCGGAAGAAGTCGCGAGCACCAGCTAATATCGCTATAAAACAAGGCCGAGTCATGATTGACAATAGAATATAGTTGATTTTTATTATTAAACTAAAGGTAGTTTTTCCCTCGACTTTTTTCTTCCTGTGTTAAAACATTTACTTATGTTGCTTTTATCGAGCGTTAACTGTTTTATTTTCATTTTTATATGATCCATCGAAAACAATACTGAATCCAATATATAGAATATCTCTACAATCTCAAAATTAAAGAAATTCGTTTAACGCCATCTTATTCGAATTTTCAATAAAACAGATGCTCAAATTTAAACAGTTTAAGTTTTTTTTAATAAAATAATAAATATAATTTTTAAATACTAACTAAATTCATCTGAAACAAAACTAATTGGTTTAAAAATTATTTTTATAAAGATCTATGTCTCTTAAAACCAAGCCAAATTCTGCACGAAAACTCCGCCAGAAAACCCTTTGACAGTAAAACGTATGTATTAGGAAGCCGTCAGGTGGAGAAGTGAGTTCATTTGTAGAGGGAGTGGGGTAAGGTAAACAGGGAGGGGGGGGAGCGGAGGAGGGGGGGCGCACTGGAGGACAGGGGTGGTGGGTAAACAAGCACTTAAGATACAAAATGCACCTCAGTGGGGCAACGCGTAACAAATGTACGGTAAACACCTTGAGTGCACTTGAAATGTACCCTACATACGGAATAGTGTACATAATACGTATATTTCTTATTTTATCTAATTACAATAATTTAAACTTTATACATTTTATTAAATTTCAAAATAAACTAACAATTTTAGCATCTAATAGATTGGGATTTGATTTATTGAGAAACACTTGGTATAAAAATCATGTTCATCTTAATTTGCAAATTTTAAATAACCACATTTTTAACAAATTTTAATAAGACTTTAACTAGCTTAAATTTTCAATCTATATTTTATGATTCATGTATAAATGATTTTTTATTAAATCTACACAGGAAGAAAAAAAAAACAGAGAGAGTAGACTTTAAAACAGAGATAGCAGCCTATATATTAAGAAAAATAGATGATAATAATTTTATTCTTTCAAACACGACAGGATTCTAATTTAAGGAAGTGAAGCCGAAGGATAGTCTAATCGTAATTTATTTTTCTATTAAGATAAATTAAAATTAAGTATATTAAACCGCCCAAACGATTTCAATGATTTTTCGTGTATCTATATTCCTATTACAATCCCTTGGTTAGGATGTGTCGAAGTTATAATGATATGGTTATCGGGTGTGAGGTCGGTTTTGATATATTTGACGGCAAGTTTTCTAAATTCAAAAATAGTTTAAGACTAATATTTAAATAGAAATTAAGAAAGTATTATAAATTAAGAATTAATTAAGTATTTAAGACCATTAGTATTTATGTTAAATTAAACATGTTAAGTACACTGTTTAGGAGTGAAATTTAGATAATTATCCATACACATGTAATTTATAGTTTTCAAGTATTTAATTGCAATCTGTTTGTGTACTGTATCAAATATTAAAAAAAATGATTGATTTCAGATGGATATAATACTTGCGGACGAATTCGCAAGCCAAAGCTAGATATATGAGTAAGTAGTAAAGTTCTTTAAAGTATTTTATAGTGATGAAAATCGCTGAAAAGTTCAACTAAATTATTATTTCCGCTTTTCTGTCCTTAGCTTTATAAGGTAGCGACCGACGATAGATCACTGCACATACAAACTAAAGGTAACAACAGTTGGTGGAGATGGAGAGGTGTTGAGGTGCACTCGTTTGATTACCACACTTGTTTACGAAGTGCATTCTAAACGGAAAACCGTTGCAAATGGCGCATTTATGCACTCTGCTTGTATTTGTCAATATACTGAAAATATCAACTGCCTATTTTCAGTTTACGTTTCTAATGAAACCGCGCACCTTTTTAAGTGCATTCACATTTAAGCGTAATTTCCCATTAAACCCAAAATAGGACACATTAGGCAATATTGCTCTTGTAACTTCGAATAGTTCGATTTGTTTTCAATCCAGGAAAATTTACTAACAAATCAAAATTTAAATTTCTAGAATATATGTAATATCAATAGGTTAAATAAATTTTCCATTCCAACCTGTAGGAGTGGAATTTTTTTTTTAAATCCTCAAATTATACAAAAATAATAAGGTAAGAGTTAGAAAAAAAAATTCAGACAAATATTGTAGAGAATTTAGTTTTACATAAAAATGTTGATATGTTTTTATTTGCTAAAATTAAAATTAACACATTTAGGGAGGTTAGAAGATAAAGAGTTGATAGGCAAATTTTAAAAAAATCACATTGAGGCAAAGAGAATCAAAATCAAAAAAAGCCCCTAACCACTCAACCAATGGGCTCGTTAAAATGTCAACCGAGAGTTTTAGCGTTATAGTAAACAGATGTGGTAGTTAAAATATATTTGAGGAAGTTATAAAACGGTTAAGAAGCCCTGAAACAATTGCCTAGTGGTGGTTAATCCGGCCATGCGTCTACGCTAACGACGTCAAGCGTGCTACGCTTCGCATGAGATTAATGTAACAATAACATTAGAATCAAATCAACGAGTAATAAGTCAAAATTGATGCGGTCCCATTACCGTGCGAGTGCAGATCCGCGGTGAGTGTGGTCCCACGACAGTAACTAATACTCTCGGCGAGATTTAGTGGGGTGAGGCCGTTGAGTTATGGCACCGCTGTGTCGGTCGATATGTGACACATTACTGTGCCCAGCGAACACCGTGTCACGTTGTGTTTGTCAAAGTCATGTTTGGGGGCAAGCGAACCCGATCTGAGGGAGTAGATGCGGTTAGATGAATTTTGTTATCTAACAAAACAAAACGGATTTAATAAAATCAATGCCCTGACTTTAGGTTCTATAATATGTGTCGTAAACTATGAGTGTGTTGATAATATTATATTTTTATTATCTACTAGCCGGTGCCCGCGACTTCGGCCGCGTTGAATATTATATACTAAAAAACCTTCCTCGAGAACCAATCTATCCATTGGTGAAAACAGCATGAAAATCGGTGCAGTAGTTTTTGGGTTTATCGGGAACAGACAGACAGACAGACAGACGCGACGGAAAACTTTGTTTTATAATATGTAAGGATGTCTGTATTATATGTATATTTATGTATCATATATCGAAACCATTTGGTATCTTAGTATACAAAGGTAATTTGAACACACTACATAGTTTGTTATGCTACTCTAAGGACTTTTTAATGATCCAAATTAATATCTTCAATTTATAGGAAACAAATCGATATCTCTAAAAAATTCAATGAGTGAACTTTAGTAATATTTGGTCTAAAACTTAAGTATCTTCATCATTTTTGTCTCTGATATTATTTTGAGTGGAGATTTTTAGTTTCTTGATACTCAACCATGTGATAGCTGGATTTGAATAAACTTAACACAAAGATAGACCAGGATTATAAACTTTTGCCGCAAAACCATCGATATGTTAAATAATTCAGTTTTAAAAACGATTCCTTTTTATTATATTTTTATATGTGAAGGTAGTCAGACAGGCTGACGGTCCACTTGATGGTTAGTTGACTATCGTCGCCTATAACACAAGCAACTCCACAGGTTCTGTAACTTAACTGCCGACAGTCACTTACAGAACTTTCGGAAGGGATAGGGAAATTCGTTGTGACATCCCTTACATACATACCGAAAGACATAGCGAAACGCAGTGTACATTGCCACTACTAAAATTTGCTTTACTTTAATTTACTTAATTTACCTTTTATAAAAGAACAGCTAGTCTATAAGAAGCTATTAAGTCGAAAATCGTTCGCAAAAAATACGCAAGAAAGTTTTCTTTCGAAACTTTTCTCCCAATAGATCTTTGGTTGAAGTCAATTAGGCCGTAAAATACTAATTGAATTGTCTCAAACAACTCAATACGAAACGGTCTAATAACTCAATGTTCGAGGTATATATTTTTTTTGCAAATATAAAGTTAAACAAGTGAAATAATTCGCCAGAACGAGGTTGGTCATCAATCCGGAGCCACATGGAGCCGGCGTACGTATTTGCAATTTGTCAAAGCCAGCGATGACAGACCGACGGACGGTTTTCGTGATTTATTAAATGCACACTGCTGACGTATTGCATACTCTTCTCAAACTTTGCACGGACCTATTATGTTGAGGCTGTTTAAGTATCAGTTTCGTTGGTCTCCATGGAAAAAACCTTACTGAAATCTGGCGGCAGTAACCAACCCCTTACACAAAACCACCGTTATATAACAACGTATGTTATAGTGTTTCCCTATAGCCTCCTAATCTCTCGTGAGGTAGGTAAGATTTTGATACGATTTTCACTAATGGATAGAGCGATAAACGAGAAACTTTTGTGTATACATATCATATTAAGAGAAATTGCATCCGTGCGTAAGCTGGTCGCTATTTAAGGAATAAAACGGTTTATTTGCGATCTTTACGTGACATTTAAATTTATTCAGTATAGTTATAATATCTAACAAGTATACTTTGAACTTTGAACCTTTGAATAAGGAAGGAAGCATTGGAGCTTGCGCATACATACTGCTTAATAGTCTTGAAACTAACTATAAACAGAGATGATAAAGCAGGAGTTAGTTTGAATTATGTATGTTTGCAGTTGGCGGAGTTGCATTCAAGGAGTAAGAGTTAAAACAGTTGTCTAGAATCTTAATGTCCCCTTAATATTGTTAATTTGTTGGTAAAGATTGTGAATAATAAAACTGTTCTTATCCGTAAGAAGATTTTCTATCGAGCCAAAACACGTTATGCTATATCTGCTGTAAGTTGCTGAGGAGTTGGGTGTCCCGTAGACTACAATGTCATGGAAATACCACCGAAGTAATAATTTTACATCATTCGAACATGTGGAAGTTAGTGAAGTCGTTTCGTCAACTAGGAAATGGGGTGATGGTCTTCAAGCGCTTAAACAGATCTTCATAATTACAGCTAAGAATATCCAGATCATCAAGTTAGCCGTGATTAAGATCGGTCCATCCATTTGGGAGTTATGCCATACACGTCAAACATAGGTATAACACCTCGTTTTTGCGCCGGGCGTCGCCGTTTTCAAGTTTTGCGCTTAGCAACACGTTTAGAGATTATTTTTTACTAGCTGGTGCTCGCTACTTCGTCCGCGTTGAAAATTAAAAAAAAAGCTATATAACTCTTGACCTCGTGTTGCTATAACACTTTGGCCAGGCGTTAGTTTTTTATTTTTTATTTATCCCTCGGGAATAGTCCTTTTTTATGGGTGAAAGGTACCCTATGTCCTTTCTGGTGTCCCAGACAACGTGTATGCAAATTTTTATGGTGATCGGTTCAGTAGTTTTTGCGTGAAAGAGTTACAAGCATCCATACATCCAAACATACTTTCGCATTTATAATATTAGTAAGATTTATATTGATAGATTGATTTGATTGATTGAATAATAAAAATATAATATAAATCCAACTGAAGCTAAGAATATACGAATATGTTACAGTGTTTAGAATGTTACCAATTTTCACTATTTCTAGAACACCTAACTAGAGCTCAGTCAATTTTATCACGTTCTGATTAAAATATGTCGTCATAAATATCTTTCCTGCCAGCTCTAAGTTACGTCTAATTTACATATGATTCATAAGTTTAGATCAAGTTATATAAATTGGAAATTTCACTTAGGTAGTTATTATATATTTTAATAACCATTAACTGTCTGTTAAACACACACACATGCAGTTAGTGTATCGCTTATTGTCTATACAACAGTAGAGAACGTGTAATGCTGTGGGACCAATTAGCTCTAATTTTATGCTACAGAGAAATTGACCGTATCATTTCCACTCATCTCTCTGTTTCTATAGAACAGTTATAGAACAGTTATGTTGTAATGTTTAAATGATTTTGTAATGCTGTTGATTTCTATAGAGAATACAGGTTTCATAGTATCACATAGCTCAATTAAGAAGTAGTTACTAGTAGTACTACTAATTAAAAAGTAGCTCAATTAGCAATATATGTTCTATTTTGTGTAGTCCTAACTATAATATTAAAAACTCTAAGATGAGTTTCTTTCTTACGCTTTTCGCCTTGACTTCTTTGGGCATCATGAAATTTGCAAACGCATTGTCAGGGATACAAAAAAGTATTAGGTTGCATTTATTTTTAGAGGGATCATCTAAAAATAAAAACAAAAAATTCAACTCTTGAAAAAAATATATGTATATAAAAAAAGATTTATTATACTTATGTATACTGTCATTGAAATATTTGTTCAAACCATAGAAGCATTTACACGTGTATATATATATATATTAACCAATCCTTCAGGCTTCCTTAAAATAGACTTTTTCTAGCTACTTGATATATTCTTGTAAATTATTGATTATTTTAATTCCCTTTATGTAGGCGCTTTTCTACGTATGTCATATTTTGTATTGAAAATACATTGAGTATTCTTGCAAATGATACGCAAGTGCCTTATTACCAAACAACAGTTCAAGAATCGCTGTTACTTTAATAAAAAAAAATGTCTAAATAGAGTTTTTGAAGCGTACAAAAACCAACTTAACATTTTTATATAAATAGAGTTTTTACCTTTTAGGCTGCAGTTGCAATTTCCATTAAATACTCTTTTACAATTATATCATCAATCCAAGACAAAGAGGAGTTCACATCGAATTGATATATATATTATTAATGGGTGAAAGCTATTGATCTATTGTCATTTAACAAACTACTGTGGCCTCTATATTTACACTGCCGTCAGTACGTAGTCAGCATAATCGAATGTAAACAGATGCCCTGGGACACTGTTAACTATGTTTACCGTATCCTGTTGGTCCATAAATTTTTCAAGGCTAATTAGAGCGTCCATCTTCAATCAATCGTCAATTTCAATATAGATTGTTAACTAGTAAGATACTATTTCTAGTAAACCACCCCCTTATATAAATCGTGATATCGTGATATAACAGCATAAGTGCTTTTATGTTTTGGTGAGTGAGTATAGGATGCTAAAGTCCATTTCAGAACGCTTGACGCCGCCTATGCAGAGGAAAAGTCAAAAAAAAAATGGAACCGAGCGAAGTCAGAGAAGGGTCGCTAGTTTTAAAATAAAGTCACTGTCCGCTAATTTCTTCTAAACCATCACCAATGGGAAGAGCGATAAACAAGAAAATTTGTGTATATAATTTTCAGAAAAAAATGGTATCCGTCTGTAGCCCGGAGCGAGACGCTAGTTAATAAATAAAAAAAGTATTGTTTTGCAAAAAAATTAGTATGCAATCTTAACAGCGCATAAATAGAGAGCTTTATTCAACTAATGTGTGTCGTATAGAATACCTTTATCGTGACTTCCTGACCTCGTGGCAGTTGTATTGAAAGCATGCAAAGTTTCCTTTTAAAAATCTCATTTCCCTCGGAGTCTCAAAGAGATAGTTGTACGTAAATTCCTAAAAAGGCATAACAAAGGCGGAAATGTGTGTGTTTGGTGTTCGCCAGAAACTCATTCACAGAAAGATCTCGATATTATTGTGCGATGCACTCCGCCACGGGTCTCAATGTGTAAGCAAAACGAAATAGGAAAATGCGCCTCGCATTTTTTTGTAAAGCAACTTCTTTGTGAGAAAATGTATACAAAAATGCTATTCTTTACTTTATTGTTAGTTCATTCTTTTTATGTAAGTATCAAAGGACAGACTATAAACTTAAAGGGTTGTATGGGATAATGCTAAAGTAAAATATATTCATCTATTTTGAAATGATTTCATTATAAAATTTCGCGTACACGTTGTCAGCGATACAGAAAAGGACATAACTACCTTTCATCTAGAAAAAAGTACTATTCCCGAGGGATCATATAAAAATAAATATCCAATACTTGGCAAAAGTATAATAGAAATATATAATATACTACTATTTAGTAGTTCACTAACGAAATTTCTTGGTTTACTAGAAGAAAAAATCTTACAAAAATACATACATATATATACGTACGTATCTCTATAGTGATGATGAAGCATTCGTCCCATCATCCATCAGGTCCACATAAATAAGGTTATGTTTTATAAAATACCTCCTCGTATATGGGATTGGTTCTGGTCTGAATAGATTTGTTCGAGTAAAAACAAGAAATAAGTAAACAATAAAACATTAATTCAAGAATTCCGGTAACTAAATGCGTAGCTCTTAACTTAAGTTTGTGTAAGGCAGTCAAACACTGAATTATTTATGTTTATTTGGGCGAACCACCTTCGGCGGTATCCGGTCGCCGTTCCGGCGCGTCCGGTGCTTAATACTCTCGGCCGGACTGTATATCCGGAATGAAAGACCGCCGGCTTAGATGCCGCTCTCAAAACAGAACCCTGCATACAAAAATGTTTGCACAGGTATTTATTTGACAAAAATTAATACAATAAACTTGGTTTTTACTGCGCTCTGTTTGTTTCTCTTCCATTTTGTCCTGAATTTGATAACTCTAAATCAAATTAAAGGGAGTTTTCCTTACGATCGGACCAGCAAGTTGTTACTTCCGGTGTCTTAATAACTGCGTCAGTGATCACCTACTAAAGTTGTGACCGTGTCGTGGACACAGCCGTGTGTTGTACATTACTCGATCTGTTTATCCGTTAATTTCTTCTAAACCATCCAATAGATTTTAATATGGTTTTCATTCATTGAAAAAGTTATAAGCGAGGTTTTTTTGTGAATATAATTTACAGAAAAAAATGGCATCTGTGCGAAGCCGGGGGGCGGTCGCTAGTAATTAACAAGCACAAGTCCACTAAGGGACAAACATCTAAAGCACTAAAATTACCCGAAACTAACACACAATATAGAACAATTATACATTACGTAAGTATTTGTCGTGTAGTGGTATTAATGGTTGTTTAATGAAGCCGAAATAGTTCAAAGCCGACATTTCATTACATTAAATAGCTTAATTCGCTTTGATCTCTAATTTAGATTGATAAGTAATTTACTGCTTTGATGTCTAATTTAGTCCTAGTTTAAAAATTGATTTAATGTATCAATGTCGTAGACTATTGGAAGTTCACTACACTTTGCGAGACCTCGTCTGATTTGTACTGTCGTCCAAAAATTTTATCCAGAGATACGCCAATATTTTACATATGTTTGGATGTATGGATGTCTGTAACTCTTTCACACAAAAACTACTGAACCGATCACCATGAAATTTTGCATACACGTTGTCTGGGACACCAGAAAGGACATAGGGTACCTTTCATCGTTCAACGCGGACGAAGTCGCGGGCACCAGCTAGTAGTATATATTATTATATATTAGATATATATAATTAATTACTTCTTCCGATTTGAGTAATAAATAATAAAACACCTAAGAAAATATCTGACATCTTTATCGTTGTGACGACAGTGGCGCCAAATTTTATATTTTTTAAAAGAACCCTTGGGATATTAATATTTTTCCATGATAAAAAGTATCATATATGTTAATCCGTTTAAGAAACTATCTGTGAGCCAAATTACAACGAAATCCGTTAAGCTGTTTTTTGCGTAAAAGAATAACAATCAGTATAGTTTAGATATCGGAATAACATTTACTTAACTATAACTTATGAAGATACGCAACCGAATTAGCGGTCAAAAGTTAATATAAGCTAATTGTAATTATAAACATTTGTTGTTTTTCTTTTGAAATCATGTATATGGTAAACTAATTTATAAGCAGTAACACAAAACTGTAGTGATATGTGGTAATTACATAACTAACAATAAACCAATAATCGATATACGAGATATGCACGTACCACTAATTGTGTATTGCTAAATTATTGGGAGAATGTTACCTCATAACACATTGCGGTTAGTGACGATGAATTTAGTTAAAAATATACATCATAACACAGTAATAAATAAAATAAATAAAATTCGCAATACAAAACCTAAGGCCCTGGTTTTTCAAAAATTGTCTAATTTTTAAGTTTATTTTAAGTCCCGCATATATATGCTATATATATATAGGTATATGTTCATAAACGACTATGCTAATGTACTCAATAATAGTGTCGGCAGCAAGTCTGCCATAGTGTTGCTTTTGTCCCTAGAAGACGGTCTGCCTGCCTGGCATCATTTCTAATATAAAACTACCGTTTTGTTATTTCAAAGCGATCTTTAGTAACAGTGAAATTACTGGTTGCCCAGTGTTGATACTTCAATATATTAAAGTAGTTAAACTATGTAGCCAGAAAGTAGCTTCTATAGAAGTTTTAAGTATATAAATTTCAACTATATAATTCTATAGAATGAAATTTGAGAATCATTATTGTTTATTTGATCGTTTTTCAGCTGCACCATTTGTACGGAAGTCATTTTCATGGAAGCTGTTAACGATGGCTCAGTAATTTAATGGTTAAAATGCATTTTAGTGCGAACATAACTCTAATATTTTGTTGAACAAGGCAATTTAGTTTTGCGCTTCGTTGCCATTCCCCATTATAATGTTTCAGAGTATGTATTTAGTAATTTATACTCACTGTAAGCTCACGTAGCAGAATAGACGTAGTGTTGGTAAATTCGTTGCAGTGCTACGCCGTAGACGCTCTACATAATCCGTAGTACTTGAAAATCATGTTACCAGATGTCTCAAAAGTAATTCTGGGTGTACTATGTAATTTTAGTCAACCAATTTACAGTCTATAAATGAATAATATGTTAATAATATGTTTTGTTTTGTATATAATTGCCAATTGATCTATAAAATAAAAATATTTTCTTTAGGAATATTCAATTCTTAGGTTTTTTGTTTATAAAAAATTTTTAATAAAAAATATTTTCTTTTTAAATTAACACATAAAATATTATAACTATCCGTACTAATATTATAAATGCGAAAGTATGTTTGTAACTCTTTCACGCAAAAACTACTGAACCGATAACCATGAAATTTTGCATACACATTGTCTGGGACACAAGGAAGGACAATAATTTGTATGTTTATAAAATATTAATATTGTATAAAATCACATTTCATCTCACAAAGAACAATATAAGACATGTTCCTTAACAAAATCTTGTCACAATTTATTATTATTATATCGAATGAAATAAAAGTAGGTCAGGGGAACGAAAATACTTCAAAAGACAACTAAAATAAAAAAACAAGAGCTAAAGAAATAAGAGACCGCTTAACGTAAACAAGAGAATGCCATCAAAAAATCAAAAAACACAGAGAACAAACTGTTGAATAAAGTATTAGACGGAGTTCCGGACCAACTGGCAAGTGAGGTAACATTTTACTGAAACGCGAATTATGCTCACCTTTACGATGTATTGCTCGATACATAATGCATGTCATTACACTCACGGATTCGGGCGCATCATTTACACACGCATAACATATAATTAAGAGAACGCATGTTATCGTATGGCATGCATTAGCCAAAGACATTTTCAAGAATAAATTACAAATGAAATAGGAAAGTTATCTGATAAAACTTTTGAAATGTAATCAAAAATAATATTTTTAAAGTCTAACTGAATAAAATATTTTTATTAAATAATAATTATTTAAATTAATAAATAATAAGAGTCATAATATTCACAAATAAAATAATTATTTATAATAATTTTATTGTAAATGCGAAAGTGAGTTTGTTTGCAATTCAACCGTAAATTTTCCATACAAGTTTTTAGGGATACAGAAAGGGACATAGGGTACCTTTCATCCAGAAATAAAATACTAAAACCGAGGGATCATCTAAAAATAAAAAATAAATTCATTGCTCGACAAAAGTAATGAGCAATAAGAATTGAATAAATATAATTTAACAACTCAAAAAAGAGGACACGAAAGAGGTCGCGAGTAAAAACTAGTAATAAATAAACACTTCAACCATATTAATATATCAAAAATTTATATTTTCTTATGTGTTCTGAAGTATACCTTAACTCTTAGATTACAAAAATTGACTATTTAAATATTGCTAAGATTTTATTTACAACATTTCAGCAAGCGGTCTATATAATGATACATGATTATAGTCGCCCAAACCTCAGATTAAATAATAGTTACTATGTAACAGATTCATCACTCCCATACAAAAGCTAAAATACCTACGTTATATTAACCTACAAAAGTCGCTGCAAGAAAAAACGTACTCTACGAACGCGCGCCGAGAATCGAGATTCCCGCGTACACAGCGCGATTGCGTCATCGAGCGAAAGCGTTGGGGTTGTACAAAAAACAATAAATTAACAAAATGGCTGAAATTAAACTTTTATTTTATTATTTATAAATAATGCAATTAAGTGATTGCGATAATAGCCGCTGACTTAAATGTGCTTTTATTTTATAAAATGATCGATTTTTTTTTTCAATTTTTTTTTGTTTTGACTCATTGGGCCAGTGACTTCAAAGGGAGCTGTAGAATCTAGGAAGATAAAATTACACAAGATAATTATAGAAGAATAAGTTCTAGTCTTCAAGAACTGTAAAATTTATGACTATACAACCATCAGTGTGCTTTACAAAAATATATTAAGGGCATAAAAAAAAACGGAGCATAAAAAATATCGCTGCAAACATGCAATTAGGCATAGTAAACGCGCAAGTCTAATTTTATATTCATTCATGAAATATAAATAGTGAGTCGGCATGATAAAGACACTAAGAAATTACAACCTTTTTAAAGCTTCTAGACAGCTACCGGTTCCATATTTAATGCCTCGTCGGAGAGATGCCCACATTTATCTGACGACCCTATTTAAAATTCAATTTTTCTTCCATTCCGTTTCACTTAGGCTTCTTTTCTGTTGCCTGTAAATAGATAGCAACAAAAAAAACCTTTCTGAATAATATATCGGATTATAACGAATGAAATATTCCATTATTTATGTCGGCTAAAGCTTCGATTTCAATTAAACCTTTTGATTACCACACAACTGTGAATTTTAGAGTACAATTTTATAAATATTAAATCTTTTAATATTAGTATAGTTTGTAATATTTTAAAAGTAACGAAAACTTTAGAGTACAATTTTATAAAAAATTAAATCTTTTAATATTAGTATATTTTGTAATATTTTAAAAGTAACGAAAACTTTAGAGTACAATTTTATAAAAAATTAAATCTTTTAATATTAGTATATTTTGTAATATTTTAAAAGTAACGAAAACTTTATAACGAATGCTATAAAATGGCAAAGCCATTATATTGTTGAATGCCATAGTTGTGATAACGTTTGCAGATTCTAGAAACTGTTTTGATACTTTTACCATCGTTACATAGTATAACTTGAAGTCTTTTTTATTTATTTATTTATTTATTTATTTATTACTATAATAAGTTTGCTCTTGGCCTGCATTTAGCCGTGCAGGAAAGACAAGGCTGACGATGGAGCGAACTAACCCAGAAAATGCCTATTCACACGAATTTTAAAAAGATTTGGGTTATATGAGCTCCGAAACAGAGACGCCGGATTTCGCGTCTGTCTGTCTGCCATGCTGACAGTCAACTTGTAAATGGCAATTTTTTTTTTTTAATTAATAAATAAATTTAAAAATATAATGTTTATGATTCTTTAGGCCTTGTATATAATCTATAATATATATTTTTTAAATTTATGGCTGTATGTAATCCAAATAAATAAACATTCGCCTATAACACAACACAAGCATTTGCGCTGCCTACCATAGTATGATTGATTAAGGATAAGGGATTGGTTAGGCATAGGGATAGGGATAGGGAAAATGGGGTCTGGCATCCATAATTCACTTACCGAAACACAACAGCACATATGCTGTTATTTTCCGGTTTTTACTCAACTGCGAAACGCAGTGTGCCCTATTACTTTTGAAATGCAGACCAGACAACATTGAAAAGTTGACCCGGCCGGGAAACGAACCCGGCACCCCTGAGACAGAGCGTTAAGGCAAGCATCCTAACCACTCATCCAACGGGCTCGTCAAAAGATATGTATAAGAAGAATTACACTGATTCTCAGCAAAAACACAAAGGAAAATGTAATAAAGGGACATAAATTTTCTTTCGTTTTAATTGTCAAAACGAAAGTCAACTCCTGTCATTTGACGTTTCCTGGAAATCTGTCTTCCTGTGTTTGTTTCCAAATAAAAACATTATACTACTAAGAGAAAATGTATAAAGAAAATGTGCTTTTTTTTTTATTGGACATTTCACCAACATTTCACACTGAAAATATTATTCTTGTTTAGAAACTTTTACTACGTTAATTTTTAATAAATTTTATCTCAAATTCAGAATTCACAACAACTTGTTAACAATCCAATTACGAGTTTTTTTTTTATATGTAAATGTTTTGAGAAAATAACTTGAATTGTAATGTGATTCGAGTATTTCAAATTTTTTTTTGTAGGTACTCTTAAAATTAATTATCCTGTGTTTAGTTTATTAACAGGTTAAATGTTACCATAGATTACGATGTGGCACTTTAGACTAGCCCTTGCCCGCGACTTCCTCTGCGTCACACAACTTATTATTTTAATGACATTTAGTCTGTCATTACGAAAGGCCATTGAAATAATAATAATAATTTGCTATACATTAAAATACAGATACTTGAAACGTGACTTTAACTTGAAACTCTTTAAACAAATTATGTTATAATTTAATATAATAATGTAAATATCGAATTAAAATAATATTAACTTTTTTAATAAAAAATCTTTAAAAATTATTTATTAATTTAAATACTAATACTATGATTATTATTTACTGTTGAACATTAAAATCAATTATACAATATATTACATTAAAATTAAACAAAATTAATTAAATAATTAACTAACTAAATGATAAATATAAATTATATACAAATTAATATATATAAAACTTAAAATTAAAATATTAATTTAAATGAAAGTGTAATTTAAATCAAAAAGCAGTGAGCTAATAAATTTTATAAATTGTAATCAGTGTTCACGTTATGACTAAAATACAAATAGAAAGAGACAAATGGATCTGAATATTTATTACGCTGTGCATCCATTATCCAGCAGACCGTGATGACAACGCAAACATACATACATACATACCTTCACGTTAATCTAACTATAGTGACATTCAGCGCAGAATCTCTGCAGAATTACCGGAGTACAAAAGATAATATCTAATCTTTATTATAGATATTTATATTGTTTTTTTTATCTCAATAATACATTCACTTGTTACTAGGTTTGTTCAGTTTTTGAGTTTTTTGTTTTTAGTGATAACTAAGTTTTTATGTGAATATTTCATTTCAAATGAGGTCTAATTTTCTAATGTCAAATTTCATATGTAATCTAAAATTTATTATTATAATAAATTTCATATGGCTACAAGAATTTTCTGACAGAGGCGTAGATACCACTTTATCCACCGAAACAATTATATAGGGTGATATTCGCATACGCTATACTCAAAAATTGAGACTTCCAGGTAAGGCCTACGAATTTAACGTTTAAAAACGCTAAAAACATAAATAACATTTACCATTTGAGATTTGCCACAGTCAGGTTGAAGGATACTATGGCAAGATTTGATACAGGGCCCATCTAAGACAAGCTACGCGACTTAGTGTCCATAATGCATTAACATAAATTAATATTACAAGAGAGCGGACTCGATCCACTTAATTCATACAAGTATTTAGGAGTCCTATGACGTCTTTGAAGTTTTTAATAGGCGAGTAAGAGTTTCTCAAATGGCAAGTATATATTTAAGGGGCAGTTACAACTACGTATGTAAGAATAGACTCCACCTACTGATTAGTATTACACGTACTATCTTTGTATTATTAGTGATATTTCTATTAAATGTGTCCTTTAACCTTTTACTGTTCCCGATGACCCCAAGAGAGAATAGTTAGTACCTTCGCGGCGTGACGAGCGGCCAACGCAATTATAAGTTGCCGCCAACACCCAAGTAAGTGTGACAGTTGCTGTCAAGTTTTATTTATTCAGGACCATTTGGGTCATTGGATTTATCGAAAAGTTTCTCCCATACTCCTCTGATAGATTCGTTTTTACATAAGCGTTTCTGTGGACTATTTCCTGGAGCCTTTAATGTAGTTTAATAAATGTATGTATTTGTTATGGGTGAACAGTTCTTTTAGGAAACTTATAAATTTACTTATATCTTGTTATGAATATAAACAGTAGAATATGCCAATTGCCTGTCGGAAAAAAGATAGATATTGAATAAAAAGGGAAATAAACAAAATTTTGTAGTGAATCGGTGAACGAATCCATTCTCCTATTTCTTAGCCTTCGGGTCAGCCCTTCTGGCGGTAGTAACCACCCTCTAACATTAGACCATCGTGAAATAACAAAATGTGTGCTGTTGTGTTTCGGTGAGTTAGTAAGGGATGCCAGAGACCATTTCGCTTATTCTCGATCACACTTGTAGCACCTGTGGCGTTGCTTGTGTTACAGGCGACGGTAGCCACCTATCATCAAGTGTACCTACCCGTCAGCCTGTCTGTAAACCTTAACATAAAAAAGGAATTAATTGTGGTCATTCATAATCTGACTATTATTAGGAAGATTTTTTACTACAGGCTTTCAAAAGCTTGTAGACGCTCCCTACACCGGTGAAAAAAAAAACATCATATATAACTTTTTTTCTTTCTACTATCTAATCTTCAAAATCCAATAATCCCCACGAATCTCCACATTTAGCATCGTGGGCTACCATTAAGAAAACTCTTTGTTCGCATTGTACATAAATTAACAGCATCATGGCAGGTGTGAATTTGAGAATAAAACGTTCTATTACAAATTCAAAACAATGCCGTGTGAATAGATGCGTATTCATGTCGGGTATCACGGCACACGTCAGCACATTTGCAGCGTCTAATTGAAAGCAAACAGCCGCTGGTTATGCGACACAAAGGAACCGAGGGCAGCGTTTGAATTGTTAAACGCACCGCCTACTGACCTGTCGTACGTACGCCCTCACTATCTATGCAAATTGGTGTCGATTTGTTTTTAGAATTCCCCAGGTTAGCTCTCTAATGGATTTATCCCAAAATTAGTTTGCACACCACTAGACAATTTGCTAATGTAAGCACTAAATTTAGTAATGAGTCAGTCAACAGCATACAACGTTTCGCACTCATAAGCTACTTACAACTTACGGCAGACACGTAAATACAGTCAATTCCCAATTATAGAGTCCTCAGTCAGAGATATCAGCTGCTAGACGTAATCTCTATGTAAGCAAGTAAGTAAAAAGTAAGAAAGTAGAAATTAAATAATTAAATAAAAATAAATTAATATTATATTGTTTGCTTATCTGCATTAATAAAAATCAATTGCCATATGTATGACAAAGCATTACATGAAAAACGCACTATCGATTTTGCTGGTTTTTTTTTGGTTGTGTTCGTAGTTGTTATTATAAGGTTTGTGTGCAAGAATTTTTTTGGAAAAACCACACAGAAAAATTTGGAAATTTGGTTGGAAGTTGAATTGTTTGCATGACTTTTGTATGAAATTGACAGGGTAACAACTGTCGTCGGATCAACGAGTAGTAATATATTATTATGTATCGAAACCAAAAAGACTAACAGTACCACTACCATGAGTTATAATGACCGCACTCGCTAGCGAGAGCGTAAAATTTTTATATAAAAAAGTGTCAACTGTCAATGTCAAATTGACAATTTTCCATATAACGGTCATTGTAAACACATGGTAAAGGTACAGGTCTGCCTATAAGTCCTCTCATATAGTATATACCTAGGCTGTTTTAAGTACAGGTTTTGCAAAATTGATATTCACTCCTGTCATCTTTGGAATAGTAAAAAGAAAGTCACAATACGTGCAAACAAAAAAGCTCAAGAAATTATAACAGAATCCCTAGTCCCTCTTCTTTATTAATTCCGTTTGTCTAGATGCAGAGACGAGAGTGTGCCAACAAACCATTCCAACAGTCTGTTGTGAATTCGACAAAATTTATTCTAAGTTTTGTAGGTTTTGTAGGAATGAATCATTAGAAAAGAAACAAGAAAATTCATATTCAGTACTTTTTGTTTTTGACTGATCCTGAATAAGTATTCAAGTATTCAAAAATTCACTTCTCTACAAAAAGCATTTCGCTGTAAAATGACCATTATGATACGAAGTGAAGAAATTAAAAAAAATTGCTTCAATCACACTGAGTGCTAGATGACGACACTTTGTAGTAAAAATTACTCGTTTTAATTTATTGGAAAGCTTCTGTTTAAGTAAGAGCCTATTTATATGAGATGCATTTTTATTATAGGTACATAATATAAAGTGTATATAAGGGGTATGCAGGTGCAGTTAGGACATTCTAGAATGTCCTAACTGCACCTGTAAGATTTAAATTTAATACTCACCAAATAAGATTTAAATTTAATAGATAAATATAAAAAAAAAACATGTAGTGATTTTTCAATAAAGCGTATTGTCACATTAGTTTTGGAGCATAGTAAAAAAATATTAATATTTATTTATGGAAAAATTTATTATTATTTTTTAATTACAAAAATACAATTTTTTTTATATACAATAGTTAGAGTACAAAGTATGTTCCTCTTAACAAGGCTATGCGAATGTAATATGTTTTAATGACAATATATATTTTACTGTAATTTTTTTTACAGTAATAAGTACATGTAGTTTTTATTTATTTTAAACACTATTTTATTTTCAAATAAAATCATAAAAATACTTGAAAAAATTCAAGTCGACAAACACAAAACCAATTTGTCAAGAACTAAAACCTTTTACTGAGGAGAAGTTACAAAAAAATCAAAAGTATTTATTTCATCTTGTTCATAGGAATTGTGAAGATTTTATACCTACTTATAAAATCTTTTTTGCTGACTCTCTCAACGGACAGCCGAAATTACTAAGTCTAGAAAACTTAAATTTGAATTTTTTTACGTTTTAAGGTCGACATACATGCTGTCTGTATGGTCTACTTGTATGTATTTACGTATTGACGACACGTTTGGTCTAGTGGCTAGTAACCCTAGCTGTTAACCAAACGGTCGCGGGTTCGAATCCCGCTAGGGGCAAATGTTTATGTGTTAACATTTTACCTTTGTACCTGAGTCATGGATGTTTTGTATTTATAATAAAAAAAAGTAATCTATGTATTATATCAACTGTCTGATATCCACAATACAAGCATTAGTTGCTTACAGTGGAACTAGATGGCGCTGTGTGGAATGTGTGAAGATATTTATTTATTTATTTATTTATTTTATTTATTTATTAAATCTTTTATCATGAGAACACTCGATTTTAGTAAAAAGAAAAATTTTGTTACAGACGTAATTACTATTTTTTTTAAAAGTCTATTGCTAGAAAAAAAACTCCAAACTTTCCAAACAAGTCTTAAATAAAAATTAATTCTGGCAACAAATTAAAATCAAAATTAAACGTGAAATTTCGGTACCTTCATTAGTTTTCAAATGTACGACAAACTTTTCGCTCTACAACCATTTGAAATTGGTTCTATATTTGTAACCGGTAGCTACTCTGGGCGTACCTACAGTTTCAGAAATTCACTCCGGAATGAAATAGTTTCGGCAACTGAAATAGAACCAGTCGATGGGTAACAAGTATGGACGCATTAGTGGATTAGTTCCTTCGTGAGCATACAATGAGTGCAGTCAGATGAGTTAGTTGCTCTGGAACTGTTCAATATTACTTCGATATTACTTTAAGAAACCTTACTTTTTTAAACTTTACATAGTCGCTTCCCGCCATCTATTCCTCTGTAAATATTTTAAACTACGCGACGGATTTTAATGCGGTTTTCACTAATAGAAAGAGAATTAAACGAACAAGGTTCTACATATATAATTCAGCGCGGATGATGTAGCGGGTATGTAGCAAATAAAAATAAATAAACAAAATGGATTTGTATGCGGGTTTAACTACCTAATAGAAAGAGCCTTACATGGGGAAAGGTTTTACAGAGAAAAATTTACAAAAAAAAAAAAAACACCCGTGCGAAGCTGGGAGCGGATTGCTAGTCCTCAATGAAATTAATAAGGCTTAATAAGTTTCTATGAAACACAAAAAGTTCATGAGTCACAATAACCGTTTTTTGTTCAAATTACTCAATCAGAACACGGGTTGAATTGAAAATTGATAATAATGGTATCATGATATTAATCCTTATCTAAATAAACAGTTTTTAATATACCTATTCTCGTTTAAAAGTTACAATGAATATAAAAATGCTAAAAGTAAAAAAAAATAGCGCAGCGTGAACAAACAGCCCATCAGTCTATTATTTTAATATAGACCTAAATATTTTTGTGTACTTAATAATATTAGTTTTTTAGAAAACTTCATATTGCTTAAGATATTAAGATAAAGTCCACGCAAACGAAGTCACGTGCCTCGGCTAATAATAAATAAATTCATTTTCAATAAAAAGAGAGCTTTACATATTTGGTAATCAATTAAATAAATGTAAATATTTATTGAAAGCAAATTGAATTTAAGCCTGAAACCAGAGCAGCAAATTTGGTGGAGTACATACTGCACCAATATAAATAATATTTGGAATCGACTTTCCATTAGTCGAATGCACCCTATACGATAATTAACAAAAAATTAAAGCAAAAAAATAATAAACCTTTTTTATTTAAAATTAATAACTAAGTTTTGTGGCTATAATCTAATTACTACATGCTTAATTTTGGATTACTTTTTTTAATTGTACTCCGCATTAAAATCTGTGAGTGAACAATAAATCATCCCCTGTTTTCCTACCCTAGGAATTTTTTTCCTACGGTAGTTATATGGGACCAACTTCGTGGTATACCCTATCCAATAAAAAAAGAATTATCATTATGCGTGGTCATACATTACAGTCATAGAGTGAACAATCAATCATCCCCTGCTTTCCTACCCTTAGGGTTGGATTTTTTTTTTCAAATTTATATATATATTATATTGAGAAGCCTATTAACCAAGACAATGTGACAAAATATAATTTAATCAGATTCGAGTGGTCAAGGTACTTTCTTTGAGGATCTGTCTCTAAAGTACCAGATTCGATTCCTGACAGGACCAAATTTGAAAATGAACTTTTCATATTTGGCTCTGATCTGCTGGATCTTGTAAAACGCCTTAATTTTCTCGATGATTTTCCGGAAGACCATTGTCACGCCTAGTTCAGCCTGTAACAGTCCTGTCTCTCTTTTGTTCTTCGGAACAGCTCAACTGTCCTTGTATACTGACGCTCCAGTCACTGACGTTCTTCAACCACGACTTTTTTGTCGCCCAACTTTTCTCTATCTAGCTACAAATCTTAACACAAAACTAATTGTTAAGTTATTACAATTGATTTGGTTGATTCGGAAACATATCCAGTAACATAATGTATCTATGTTAACTTGTTACTTACAGAAAGGCCATAGAACGTGTAACAATTTGCATTTTAGATTTTATATAGTTTTAAAGCAAGCAAGCAACGTATGGTGCGAACTCTCTTTGAACTGACACCATCAAAGCTATCGAGCTAACACAATCAAATTCATTTAAACTACTACTATCTTTCAGTTAGTTATTTATCATAATTATTTCTATTTGAATATTTAAATTCCTCGACACATATTAATTTTGACATCATCTCTGAAGACGAGCTTCAGTAGGGTGGATTTTTTTTTGCAAACTTTATGCATAAACCTTCTTCGTTTGTCGGTCTTTATATTAGTGAAAACCGTATTAAAATCTGTTTGGTAGTTTAAAAGAAGTTAGCGGGGAAACAGACAGAGGAGAACAAGAAAGAAAGAAAGAAAGAAAGAAAGAAAGAAATTTATTCACGCAACACAATGACACAAACATAATACAAAAACCACAAAACAGAAATTAATAAAAAGGTAAAAGATGTGTGTGTCCTCGCGGCAGTGAAACGGATACTGGCTCAGCATTGTGCTGAGATGCTAGAAAAGTACCTGCAGCGCTGATTTTCAGCCAGCACCGTTTGGGACTCACTACACAACATCGACGCTACATAAACATATTACAACATAATTACACTATACACTATACAAAATACAAACATATTTAATAAATTACTTAGATATGAATTATATATGGAAATGAATAAATTAAACAATTTAAATACATAGATAAATAATAATATATAAGAACTTATAACAAAGTACCTATATATACACAATACAAAGCTTCAGTTAACAGTTAAACAAGGAGAGAAAAATAAATAAAGATAAAATTTACATATTTTGTTTTAATTTGTATGGCTATAAAGGCTGGATAGGCTGGATTTGGCTGAGGCTGGATTATGATTTTTGGAGCGTCAACAAATAACCCCTAAGCTTACGCCTAAAGGTGTACCTGCTAGGCGCTCCTTGGATAGGAGGAGGGACATCATTCCAGCACTTAGACGCCGCAAACTTAAAACTTCCTCGGAAGGCCGCGGTCCTGTGCACAGGCACAACAGCCACTACGCCTAACCTGCGCACACGTCCCGGCCACTGCAGTTTCTTAAATAAGTAGGACGGCGTTTCGTAGCGTATCACCCCAAACAACAGGGTGGCGAGGTGCAGGCGCCGGCGCGCAGACATGTTCAGCAGGCCCGCGGCGCTCAAGTATGGAGTGACATGAACAACGACTTTATTTTTTAAATAAATAAAATTTAAATCATTTATTTCGTTCATCTAACAATTACAATGTAAGTTTATATTCAAATAAATATTTTAAAAAATTAAAAATTTATATTAAAAAATTAAATATTCCCATGATTGAAGTGAATAAATAAAATTAAAATAATAATAATAAAAGCTCAGTCATCTTTTATCGACAACAAACCTGTGTCAAGACAAGTGGCGCATATGCGCATAACTGGAAGTATGACATCATACCTCCAGGTAATGTTAGTTACACATTAATTATAGACAGGTTGCGAGGAGCTCCAATGAAATCCTGAAGAAGGTTTTCGACGACACGTTTGGTCTAGTGGCTAGTAACCCTAGCTGTTAACCAAACGGTCGCGGGTTCGAATCCCGCTAGGGGCAAATATTTATGTATTAACATTTTACCTTTGTACCTGAGTCATGGATGTTTTGTATTTATAATATGTATTTATTTACAAAAAAAAAGTAATCTATGTATTATATCAACTGTCTGGTATCCATAATACAAGCATTAGTTGCTTACTGTGGAACTAGATGGTGCTGTGTGGAATATGTGAAGATATTTATTTATTTATTTATTTATCCACAAATTTGCACTTTTGTCGTTGAGTTGCTGTATTTATTGTATATATGTGGATGCTGTTATACCTATATTATTATTGATTTTCATTTTATTTGAAGATGAAAATAACTAAGACTTGTAGACTAACTTGTTTGAAAAATAAATGTTTTATTATAAAAATAAATTAATAAAACAATATAGCATTAATATAGCCAACATTTATATTAATTCCTTAATAGTTAACTATGTTGGAAAAGAAGGATGGGCGGTCCTAAGTCACGATCACATCATAAGAACAAATGACTACATATTTCTATTATCGACGAAGCAAACGACTCTCCGGTTACGACTTGGTTTTACGAGGAACATTCTCTTCAATAAACCGTCAACACCCAAGTGGTTATAACAGATTTAAATTGATGTAACTAGTTGCAAGTTGCCGACGTATTTCGCCAAATTTCTGATCGCTCCGGGATCGTTCAAATTAATTAAACTGCTCCAAAGTTATTATCGGCATGCCATGTCGGCAGTTCGCTTAGCCAGATCATCACCAAGTCGTGAAACGGAATCAATGTTTTATAAGTACGACTTCACGGTGCTCTGTAAAGAGGTGGTTACTGCCGCCAGCAAATCTGCTCAGTTTATGACTGCGAAATGCAAAATTGAAAGTATAAACATTGGCTTCTGTGGTAGTAAACCTAGCGTCCAAACTGATGGTCGTACCTACCTCTTATAGAAGACAAAATATTTGCTACTAAATATTAGGAAATGACAAAATATTTGCTATTTTATTACAATGAATGAATAAGGGATGTAATAAGCCTTTTCGACTATCCTCTCATCACATTGTTAAAATGTTAAGTAGACCGTCAGACTGTTTGCAGAATTTTACATTAAAAAAACTGCAACATTAATGTTTAATTACATTACAAACTATATAGCTGGCGAATTTCGTATCGCCTCTGTATAAAAACCCGTTCCATACAAAATGTACGAGAGAAAATGATATAATTTTTTTTGGTTAATATTTCCTTTGTCTTAATAGTTATAATGTTCGGGGCGGAAACAAATTCAACAAATCAAAGATCATAAAAATTTGTTCAGCCGTTCTCGTGTTTAAAATGGTGTAACTAACACGACTTTATTTTATTTGTATATAAATAATAAAATAAAAAATACTAACTGTCGCACTCGACTTTGTCCGCTTAACTTTATAAAATATTACTTGCTGATAATATAGCTTTCTATAGGTTAGAAATTTTTTAAAATTGGCCCAGTTTTTGAGTTTATTCATTACAAACAAAAATACAATCTTCTCTCTATATAATATTAGTATAGATAAAGATTTAATCAAATCTGTAATTTGCATTGCTGATCACTATACCATATAGTCATAAATGAAGAAGAACGTTAACTCCAGTTTATAATTTTAGTTGACTGGTAAGTGAATTTGGATAAATTCACAAATGAAATGAATAATAGATTGATTAATTCGCTTAATAGAGTAGCAATCGGAAAATTAACCATTTGTCCAGCCTCCTTCCGTTGCGGATAATGAAGATTTATCCGCGATTAAGGGTTGGGATGGAGCGGTAACAACTTCGTTCAAACTTAATTAATGTATTGCTATACTAGTATGGATCGCATGCCTCGAGGCTTAAATTACGAATGACAACAAAATATTTCAAAATATTATTATATAATATGTTTAAAAGGACTATTTACAAAAATATTCTTTTTTATATAATTATACTTGACGAAATCCATATTTAAGGCGTCACTATTGGACAGGGAATAGTTATGAGTTTGATTCCCAATATATTCCTATTCTTTTCACGTATACATAAATATACATACATATTTTATACGCATATTATCAACTTGTATTCGCAATTTAAAAAAAATATGTTTACTTTCCCATGTGGAATAAACAATTAACTTTTCATACCTTAGCAACGAATGAATGAATTCGCAGTATTCGCAGTATGAAGCCCATGAGAGCCATTCGGCCAGTGACATGATACCAATTTTGTATGCTGATTAAACACTGTCCAACCCGTGCACTAACAATTCATTCATTTATTATTAATTTTTACTAAGGAAGTAAAGTCTATCTACACAACAGAATTCAGAAGTATTCATTTGTTATTTCTTGTCCTATATTATAATTTGTATCTTTCAAACTTTCGATTGCTCTATATAAATAGATCTACTGAAATTGAATTTTTTCTTTCATAACGTTTCTCGAGAATTGGACTTTCAAATGTAAAAAAAAACTTTTTTAAATATTTAAACAAATTTGTTTTTTAAATTTTATAAAATTTATAACTACAGTATGGATTTCATAAAGCGTGCTCTTAACAAATCTTGCAGCGGCCCTTCATCCGTGCAAGTGTCTTTGTATTAAGGCTACTGTAGTCTCTTACGATCATCAATCAATAAAGAAAATACTGCTTCAAGTGTCCTTTCAATGTTAACTTGTAGAAAATCGGACTATTTCTGCTTGCGACGCTTTCAAATGGTCTGTGGCCGTGTCGCCAAGACATTACACGGCAGAAACATCTCACCGCGTGGAGGGGTTGGTAATTGGCTGCTCAGGCAACCTGGTTACACCATACTAGTCTCCGCCCCTTTCGTGTCGTGCCTCCGAACGCACCCGCGGGCGATGTATGCCCAATGCTAAACGAAGGCAACATTTAATCGTATTAGCTGAACAAGATGTATAATTTCACATTACTTGACATTCTTATAGATAAACATTCTAAAGTGAATACGTCTTTAAATTTGCTATCATAGTAAGAGGCAATTTCGAACACTGAAATGTTCCATTCAGACCAATCAAAGGGAAGCCTGAAATATTTTTAGACCAATCAATGACAAGCTTGTGCCACTACAACCTATCAGAACTGAGCACCAAGTTTTGTCTTTATTATTTATATTAATTAGGCATTAAAAATATTATTATTGGTTATTCAGTCGCAGGACGTCCACTGCTGGTCACAAGCCTGCCCTGAACATTCTTATTGGAACCCCTGAACATAATGTTCTAATAATAAGACGAATAATATTCTGCATAATTTAAGTATTTGCTATATATAGTACTGCAACAGTTAGCGTCTCTTTCATCATCTCTGGGTTAAGTGTGAAGTAGGCTAACCGCCATTTAAAGTCACCGGTAACCGGGAATGAAGGAGATGATATACCTTTGTTTGTACGATAAAAGTCCCAAACATTAAAATGAAAATAATAAAAAAAATCGCCTATCGAAGGATGCACAGTAAACCGAGTGCATAATTTAATAAAACATAAAATTATTTCTAAAAGTAACTAATCAACACTTTACTTGTATTTGGTGAAAGAGGCCCTTAATGTTTTTAAATAGGTTCATTTCACAAATTAGCAATTTCACTGAGGAAAAGATTTATGTGTAGGAAAAAATAGAGAGAGCATATTAAGTTTAAAAAAAAAATTGTCCCTTTCTGAATTGAATCTGAAATCATTTATTAAAGTTATACGTATAAATCAATTAACAATGTAATTAATCAAAAGGAGGCTTCGAACAATGAAAGTCCGGGCAAGTTGTTGTATCCCCACTATCCCGGGCGGTCCATCAAACTCGGACCTTGGGGGGACACTGGCTTGTCATAACTCCCACTAGTTTGATTAATTTATTTCGATACAAGACCCTGCTGCGCAAACTTTGTTTTACACAACAGGAGCTTAACGATCTATATTATTATTCAGGTATTTATTTTCTGTTTTAAATTTAAATTTTTTACAATATAAATAAAAACAACGGGGCAATGCCGCCAGCATTCTGGCCACTTTTCCGTCTACCAACGGCTTAATAGATTTAAATTATTTATAAGTATTTTTTGAAAATAATTAGTTAGTTTTTAAGTTTTGTATATATTAATTTGTATATAATTTATATTTATTAAATCATGATTTATTAAAAAAAAATTACAATTAATACAGATTTAAAATTCAAAAAAAAAAAACAATAAATATTATAAAAAACTTAAATCTAGAGTGCCGCAAGTAGCGTGATAAGGCCCAAGCTACCGGCGGTTAGTGCTGCAGAGTGAGGAACCTCCTGACAATTCGCGCAGTGTCAAGAAGCACCGCCTTATTATTAATATTATTATTATTTCAATTCAATTCAATTTAAATATTAATTGCGAAACGGACAAACAAACTGTTAAAAGATAAATTTTACTATAATATATATTTGTTTTCTAAATCTGGAATTCTATTATTAAACCCATTAGTGATGTATAAAATTTAAGATTTCTACATTAGCACGTCTTACGTTATATTTATATTAAATTTTGTTTTTAAACCAAGGCGAACGCCTTGGTGTCACCAAGGCCCTACCTTAAAAGATGAATATAGCCAATCGGATAACGTTTTAAGATGTATATAAAAAACTGAGCTTTAGTATTCCTTGGATATATACTGAATTACAATAGTAGACATGGGTATTTCATACTTAGCTAATGAATATTATAAATACCCTTATAACTATAGTACTGTAAAATTCTATCAAAATTCGTTGAACAGTTTCCAACTTAAAAAAAAATTTAGTAAGATTCTGAAAAAATATTTAGGTATACCTACAAACATGTTGTGTATAGGTACAGGAAAAAACAAATAGCTTACACAAAATCAATATACACGAAAATAAAAATACACTAGCTTCCAGTGGAACACAAGGTTAACACTTGCTGAGTCTGTCTTATTGTTTCGTAAAGTTGATTTATCATTCTGAGTTGTGGTGGACAGTACCGGGCGTTAATCGAAATTATTTGGCTTCCGTTTGTCCCTTGCCTTGCTAGTTAACTCAAATAAACCGATTGCAGTCAACTATAGCATTTAAATATGGAATATTACAAGGCTATTGCTTGCGGCTTGTCCTGTGTAGTATGTTAAGCGATTGTTTAAAGCAAATATATTTTAAAAGAATATAGTACACAACTTAAGTTTCCACATAATCAAATTTTTACAATTTAAAATATAATTTTTAATCAATCAAAATTTCCAATTATGAAAAAATGCAAGTCAGCTGAACTTCAAAATTTATTTTAAAAAAATTTGTATTAAATAAAATCGCTGTTTGCATCCGTCTGTTTTTCCGCTAAATTGTAAACCACAAAATGGATTTTGATATAGTTTCACTAATATAAATATCCAAAAACGAGATAAGTTTGCGCATAATAATATAATTTGCTGTAAAAATTTCATCCGTCGAAGCCAGTAACGGGTCATTACTATATAATATAAAAGCTATCTTCTTCACTTCGAATTTCTTCACAGTCGTCCATCAACATGGCCGCAATATTGAAAGCAAGCATTTTGCATTTAAATAATACTCATTAATTTTATTTTCCCAAAACCCTGGGTCGAAATTGAACAAACGCGCTTGATTTTTAATAGGCAGGTAATATAGGTCAACCGTGGAGAGCCACTTAGAGCGAGGCCAGCTTAATGAATACTCACTCAACCCATATTTGGAGTAGTCTTTGTTCCTCTCTCAAAATCTGTAATACGGGACACTTTTTAAGTTGGATCCCTTCGCTGAGGGGATAATGGCCGGATGGTTTTAAGTTACAGTATATGATAATTCATAAACAATTCAATTCAATCATAACGTATAGATAGATGTTACAAAATTTATAAAGACCAGTGTTATGGACCCTGTTGGGCGTTCAATTTAGGGGCTAGGAGAGATCAACCGTATCCTTAATATTATAAATGCTAAAGTATGTTTGGATGTATGGATGTTTGTAACTCTTTCACGCAAAAACTACTGAACCGATCAACATTAAATTTTGCATACATGTTGTCTGGAACACCAGAAAGGACATAGGGTACCTTTCATCGTTCAACGTGGGCAAAGTCGCGGGCACCAGCTAGTAAACAAAAATGTTTATATAGTTGTTACTAGCACCAGCTATAACAACTATATAAGCAAAAAATTATATTTAAATTAGATTTTAAATAATATTTACATTTGTCATTTTTTTTGAATTATCAAATCATTAAAATATTCATTAGTGTTATAATAACATAATTACTATTTAGGATTTTTTTAAATTTTTTTTTGTAAATATGATATTGTTGTATTCATTGCTCTTTGCTTTGCGGTTGTTTTTTTTAACGTCTGACAGGCTGACAGGTCCTTGATGGTGCGTGGCTACCTTCCCTAAGAAATACAATAGGTATAGGTAACACAAGGCAAATTTAAGGCATACACAGATAAACTACAAACTTGGAATTGAATATATTATGTGAAAATGTTAACGCAGCTGTCGTAAAAAAAAAAATTTTTGTATACAACACAAATCACACGCTGATTGCATTTACGAGACGTGCATGCAGACTGTATAACAATAATATATCAAATATCACTTATCAGATAATTTCTTTATGAATTAAAAAACTCTTAATAATATTATTTATAAAAACTATTATTAAAAATAATAAAAATTTCTGACTTTGTCGCCTTGAACCTGACTGTGGATTTATATTTTGGCTTTTCCAGTGAGGGAAAAATTGAGAAAAATAAATAATAATCGTGTTCTAGTAGACTAGATAATCTCCTAAATCTTATGAAGTCCACACAGAGGAGATGCAATTTTATGTAAGAGTACATTTCGTAACTTTTGGAATATATTTCGTAAGTTTCAATTCAAAATATAACAAAAGGTGGAACCATGCCTGCACTTAACGCTAATGTAATTAACGCTTGCACTTCAACCACACCCTGAATCTTATTTCTAGTCAGTCCATCACAATGAGTACGAAACCTCTCGGTGTCTCCACTCCTTGTCCAAACTTTATGATTAATGAATGACTTCGGATCTTCAAGACCTTTACTATGATTTGTACACATCTGCCTTAAATTGGTTCACGACGGAGTCAAATCAAATTTAATACTATAAAATGTAGAACAATCGTATTAAGTGCGCAATTTCTTGGAGGTCTCAAGCGAAACTTCTTAGAACTATTTACATGACAATAATTAAAATGTTCTTAGCATTAAAATAGAGCAATCTCTGAAAGTGTTTGTGCGCTGGGAATTCGCGAAATAATTTATTCGAAGTTTAGTGGGGAAGTCTTATTACAGAATGAATCCTTTTATACTAATATTATAAAGAGGAAAGATTTGTTTGTTTTTTTGCATTGAATAGGCTCCGTAACTACAGGACCGATTTGAAAAATTCTTTCTCTGTTGGGAAGCTACATTATCAGCGAGCAACATAGGCCATATTTTATTAAGTTACGCGGACGAAGTCGCGTGCAACAGCTAGTTTAAAAATAAATATGCCTTTAAAGTTACTTGCAACTTCTAAATTTAAGTCCCTCAAATTAAGTTCTCACAGGGTGTCGGTCTAATATCTGATGATCAGATATCAGAAACTGATTTTTTTTTTTTAACTTATTAATTTATAAATATTTTAAATATATTCATTAAATAACAGGTCTTAAATAATGCAATGCGTTGTTAAGGACAAAAAGATTATATATATATATTAAAATGTGATTTTTTTCAGTCTTCACAAAATATACCATTTTAAAGCTTACCAATTATTTACGAAGACTTTTATGTTGATAAATATTACTTGACATGAAAAATAAACCGTAATTTCTTGCTTTAAGTTTTATTAAATCTTAATAAAAACTTATAATGAAATCTAAGTACTTAGTACAATCCAAATTAAATAATAACTTGATAGTTGTTTGGTAACAGTTCGACAAAAAACTAATTTTTTTAATAAAATCTAAATTATTAAAAACAACATATATAATTAGAAAAACATTAAAAACTAAATTATTAAAAACATAATCTATGTATTGATTACTTATTAAAATCTTATTAAAATCAGAAAATCCTATTAAAATCAGGAAATCTTATTAAAATCAGAAAATCTTATTAAAATCAGAAAATCTTATTAAAATCAGAAAATCTTATTAAAATCAGAAAATTTTATTAAAATCAGGAAATCTTATTAAAATCTTATAAATATGAAATTTGGTGAATAGGTATGAAAATTTATTTAATAAAATCGAAAAATACATTTTTCCACGTTGCCCTATGTCACACTCGGTGCCTATGTACAATGTTGATTTACAAAAATGTTCAAACGTGTCTAGTACGCTTGAATCAAGTTTGTTTTAGTACCAACAGTTTGAGAGGCCTGAAATCGATAGATTATATTTTATATTCGTGAAGTGGGCAGCGCAGAGCGCGGCTTAATGTAATAACTGAAATATAACCCGCAAAACATGGCAAAAGCACACACAACTAGTTCACAATATTCAGAAGTTTTAGGTTGACCACAACAAACGGAGTGGGGTGGAGAGTTTCCGCAAATATCAACAGAGTTTAACTCACTAACTCTACACACGTCATAAGTAGGTATCATTGTGAACATAACAAAACAAATATTTTCAAAAATATTAATGGAAAATAGTATATTTCCATAATAACAATTAACAACTAAGTATTTTATTTATTTCTGACATTTCTGTACTAACTGATGCCAGCGACTAAGTCTGTGTCCATTTTTTTTAAAATGTCTCTGTCTCTGTGTGTAAAGTCAAAATAACTGCTTTTTAATAAATGTATAAAAGCCTACTTATAAAAAAATTGTTTGTCTGTCTGTTTGTACCGGATAATCTCCGAAACGGCTTGGCCGATTTTGACTAGACTTTCACTGGCAGATAAAGAATGTCATAAGAAGTGCTTTGGCTACTTTTATTTTAGAATATTAACAGTGTCCAGTAACTAGAAAGTCCAAAGCTCTTGCCGCAGCAAAACGTGGCCGGGTTCAGCTATAGTTTACAAATATAATAAAAACTTACCTATTTAAAGTAATTCTCTTTTTAGCTTTGAAATGTATAGCAGTTGTGTGATATTTAATTCCATATCTTGTCAGTGTGCACCTCGCCTTAAATAAACACTCGCTGAAGTGCACGCTTCGTCTGTGCTGTGAAGTTCGCTCTTTCTTATTGAGTTAAATTATTTGAAAGTTGTCGGGGAAAGGTGAAATGAATTCAACATTACTCAATTGTGCAATTAGTTCATACTTAACTAGATGCATCTTGCTTCGGAGTTTGACTTATTTAAATGTGCATAAATCCAAATGTAGTTTTATTTACATGTCTCATAGATTAATTGTGGGATATCACAAATAGGGACGATATCTTCAACAACATAGTTTTATTTTTTTAGAACTAGTGAAAGTTTAAAACCTATCAAAGTCCTATATTGCTCGCCTGTTCATAGCAACCTGGAGTATTCAACACTGGCTAGGAATCCTCAATACTTAGTTGAAACACCGTTGTTGCTCAAAAAGTGTCTTACTTTTATCATGTTACATAGGTATTAATTATGTTATGTATATATGCAAATAAAAATTATATAGCAAATTATACTCAAGGGAAAATTACTTAATATTTTAAAAGAACCAAAACTGCATCCAAATATTTTTGAAAAAACGCTTAAATTCGGAATTAACACATTAATCCTGATTAAAACAGGCTAACATTTTTTTAGATTATTTTTTCATAAAAAAAGTTTATTTCTTTTTAATTGGTGTCTTATTTTTTAATTGGTGCCTTAATTTTTTTATATATAACGGTTATAGTCCTATAGATTAGTTATAAAGAAGTATTAAAAATGTATAGAGTTAAAAAATTTCAACTAATATTGCAATCATTTATTTTCTCTCAAAGAAATCCAGGTATTATAGACATTCTATGTTGTGGATAGTTTTTGAACGTCATCTTGTACCAATTGTGTGCCAGTGATGCTGTTTCAATCTGAAATTGCAAATTTTTATTCAAATTTTTGTTACAATTAGGGCCTCTTTTACCAACTACAAGTAAAGTGTTGACTAGTTACTTTTAGAAATAATTTTATGTTTTATTAAATTATTCACTCGGTTTACTGCATCCTTCGATAGGCGAATTTATTTTTATTATTATTTTCTTTTCAATCTTTGGGACTTTTACTGTACAAGCAAAGGTATATCATCTCCATCATTCCCGGTTACCGGTGACTTTAAATGACGGTTAGCCTACTTGACACATGGTGAAAGAGGCCCTTAGTGTGCGCTGCCCTTGAGAGCAAACGCGATTTTAACAAACCATTATTTAATATATATTAATAACTAGCTGTCCCGCTCCCGGCTTCGCTCGGGGTGCATTTTTGTCCATAAAAACCTTCCCTGATTATCCCTCTATTGGTGAGAACAGCATTAAAACAATCGGTGCAGTAGTTTTTGAGTTTATCGCGAACAGACAGACAGACAGTCAGAGAAACTTATGACAAACTAATAATTAATAGAAAAATTCTTACCTGATTCCCTATAACCCACAGGTAAATACAGAAGAATGTCCTTGTTGGTATCAAGACTAATAATACAGTGTACATAAGCACTTCACAAAATCTGTGTGGACTAGATACAACTTCAAAGAGCCTTCCGTGTGGCACACTGTGCTCTTCTGTTACCACTTTACCAGATTTCTTATCCTTTCGCACATTAGCAAGAATGATGTTCGATTGGAACTGTTCCTTCCATGCCCAAAGAAACAATAAAATGCACGGCACATATTTAATAAAATCCGATTTGTTCAGTGTTAAACTCTCTCTGTTTTGACTACCTGCAAGAAAATTCAAATTACCATATTTCTAGATATGTGGATAATATTGATACTATTGATATTACAATTATTTCATTCAATTATAACATGTACGAGTAAGCGTTATACTTTTCTGTTTATACCTGTGCATGTTTAGAATTCCACAGAGAGAATGTATCGCATAATTCTACTCCCTAATCACGAAATAAATATTAACAGTAAGACAATCAAAAATTCGTTGAGTGTTGAGTAAGACAGTCAACAATCAAAAAATCAAAAACCAGCAGTTAAAAAATTAAAAAAAAAATACCACAAAATAAAGGAGCCTCTCCAACAATGGCGGCCACACACCCTGAGTAATGAATAATGGTTAACGGATACTGGAGGATGTTAATTTTACTACTATTAGCAAACACTTGAATATAATGTGACTCGTAGCACCTTCTTATGCATTGTAATGTCAATAAAGACA